>CM052142.1:7292953-7574420 GCA_028454255.1 Halictus ligatus | reverse complement strand
GCACGATATAGTGGAGCCTCGATTATCCGAACTGATCGAGGAAAGAGAGAAGTTTAGATAATAAAGAAGGTATCTAGCTATAGCGATGAATTAAATCTTTAATGATTTAATGCAATGGTTAGCATTCTGTATAGCGGAGAATTTAGAAGAATCTAGAATTTATCATCGGTTCGGATAATCGAGGGTCTACTATATCCCGTATCAAACGAGCAATTATAATCGAAATTCTGTCGTGTTTGGAGTCGTTTCAATCAGAGAAGTGTCACTAATATGATAGTTTCATAATTAATCCTGTATCATATTAACAATAACAATTAGAATGGTAGAAGTACACGAATTAAGTTAACAATGAATTGATCTACCCCAAAATCGAATTAACAAAATGTTAACATAACTATTTGAACGGTAGATAGTTGGAATTGATATTCCGGTACTATTTGACATTTTGTTTAAACAACAGAATTTTGTGCCTTTGTTTTCTGAAGTATATTTCCTGTAGTGCTTTTCTTTCGGTGTTGCTCTTGAACGATTTCAAGTCACTTCGCTTTAAAAACACTCATCTACCATAACTTCGACGTTTAGAAACATTTATGACGTTGTCGCTCACTATCATGCTATACTGCATGCGTGAAGAGAAATGTTCCCCCAACATTCTCGTAAAATATTATCATAAAATGCAGCCTCACGAGGCGTGAACGAGTATCGCGATGTACGTCAAACTAATAGACATTTTATTGAACGTGTTGCACGCGAGATAATGTTGTAACGTGTAACAATATTCTATTGCCCGGAATGTCTATCTATAGTGCGTTTTCGAGGCGGAAATTAGTGTGAATAACACAACGGTAAAAGTGACGTTTCCGTCACAAATATGAACCCTCCGAACTTTATATCGGAGGGAAATATTTTTCAAAATTACTCGTGCAGATTTTTCTATTTTCTGCTGTTTCAACAATGTTAGATAAAAACCGTTCGGAACAGAAATGAAATTTTTCTGAATCATAGTAAATTGAAATCACCTGCAAAGCAATGTTGCTAAAAGGGAGAATTAGGGTTTCTAAATGTTTTATATTGCTTCACGTGTAGTTCGGTATAAAAAATATTAGAGGGAAAAGTTGCATATAGATACAGTGATAGGATGATAGAAATCTCTTTTCCTGCTACTTTTTTGATGCAACTATGCATATCTTTTTAATGCAATTATACACTACCTCGCAGATGGATCTATTTTCCAAATATATCTACAATCTTTTATTCTAAAATTCATTTGTGAAGGATTCTTCGTGAACATTAGCATTAATGTGGAATTAAATGTCTTGTTAAACATTAGCATGAGTCTGACGACCAACCATGAAACGGAAGGGAGGTAAACAGGGTTCGAAAAGACCGATGGCTACCTGATCTCATTATTCACTCTTTCCTGCATGGCTACAGAGTACGAAGTTCTGACAACCATTAATTTCCACGTACTCAGTTTTCCTTCTTCCTGTCAGTTTTGAGCCATCGTTCGCGATATATTACCTTTTTCCCTCGCCTAACGCACCGATGTCCGATGCATACGCTTTTTTCCCGCTGCTACGGTAATTAATTGATACGGATACCCCCCCGTGCATTCAACCTAACTCATCCCCGAGACGAACCGGTTTTTAATTAAAAATTTCGATACTATCCGCCACGAATAGTCGCGGACACTTCTTCGTCGTTACACATCCTACTACTGCCGATTAATTGCACGTTTCGGAGTAGCTATTCCAATTTATTTTAGCGCCGTAGATTCGTCGGTCCTTTCAACTTTTTAGTTTCAACCCGTTTTTGTCGTCGGATGCGACACACTTCAATTACTTAAGTTAATTGCTCGAAAACAGTTTTTTTCTCAGAAATGCGCAAAATTACATCGACTATCTTATTCACAGCGATTGTCCGACTGTAGATCTCGGCGCGAAATAAACGTTTCGTGTTGTTCGCAAGAGACAGCAAATGGAAATTTCTTTCGTTGATAATTTTAGCAAAAATGATTACATAGGTGTTCTTAACTTCGACCCTTTTAATGTTTTTAATTTTACCCACTCGTTTCTGTGATAAACGCGGACAATCCGCAGTCTGGCTATTCTGTTAATTATCCAGTGTCGTACATTGTAAAATAAAAGGAGCCTTTGTTCACCTGGAAAATTCACATTTTCACAAGAAGAAAATGGAGAATTTAATTTTAGCAAGACAGAAGAATTATTCTTTGGAGATATTACTCGACCGTAGATATGTAAATCTTTAAAATTTAGAATAAATGGAGGCGAGTTAAATAGATAAGTTGGCTATTGTTATTGTTTTCCCCAGAAAATTGTTTATTCAGCGATACGTTGATTTTAGGATTGAAAAAGCCACGACCGAAGAACTGTGGAAACGAATGGAAAGCAACTCTTGGAAAATCAGGGAGTTATTGTTTTCCCGCGGAGTTCATATTTATTTATAAGCGGGGATATAGATTAATAATTCAAATGAGCGAGGTCCGGGCCGGCCAAATGAAACTATGATGAATGTATCCGTTGTTATTACAGGGTCTCGCAGTTTATGCGCCCCGCAATAAATGAAAACGAAGCACGGTTACTGAGGGGATGAAAATTTAAGAATGGATACAAGTGTATCGAGAAGATGGATGGTTATGCGATGTTTGCATACGGGAAGCTGATAAAGTCCTCCCGGTGTGCCCGTATCAGGAATTTCCTTCGAGTCATTCGTGCATTCGTTTCGAGTTTTTCGAAAACGAATTTTTAATGCATAACCGTCGCCGAGTGTTGTCCCGAACGAATGAGAATAGAATCCACCTTATCTCGTGGGTATAATAAAATTAATCCAACGCGACATGTATATCCGATAAACGTGGCAGACGAGAAATATATTTAAAATATTTTAGTTTGCATTCCACGCTAAAATTTCACTATCTTGAAACAGTTGTTGATTTTACTTAAAACAACACGTGGCCGATTATTTCATTTAAATATATTGAAAATATCCTCCACATTTAATGTAACAAATTATTTAAATTGGAAATAAGCATTATCTCCAATATTTAATATCAAAAGAATTATATAAAATTACAGTTATTTGAATATACGAAACGAGAGAATGTATAATAAATATAGCAGTGCAAAAGTTAACGCTGAGTGTTTGATGTAAGGGATTATTTTAAATAACAGATACTAGAATATTTAATATAGGGAATAGGAGGAATAGAAACGATTAAAAATGGACCCTGTTGCGAACAATAAATTAATCTTTGTCAGTGAAAAGATTTTTGTTGCCCTTTGAATATTGAAACGAGCGAAGATTAAAATCCAATTTCACGAAAGACAGAAACCGGTAGAAGTTGCTTGCAGTTCTTTTAATATAATTTACTGCACATGCAAGGAAATGAGAACACGACAACGGGGAGATATTAAAGTGGATTTATTTTAAAATTCTTTTAACTCGAAGTCCGAATGAATACCCATTTCATTAGCAAATCCCCTTATGCGCTTGACGAACGTTTATGCAAAAACTTGTAGCAAACAGACTGTACTATATTCTCTGACGTAATGCACTTTTATATGATAGAATCTTTCCTCGTCTCCAACATGAATGCTAATATTTGGCGACCCATTTTAAGATTATCCTGTCCATGAAACGTATTTCCCATTATCTCAAGTATAATATCCCTTCACTGTCCAAAATCGTTCACCTAATTTGTTGCCCGAAATTATCGATCTTCTAAATCCCAAGCCGATTGTTTTATTCTCTTTTTATTTTTATTTACTTCGGGTCGCATCTATACTTCTGTGCAATTTGAAATATGAATTGTAACATTGGAATTTTAGTACTATCTAGAATTTGAAATTAATACTTGTACGAGCATGGAAAAGGTAAAAAATAGCGGCTTTTGTTTTTTTTTTGCAATATGCCTGCACTTTGAAAAATCTGAAAAAATTATATGTTAACAATCATAACGAGATACTGGAATTGTGAAAAATATAAATTTAATATCTCATAACTTCTACAAGAAATCGACATTTCAAAAGTTTTTTTATTTTCTGGAATTCCGTTCCGAAACTAAAAATTCTGAAAAAATTCACAGATGTTCACTCTGATGGCTAAAATATGCTTGATTTTTTCAGAATTTTCAGTTGAAGAGGATAAGTGATTTTCTTTGTCACCCCATTGCTACCCCCTTGAAAATGCAATAAATTAAATTTTCGCACAGTAAATTTTTTCCTGATAAAAACTCATGTGCTAGTCTGTCTATACTGATAGTTTTCTGTCTGTGTTGACGTTGTATTGTTTGTAAGAGCACGGGTCACTTATTAAAACAGCAGCAAGTAAAAATTCAGAACATATTGTCGGCTTACCCATGTAAATTGATGTAACCCGGGCCAACGTCAGTATAAAAACGTTGACGTCAAAAAAAAAAAGGAAGCTATAACAAAATGTAATATTGTGCTTCCAAGGTATTAGGTTGTCGGGGAAACTTCCCGCCGTTTCCTGCTCGCGGAGTATCTATTATCCTTTTTACTCGAGAAATAAAGTCTTCCTGGGCGAGAGCAGTCTTCCAGAAACGTTTCAAGCTTGTCGTCCATGTAAGTTACAAGCTCTGTACTCATTTTTCATTGGGGCAGGAGGGGGGCGGGGTGGGGTGGAAGTGTACGTCCATTGTGTCGCGTTCGATGTTTCAAAATCGACAAAAAATAGCTGTGCTACTTCGACCAGGAAATTTCAGCCCCCAAAACGTGCTCTGCTCGGGTTACCTAACGAACAAAGTGTGAAAAAGATACTTGGGGAAACAGGTAACGCGGAAACGCATCGGACAGGAGGTGATGCATCTGCCCGATCGACTAGAAATTGTGCAATTTTGAAAATTATTTTCAAAAAGAACTATTTTACTGTCTACAGTATATGTCGACATGGGGGGGTAGTAAATGGGGTGACGAAGAAAATCCGTGTTTTCCCGTAATTTTCTTCAATTGAAAATTCTGAAAAAAATCAGTCACATTTTACCTACTAGCGTGCATGTCTATGAATTTTTTCAGAATTTTTAGCTTCGAAACCGAATGTCAAAAAATCACATTTTGAAATGCCGATTTTCTACCTAATGTTAATGGGGTGACAAAGAAAATTATTTCACTTCTCTTGTTCAACTGAAAATTCTGTAAAAAGTCAGGCATATTTTAGCTACCAGAATGCACATCTGTGAATTTTTTCAGAATTTTTGGCTTCGAAATCGAATTTTAAAAAATAAAACATATTTTAAAATCCCGACTTCTTGTAGAAATTATGAGATACACTCTAAGTATCTTGTTGTGGTCGTGAACATGTAATCTTTCAAGATTTGTCAAGGTGGAGGGACATAGTTGAAAAATCAAAAACCGCTGTTTTTGGCGCAGCCGATTGTCTGAGGGTGTGACGAAACGGGGTCGTATTTTCCCGAACATGGCACCCGCATCGTCGCATTTTCCTTAATGGGGTGACGTCGTCGACTTTCAGGCATTGCCACTGTATCAACTGTATAGCTGCGTCCCCAGACGGTAATAACAATTTCATACGGTTAGATAGTTGGACAGTTTACACAGGTAGAAACCCGTTTATTACCTATGCGACTGCCAACCCAGTTCCCGGCTGTTTTCGGTAAATATATTCGGAGTTACTCAATCGACGTATGTGCCAGCAAACCCAGCTATTACTAGGACTGAATAGACGATTATCAGGTTAGGCTGTTCGATGGATGGCGCATAAGATCAGCGCTGGTAAACCGTGCGGAAATAGATTATCCTAAATTTGCCTTATAATGCGACTCCTAATCACTCTGACGTGAGGCATTGAAGAATAACTAGATTCCGTGACGATCGGAAGCGTGAAACGTTCGTCTTTCTTTAACATTATTAACACTGCAACTGTTGTAATTCACGAACCCTTTTAATTCTGTAAAATACAGGAATCGTTGAACGATTTGTCTCGGTACATAACAATATGGTGGCGCTCTTACCCGTAAAGAAACGCTTGAAGTCGCTAAACTTTATAACTTTTGACGTACTGATCCCCGGAGATTCAACGTTGGATTTTCAGTATTTTCTCGCCAAAATGTACGGGATTAAATAAACAAAAGTTAAACATTCTTGGCTTCCCGAGGTGAAGTTTATCGCGGAAAATGATTTAAAATGCGTCCTATATATATTTTGCCTCTTCTATCTTTTCATTCTCTCTAAACTGTTTTTCCATCTTCAAAAACTCTTCCAGGATTATTAATCTTGAAATTTTTCCACCGTTTGAACGTTCGCCTGTTACAAAAATAATCGTCTGGTTTACTGTTATCTCTTTTACGTTGGATAGCATTTGAATAAAATTTGCGGGAGCTCAATTTCGAGCAAATGGCTGGTACCGTCGGAAATATTGAATTTTTGGCGCGGAATAAACGAGCCGGATCGCGCAGTTCTTTTTTTTTTCCCATCAAATTTTGCTTGATCAAATCCGGCGATCCACATAATCCTTGTAATTACTTTTTCAACGTGGCCGCCGCGAGATCCCGGGTCCGAAGCGTTAATTTTTTATTCGCTTGGCAGGCGGAGCACGTTTCGGGGATTCGGATATGCTACAGATAATTTCAAAGACGACGCAGTTATTTGCCAGAACGAAGGGGATTCCTTGGGAAAGCCATGGAATTCACAAACACCGGGGGGATCAAACGAAGATTCCTGCTTAGCGCGATCGGCCTTATGCAAATCCCGCGGAGCTTATGTGTGAACTTGAATGTAAGCCGGAGACAAGAACATATTAATTCCTCAAATAACGTTCGCGCCTTGTGCGTCTATTCTTTCCTTTCATAAGCAAAAGTGCGATCCTCCCGTCGACGACGGAGACTTAAACCATATTCAATTCCATCGAACAGATTCCAGGATTTAATCGTTGAAAGTGGAATGGCGAAATTGCGTCACTATTTGAAACGAACATCGATGAAAATCTATCGAATCATACAGAAACTATTAATAGTGAAACACATTTAACCACAGTCGATGCGCATCAAACAGATTTCAGAATAGAATCATTTTATTGTTGAACAACGAAATTGTATCGAAATTGACTTTTAGAGAAAACGTGATGGAGAGAACAACTTTGATTTATCGAACTATATGAAGAAATTGTTGACATCAACAATGAGGTCCATTCACGAGCATAGACCACACACATTAAAAATGATCGGTGAAACGTTAGCATATCGCTACATTCATTTTTCTTTAAAATAGTTTTTAATTACACCCTTACATGCACATAAATGTATTAAAATATGTTTCAGTCTTCATCGATCGCCAAAAATCGAAAATATGACCCTGAGAACACCGCCCAAAACCTAGAATACGGAAGAAAAACTATTTACCGTGAATTCTCGATATATGTCAATAAAGGGGTCTCATCAACGACGTGCATCGTACAGGAGACATACTCGTGTTATGTGTACACTCCTCGGCGTCCTCTGGATCTTCACGGCCTCTCATGGGGTATACCCCGCGCTAGTGGGGCCGCGACGTTTATCATCCAGGCCTCGGCGACATATACAGAGAAATCACAGTACTTTCGGAGCCGTTTATCTGAAAAAATTTTCGCATTTCTCGGGACGAAATAGAACACCGAGGCTCGAGTTAAAAACAACAAAGAAAATTCTGCAACGCATCCTAAAAGGGTTAGCATCGTGGCCATTTATGGGGGACCATTTCCCTGGGTGTGCCCTCAAGAAGATCACGGGAGCGAAGCTTAAACGTCGACCAACAAACAGCGTGAAACGGCGTTCAAAAATCTTGATCCGGGGTGGGAAAAAGGAAATATCCGATTCCCGTTGAAAGCGGCGTTTCAAACCGTGGAATCGCCGAGCAGATATAGTTCTTTATTCGTTATTCATCGTCCGTTTGCTTGGAAAACGATGATCCACGGATAGAAATGAAAATAAGCGAGGCTCCGCCGGGTTGAAGCGCGGCCGCTCGGCCGGCGTCCGATGCGACGGTTCGTTGAATGATTACTCGCTTTAAACCGGTCTCAATAATAATTTCAAAGCGTCGACGACGACGTCGACGTCGACGTCTACGTTCTCAGCCGAAGCCGTAAAGTCCGTCGACCGGCGGGGGTGGGGAGGATTACAGGAAACCGCCGTCTGCCGTAGCTCGTAGAGCCCGTCCTCCGGGTTCTCTGTGCGACGCGGAAATCCCCGAAAGCTCACGCACGGGTTTCGCTCAAAGGTGTGGAACCGTCCACGTGGAGTGGTCCCAAAGCGCGGGGCTCGGTACTTAACGCAGCCGGTATGCATAAATAACGGGCCCGGCGAACCGTATAACTTTCCGCGACGGTCCGCAGCTCCGCTCGGCTGTCTTTAGTGCCGGCGCAAAGTTGAAATTAATTCATTTTGTGCCCTAGTTGGCCGCCCCGCCGTCGTACACGAATAACGCGACTCATTTGTGGCTCGTCATACATATTCATTCTGGTCTCTCTCTCTCTCTCTCTCTCTCTCTCTCTCTTCTACTCTCTGTCGCTGCTATCGCCACTCGCCACGGGTACATCCTTCGCGCGACCATATTGCCCCACTTAAAACCTTCTCACGTAGGTCCTGGGAACCATCGATGTGTGTACATGCGCCCCGCCGAATTTGTTCCCTGACCAGCACCCTTCCTGCGCTTCCGTATGATCTATGCTCCTCTCCGGAAAGCATCCTTTGCGCCGCATAGCAAGCTGAGCACAGTCGCCGAAAGGACACCCCACGTTTCTCAGTCCTGCCATACGAAATGGCTCGTTTCAGGGTTTTTGCGAAAAACACATTCAGCACGCAAGTTGTGTTCGCTAGGGTGGCTCTTATCTTCGAGTTTTGAAGTTTTTCGCGCACCATCCCCTCCCCCCAGGATGTTTCCAATCAATACAAAATAAATTTGTGTAAAGCTTGAGCTCGATCGAATAACCGGAAGAACATGGCTCCTAAACATTAAAATAATTAACCAGTTAGCTGTTGCGATCTCTTTGAATAATGTGTACCTAAATTGAGTCGTAAAAATGAACAGTGTAGCTGTTTCGACGAGTATACTCGTCGTAACAGAAAATATTGCCATTTCTTTATGACGAGTATAAAATAGCTGTCTGGTTAATTGGATGCTCATAAAATCGTGTTTCAATTATTTTAATGTTCAAGCGCCGGAGGGCACGTTTTCCCGTTATCCGATCGAGCTGAAAAATTGCAGAGATCTCTTTGTTTATTAACTGGCACAAACCTAGGGGGGTGGCATGAACAAAATTTTGAGAAAAACAATGTTACACTTTTATCCAGAAAATCCTAAAATGTTAGAAAATATCCAATAGAAGCGGGGTGGCAACCCTGTTTGTGTTTATAAAATCCGGAGCCTATAAACATTCCGTTCCCCTGTGCTTCCATTAAAGGGTGAATTCTCTCTACTTGCACGCCCTTCAAACTTTTTCCAAAGACCCCACGTATTTTCCTGCAAACCTTTTCATGTGAAATTGCACAAATGCAAACAGTTCTTCGGAGTTAAATAAATTTTTCCGTAGCTTCCTTTCTACCCGGTCTGACAAAGGAAGTTGCTGTTGCCTCAAAATAAGAGTGTTCTTTCGGAAGAATGGTGATTGAACTTCACCTTGGCAACCCAGAAATTTTTAACATTTTTCATATGTAATCCCGTACCTCTTGCGGGGAGACTGCCAAAAATCGACGTATTAATGCGAGGAATTCACCGGTTCGATAGTTATGCGATTACGCTTTGTTCTGGGACAAGCTGTCATCGTACAGTAATTACAATATGAAGTATCCTGTACGAGATCTCAAAGAGAAGGTTTCATGAAAGAACCGTGACGGGGGAAGCGAAAAATTCGACTACCAGGTTCAACTAAATTTTCTTTTTTTTTTCTTTTTACTTGAAATTTTCAGCCGGGTCGATAGTTTTACTATGCAGTCGAACGCGACGAACAAGGGGGTTGTTTACGATTCCCGGACGCTGTCGTAGCGAAACGGTTCGTTTTTACGGGGCTCGGTCTCGCGCAGTGGTCCGACGATCTTAACGTCTACTGCACGACACACACACACACGCACGCACGCACACAGACAGACAGACACGTTCTCCTTTGTTTTTTTGCGGGCGTGGAGGTTTCCATTTCCGTGGAAAGAATTGGTTTCTTGGCCTCCTTTGTAAAATTTAATTTATACCCCTGCGGGAAGGGCCCGGCCATGGGAGCCGCCATCGCGTTTCGCCGTGTGGGTGGGAAGAAGTAGACCAAGTAGATCCAACTCCCGAGGAACAGCGACTTAATAGATCGGTGCTCTTATGTAATATTCCCCCCACCTCCCCTTCCCCTACCCCCCGCGCTATCGTTTTTACCTTTATTTCCAATAACACCAGGAATTACGGGCCGCTGACGCGACGCGCCGGCTCAAAACGCTCGAGCAATAACGAGCCCTTAATGCCCCGATAGCTTCGAGCATGATCTTACCCTTTCTTTTTTCTTTCCTCCCCACGATCGCCCGACTGCAGCCCTGATTCATCGGACTGTTTCCTCGGTGACGAGACTTTCCCTCGCGGATAAGATGTTGCGTTTCAACAGTCGCGGATCTTTCATTTTCTCTTTTGTGTGTGGCCACAGTGACGAGTCTGAATACCATTTCTCTCACTATAAAAAAAATTATCCAATATAAAGTTGTTTACCGCATATCTTAAGCCATCTGAAAACAATTTTTCTTTGTTATTTTAGAGGCGACTCTATGGAACCTAATACTCTTTTTTGGATCTGGACCTTCTTTTCAACCCTTAGCACTCGAACGGTGACTGTAAGGCACCACTAGAAATTGCTGTATCATGCGTTTGCATATTAACACTTTCATGTTCGGTGACACCAACGTGGTGCCATTGGCAAGCCGGTCATTATTTGCCGTTGACACCAACGTGGTGCCATTTGCATCCCGTATCCCGTTACACGTATCATTTAATAAAAGCAGCTAAGTTTATTATGTTGTAATGAACTTTATATTTTATATTGGTACATTTTAATGAACAACTTTGCAATAAGTTCCGGCGACAGAGAAGAAAATTTTTGTGAACCGTGCGGACGTGAAAGTGTTAATAAATTACTAATCATTCCAGTAAATTGCACCATTTTCGTATGTATAACATGAAAAAATATATATAAAAGGGAAATATTCTACGTCGGAAGAAAGTTTCGTTTTGTAGTTAAAATGGCCTCGAGTGCAAGGGGTTAAAATATGAAGCTTTCTTTTTTGCGTACATTTTTTGGGAAAAATTTATGCCAGAAAATTGCAACTGTGACTTCACCATACTTTCGACAGTCGTGAAACAGAAAACCGGTCTTCTGGTAGGTTAATGGAATCACGCGAGGAATGATCAATTCCGGAGAGTATTCGCTGTGTATCGTTCGCGTGGTATAAGAATAGCATTATTGACGCGGGGGATGAAGACAGATCAGTGAATCAACGGCGGGTGTAATATCCGCTTGAATCGACCATACTCCGGGCACCGTGTGCAACGATGGTTACCCAATATGGCCGCGGCGTCTTGTCGAGGCTCGCGACACGAACCCACGCCGAGCACTTCATTAAACGGTTTATTGTTCGCCGAGATGTTCGACGGTGGAAAAAAGGAACGTGCCGATAGATACTGCACAGATGGCGGCTCCGGGGGCTCTCGGTTTACGTGAGCAGAAACTCGGGAACGAAACGTGACGTTAACGGATAGCGACGTGTCAGAACGTCTCAGTTTTCCCGTGGTTCGGCAACGCGGCTGATTTAAATCGCGATCAGTGCGTGATTCGCTGTGAAAAATCTGCGAAAGATACGCGCGACAACCGATACCGAAGATGGCAGAACTTTCTGCTCGCCGAGGATCGTTTTTTAACAGTTGGCAATAATAAATCCTACCCGGTTCATCCGAAATGGCCGGCCATCTTGCTCGCCTGATACGAGGGCCTTTGAATATGTTCTATTTCTTATCAGTGAACTGCGAATTTTTATGCTAAATTTCTTGCGTTCTGGGAAAACCCACGAAACACAAATTTTGGGAATTTTTCACGGGAATAAAGAAGTTTATTTGTGGATCTTTGTTAAACAGATTTTGAAACGTGAAGAAACTCTTTTCCAGCAATATGCTGATGTTATTGTAAAATTGATGGGCCTTGGAAAAATTTCCGAGAAATACCCTCAACCTAGATTTGCGGTTCTTAATGCAAAATTAAAATTATCTTTTCCTGTTGCAATAGACCAAATTTGCATTATTTAGCTAATAATTGAAAAAGAACACCGAAACACAAGCTTCGAGAATTTTCTACGAGAATAAAGAAAGTTACTTATGGATCTTTGTTAGACAAATTTTGAGACGTGGAGAAATCCTTTCGGTAATTATTTTGTTATAAAGCTACGGCATTAAAGCTCCGCAATAAAATATGCCAATTTTCCAGCAATATCCTGCTGTTATTATAAAATTGATGCGCCTTGGAAAAATTTCAGAAAACTACCCTTAGGCTAGATTTGCGGATCCTAGCGCAAAATAAAAACTATCTTTATCTCCAACAATAGTCAAAAGCCAGATTTGCATTATTTCTCAAATAATTGAAAAAATTTGAAAATTATACACAGTTACTTTTAAATAATTTTCTCTACTGCTTTAAATTACGTCCTTTAATTGTTTCCGTAAAATCGACTAGTGATGAGTTTATGTTACGTCAGACGTAAGAATAGTCTCGATTCGAACAGGAACAATGAAACGAGCAGAGAGATAGCTCGCACGAATTTAATATTTGAAGCCAATATTAGAAGAACTGTTCGAAACTGTCGACGGTGCACTCCGATTCCCGGCCGCCCTGTTCAAGACGAGCAGCACCAGCAATTATTCGGTTATTCGAAAGTTTTCCGACAACAATGCCCCTAGAGATTCTTCGAATAATTCAGCGGTCATCAATCATTGGCCAGCCCCGAAATGTTGCATTTGCCAAGGCGAAACGTTACCGCTGGCCGCTTGAAATATGAACAGCCTGTACCTTGGAGGTAACCGTTAAACGATAATAACAATTTCGAACGATCATATATATAACGGGGCAATTTACGCAGACACCGGCTCCTCCATTATTCACTCGATCAACAATCTAGTTTCCAGTGCTTTCAGTAAACATATCAAGGCTAACTCGATCGACAAACGTATCCATTGACTGGGGAGAGGCAACTGGGTGTTTTCATCATTACCGGAATCATTACTTATACAGGCGAATGATAATAGCGGAACGTAAACAATAACAGTGTACACGCGCGGGGCGGATCCGAAAAGTATTCCTAAATGTCCAATTTTTCGAGAAATTAATACTTTGTTGAAACAGCAAAACTGGCATGAATTAAAAGAGTGAATGAGGATAAAATTGTATCGTTAAAAACATTTCCTAGGCTCTAACAATTTGGTCATATAGTGTGACACTTGAGTACTGGAATTTTCAGATTCGAATGAACATTTTCTGGATTGATATATATATATATACAGGGTGATTCAGTGAAAATTACCACCAGAAATAACTCGATGTTTATTTTTATCAAGACATGTTTGGAACGAAATTTATTGCATCCGAGGGGTGACCTTCAGGTTGCCTTATATTTTCCGAGAGATCAAGGTGACCCTCAGGTGGCCTTATATTTTCCAAGAGATCAAGGTGACTCTCATGTGGTCTTACATTTTCCGAGATATCAAGGTTACCTTGAGGTGGACCTCCTGTATTTTCTGAGGTATCAAGGCGACCTTCAGGTAGCCTTATATTTTCCGAGATATCAAGGTTACCGTCAGGTGGCCTTATATTTTCCGAGATATCAAGGTGACCCTCAGGAGGTCTTGCATTTTCCGAGATATCAAGGTTACCTTGAGGTGGCCCCCCTGTATTTTCTGAGGTATCAAAGTAACCTTCAGGTGGCCTTATATTTTCTGAGATATCAAGGTTACCCTCAGGTGGCCTTATATTTTCCGAGATATCAAGGTTACCTTGAGTGGCCCCCCTGTATTTTCTGAGGTATCAAAGTAACCTTCAGGTAGCCTTATATTTTCCGAGATATCAAGGTGACCCTCAGGTGGCCTTATATTTTCCAAGATATCAAGATCACCTCGAGGTGGCCCCCCGAGGTGGTCCTTATCTTTTCCGAGATATCAAGATGACCTTGGGTCGCTCCGCACTGTACAAATAACACCGTACTTTCCTCCGTCGCTACATTGTGGTACTAAAAAAGACGATTTCAACGTCCTGTAACAAAGTAAATACACAAGTCAGAATTAAACATTTTTCCAACTGTATGTTCGAGGAGACCCCCCCACCTTAGCATCGCTAGGATCAACGCGCGGATTCGCACTATACGACCGAGGGTAAATAAAATCCGCAAATTCCCGGCTATACGGATATATCGGTGTTCTAACGATATCGATAATAATCCCAGCGGCAGACGTCAGGGATTAAACGCGGGCGCTAGACTCTCCGATATCCCAGCAATATTTTCATAATCCAGCCGTGAGAGAGAGAGATAGAGAGATAATGCAAGAGGGATAGAGGTAGGAGACAGAGATAGAAACAGAGATAGAGAGATAGAGAGAGAGAACGGATGGCGCTGGCTGGAATACCGTCTGGCCAAACAGAAAATGGAGATGGTCGGCGCTCTCGGTGTGCATGGAGTTTCCACTATCCAGTTAGTGCCTTTGTCCTGACATCAGATGCGTAATAGGACGAGCTCGCAGCAGCCAGGAGCAGCCAGACAATGCGCGTACGCCACGCCCGATATCGGCAATACCCGCCGATTCGTTTCTATTCTCTCTTTCGACCTTCGGGCGACGGAACTCCCAACCCCTGAGTATCGTGTGCATCGCTTTACCATTGTCCCCACAGTCACGACACAACCGCACTTTTCCCGCTATTCGCCTACGCGGAACACGCGTTCACCGATGCCCCCCGCCGCCCCCTCCTCCACCCCTCAACCCTCTCCCACCCGTGTGCGAAACCGCCTGTGCGACACCCGCGCGCTGGTACCCCGGCGTGTACCCGCTTCTTTTTTTCCCGCCGTGTCTACAACGAACAATGAAGCTTTTAATGAACCCACGCCGAGACTGCTCTCGCACACTTCAGTCGGATCATCGCGCGACCGCGCGCGTGTCTTCCGTTTCCTCTCTTTCTCTCTTTCTTTTCTCTTTTTTTGTTTTCGCTCACAGTCGTCGTTCTTGTCGATGTCCTTTCTTCTCATTTTTTTCCCCGGGCTGCACCCCCTCCCCTCCCCTACCTCCCACTCACCCCTGAGGCTCATGAGGAATATTGTTCAACGGGATTGTTGTTCATTAACGCCGCCGGTTCTCCGCCGATGTTCCACTAATTCTACTTCTGATTGGGGGCTTTGATAACTTTTAACAAGGGACCCGCCACCGGCGCTCGCCTCGGAATATTCCGGCGTTTAGCCGGCCGGTGCACGCGTTCCGCGAGATTCCGCTCGCTGAATTCCCTACGCGCCGCTAATGGGACGCGATTAGCCGGGACAAGACGATTTTTGGGACACCCGAACACACGATGCTCTCTACTCTCCGAGCGATGGGCTCGCGGCGGACCGTGCATTTCGAAGCGTTTGTACCTCTGTGGGGGCCAGGGGTGGATTTTTCCTTTCGGCGATCTTAATTCGAAACCGCGTCAACCGCTGTCGGCGATTAGCGGACTGCGGATCGAGCATGAGTTCGAGGAATTTACTGCAGCGAGAGTCATGAGGAAAAGAGGTTCGACGAATTTAATATGATTTAATTAAACGTCGGATAACAAGACGTGAACATCGACGACTTTCTTTAGCAATCAAAAAGAAATTAAATGTTTATTTCAACCCAGGTTTATCTTTTATTTCGCATAAAGATCCGCAGTCTATTTATAAGATTTGTAAAATTAAATTTCTTTCTGATTATCTTTCGCAGATTGAAAATAATATAACAGTACCTTGAAATTCTCCTTAAATGTTGTTACTGTTCTAAATTACTAATTTCTGTCGTAAATGCATAAAATCCGCAGTCTATTTATAAATGAGCAAACTAAATTTCTGAATCTTTGAGTCGTCTCACAATATTAATAAAAAAGAAAAGAAAATAATCGAACCTTCGAGGTCCTGGAACCCCATAGTGATCTAAATTCACAACCGCTGTCGGTGATTAGCGGACTGCAGATCGAGCATGAGTTCGAGAAATTTACTGCAGCGAGGTTCATGAGGAAAATAGGTTCGACGAATTTAATATGATTTAATTAAACGTCGAGATTTAATAGAAATAAAAGATTTATAAAATTAAATTTCTCTCTGATTATCTTTCGCAGATTGAAAATAATATAACAGTACCTTTAAATTCTCCTTAAATGTTGTTACTGTTCTAAATTACTAATTTCTGTCGTAAATGCATAAAATCCGCAGTCTATTTATAAATGAGCAAACTAAATTTCTGAATCTTCTAGTCATCTCACAATATTAATAAAAAGAAAATAATCGAACCTTCGAGGTCCTGTAACCCCATAGTGATCTCAATTCACATTCCTCGCCCTGTACGTTTGCAAATATCTAGAAAACTGTGGTCGAACGATGCCGACAGATGCAGAGAAATTATTCCTAGCATTGACCTTGACATGATAACTCGCCTCGTGTCTAGGTCGTTCACGGTATACCGGGTGATTTCGTTAGATTATCGCCGTTCTCGGTGGAACGGCGATTACCGGGGGTTGAAAGACTTCCGGTGGAAGAACGATTAGAGTGATACCGAGCGTTTCGCGGGCTGTCATTCCGCCGCGGTATGTCACGCCGGTCAGGCACTAGAACTGCACGCGAGGACTGTCCTTGGCAGGGGTGCAATGGAATCCGGTTGATAAACGAATCGCGGCCCCGCGTCGCTGTGTCGATCTCCGCGTTCGCGTTTTAGCGGGCGGCACTTCCGGTGTATCTCGCGTTACTGATTTGCGGTCCGGCTTTAATTAACGAGCGAGGAATTTCATTATGGCCAACTCTTGCCGGCGTTTGCGGTTACGGCTAATTAGGATGCGCTTTGCTTCACGCGTACCCACTCTTTTTCTCGTCTCGCGGTCATTAAGTCGGCGCTGTTCCCTAAAGCGTGCCGGTTTTTCACTCGGCGGGGAGGGGGGAGGGGGGAGAGGCGAAAAATAAAAAGACGAAAAAACGATTGCATGGAATGTCTATGCGCGCCGGTGCGCGGATGAACGGTCGAAAAAAATTCGCGGCCGAGCCAGCCGGCTCGCAAATTGTTGCCCGCGCTTGCACGACAAGAACGTATTTCACTATGGCGTTGGTACGAGAGTCGTTCGGTTTTATGGTCGGTGTATCGATGATCAGGTAGACTGCGGATTTTAATGCACTCGTGGCAACTATGAGCAGTTGCGATTTTAAACGGTAAAAGCAGCGTATGCGAAATCGAAGAGTTCCGACGCATTGTTGCGCTGCTAACAGTATTAAAAGAAGATGTAAATTTTTATTTGGTTCCAATATTAATTCATTTTCATTTCGCGTTACGTATCCGCAGTCTAATGAGAGTGTGCAGTCAGAGCTGGGTAAAATCTTGGTAGAAAATTGATTTCAAACACTATTATTAAATAATGACCAAATAAAACGCTGTTTGAAATGGACAGTGAAATTTTGGGCAAATAAAATGTATTTATTTCGATAATCTAATGGTGAGACATAAGATAAAATATTTTTATTGGAAGAATCTAAAACACAAAGTACAATATTCGCGTTAATTAGTGTTTAAACTATTTCTTAACAATTTTTTCGATTCAGAAGTTGGAAAACACATGTTCGCTCGCGAATGTAATTTCACGTCACAGTTTCTTTTTCAAATAAATTTATTGTTGCAACAACGTGTACAGGGGACGGTGTTCTTTGACATGAACGTTACAAGATACGTTCCAGCAGGATTGACCTAATTCCATTCATGTATTATTCTCAACTCATGGTTTCTACAACAGCAGCCCAAAACTCGAATGCCCTGATAAGGGACACTCTTATCTGGAGCGGTGGATACCACATTTCCTACGAAGAAGTTAGGATCGTTTGCTGCATATAGCGCGCGAGTTTAGTTATCTGGCTTTACTCTATTCAAAAATAAAAACCCCCCGCAGACCGAAAAAAAGTGATCGTGCAGTCAAAACTTGGTTTTGTGATTTCACGTGTTTTGTAGGAATCGTTGCAACGCCGTAATCACGATTATCAAAATAAAAATATCTCATTTGCATGATTTTATTTGAATTGTAGGATAATTATTATTCGAAATATTTTTCCTGCAAAAGTTTACCCAGCAGTGACGCGTTCCTATTCCAAAATACAGTAACTACATTGACAATTAGATGGGCAAATTCCGGTTTCGTATTCACAGACCTGGTATACCATGAGAAAAATATACAGGATACGGCCGAATAACATGTACAAGCATACGCGAGATGGTTCCTTATGAACAAATAAGAACAATATATAGAATAAAATTTTTTCATTTTAGTTTCCGAGAAAATCGAGTTTGAAAATCCGATGCGTAGATATGATGTCACCTCTAAGTTACGCTTCGTCGAGCAACGTATAACGCGTATAGTGTTTGTAAACAATGATCCGAGATTTCTTCTCGTATGTTATCTGCCTAAGCAGTTAGTTTTCGTTTATCTCACGATGACGTATACGAACAGGGAACACACGTTGATATGATCCGAACTTTGGGAGCCTGTAATAGAAATTACCGTGACAGCGCATCGGATTTTCAAACTCGATTTTCTCGAAAACCAAGCCTTAAATGAACAAATTTTATTCCATATTTTGTTCTTACTTTTCCATAAGGAATCACCTCCTGTGCTCTTGTACATGTTATTCTGCCGCACGCTGTACAGAACGGAAATATTCTAGGTCGGAAGAACTGCTTCGTTTTGGGGTTGAAACAGGTTCGAGTGCAAAGGGTTAATCGCCGGTGACATTTCGAGCGTTCGAACGGCCCTGCCTCGCCTCGCCTCGCCTCGCCTCGCCTCGCCTCCCTCGCCTCGCCGTTGGTCTCGCGGTCTCCGGTAAAAGTGTTTTGTTGCTGAATATTTCAGGTCTTTCAGTCGGCCGGCTCTTTGTACTGTCATGACTGCGGAAAGGCCGCGCGCGCGCGCGAGCGAGCGAGCGAGCGCACAGCTTTTTGTCGACATAGTAGATTTTCGTGTAGCTCGCCTTCGGTATCCTTCCGCTCCCCGCGCTTTTCCCAAGTCTCGGTCCTCGGCTCCTCGGCACAATGAATCCGGGCACTCCCGGGCCAGAGCTTAACTTAAAAGGTCCACCGTATCCGAAACGAGCCCATTCGCGCAGGTGTATCCACTTAGTCGGGCGAAAAGGAGATCAGAAGCTTAACAGCTACCGCGAGGTTTTCGCCATCGGTTTATCCCTTCCGAGTCTGTTCACGTGCCCGTGGGCCACGCTCGTTCCGGACCCTTAAAGTGTACTGCCCTGGCCGACAAAATTGTTCGATGCCACCGATGTCTCGCCAATTTTTATGCTCTTGCAAATTCTCCGACTGCGCATTCGACTAATACATTTGACTAATACATTTGACTGCTATTGGTTCGAACGTTAACTAATGGCGCTGATTTGTATAAAAAGAAAACATTCTAAAGATGCTTAACAATGAGTTTAATAAAAACAATTGAGAGCGTACAAAGTTCTATGCGAAGTCCTGGGTTATAAATGGTTATAATAGGTTAAATGTTCAATTCAGGTTGTAATAGGTTATTTATTATCTGTTTAATGTTGCTTCAACATCAAAGGTCATTAGCAACACGGTACATTTTCTTACAGTATATTATACATATTTGTATCCTTGATATACTTGGCAATACCGTCGATATGTAATAGGTTATAAATGTTCAAACGTTGTAAAATGTTCTTAACCTAATGAAGGTTCGCAGCGTTCTCACTCCTAGTCGTTCTGGAATTCCCTACCAAAGCTCGGGAAGAGATCATTTCTTTGGTAGGGATAACTAGGGGACGAATCACCAGTTTGGGGTGTAATCCGAAAACTGTGCCTACTGACTCCGTGGTTTCATTTTCTCAGCCTCAGAGGATACTGCACAAAGATTCCTTGTTTCGAGGCTCTTTCCTCGAAAGGTTTGTCTCGGTGTATTCGTGACACTTTTCTGGTTAAAACGATACCAAACACGATACAGTTCTGATCATATTCGCGCGTTTAATCCGCGATACAGTGGAACCTCTGTTATCCGAACGAGCCAGTAAAACATTCGGGAACGTTCGATTAAATCTGTCCTAATGTATTTGACACGTTGTGTTGTACACTGACCGCTGTGAGGAGATAGTAAGGAAGAATTAAAAAATGAAATACTAATTCGGATAATCGAGGTTCGGCTGTATCGTGCATTAAACAGACAAACGTGATCCGAATTGCATCGTGTTTGGACTCGTTTGAATCAGAAAAGGTTTGTAAATACGATGAAATGACAATTCCAAACAAAATCGTTCCACAAAATTATTATTATAACAAAACGTCTTCGTTTGTTCGATCAGATTGTCGCAGGTAGTGCGGTCAGTTTTTGAAGGACCGTATACGCTTGTTCAACGTATTGAAAAAATTAAAGCGACTACCGTGATAATTACAAAAAAGATTCTCGATTAATATTTACCTAATCTCGTGCTACTCGCGATGCTCGCAGCATTAGAAAGCGCGTTTACACCTTTCGAGTGAATTTTATCGACGGATTCTCGATCAGCATTAAGTTAACAAGTCGTTTGTTTGCGCCGCGTATTTAGCGTGTTAAGCAGAAAATTAATTTAATGGAAACAGTACGTGTTTGCAATCGATTTCCATCGAGTTTAGTTTGTCGGCACGGACGTAACAATTATCGGAACGGCTGACTGGCGGTTAAAAACGTCAAACTTTGGGGGGAAGTTGGCACACAAATGATACACGCTCATGGTACATTTCGAAAACCGAATATAATTCTGCAGGTGGAGCTCGCTCGAATTTAACCGGTTACTTGTGCCTGCAAGTGGAGCAACAATTTAAAGTACGAATTCGCGGTGACTCGCTGTGCGTGCAGCACGTAGCTATACTACGTTCGCGAATCTAGACGCCGACAATACGGCGATATGTAGATGAATACCGGCAAAGCAATTGGCGGGAGAGGGAGGAGGGGGTGGGGGAAGCGTGCGCGTGGTTACGAATGAAGGCGTATGCGCGCGTTATGAGTTCCGCCAAGTAAACAGAAATGCATTCACTGAAAAATACGGGCGAACCAATACACCGTGGCGGAAAAGCTGCCGGAAAACATAGATGGGGGTGGCTTCGTTTTATACACACCGGGTATACACCGATACGCGAGGATTAATTAAAAGAATCTTAAAACGCCCATGGACCGCGCAAGTGCTGCACCAAATGAAAAAGTTGAGTCCGAATTCATTTTCACGAATAGTTTGTTATATTCTATGTACCGGGAACTCTCGTACCGGAACAGAAAATCCGATGGCAACGAAATCGGAGGATACAGGTTCGTTTTGCGGCTCAAAAACCGTTGCTCATGTCGTAAATCAAAATACAGGCGATGGTTGAAGGATCGAGGAGTTCGCTTCACGCGCTCCCATTTGGTGGATTAAAGTCGCTCGACTTTATTTAAACACGCATAACTTTCGAACCAGTGAATTCCTGTCGTTGAAACTTGGACGTTTCGCATTTCCCCGTTAAGATCCGCAGGGCTGTGTGAAGAGGAGTGAAAAATTTCTGGGTTGACAAGAGGAAGTTTGTTGCTTCGACAAACCATCGAGGCGGTGCGTCTCCGTAAACGTTTGGCAGTTTTGTTGAAAGTCACGCGCGACGCCCGTTCGGCGCGTTTCTATTGGTTCGTCGGTATTTCGCGCTCGTTTGTTCGCGCATTGCTTGTAGATTTTCCTTTGAATGGAGGACGGGTTTTTTCGTGCGTGCGTCCGAGCGAGGCGGCATTAGTACGTTGAAATCCCTCAGAAACGCGGGTCCCGCGCTCCCCCGGTTCGTTCGTCCGTCTTCGGTAACACTATTTCACTCTCCGGGAAGTCTCTTCCTCCCTCAGGAAAACGGTGTCTCATGTAAAATCTAATTCTGACGCCCTCCGTTCCGCTCGCCCGTCCCCAGACCCTGCTTAAGGGAAACTTTTTAAGTGAAAAGCTCGTGCTCTTTTCTTGCAGCCGGCCGACGCCGGCGCTCCTCTCACGTGCCAGCGGACCTGCATTCTCCTTTCGCCGGCGATATTTGTTCGGGATTTTTCGAATTACCGAAACGTGCCCCGGTATTCCGTCCACGGGGCTTCCCTCGGCGAAGTTACCTCGCTAATTTTTGCCTCGGAGAAGATCCGACGCTGCCGGTTACTCGGGGAACGACCACGTTCAGAACCCTGTAGATCGCGTCTACTGGGTGTACAACCGTTGCCGCGGTTTTTCCTTCAACGATAGAACGATCGAGCGATAAATGCGTGCTGACGAATATTGCTTTGTGACAAGACTGTGCCCATTCAGACAACTTTTATCGTAATATGAGCTTCGATGAAGAGAGGTTCGTTAAACAATTTCCCATGAAAACATTTTTATCATTTGAGTAATTGTAACAGAGAAAATTAGGAACCAGGCATTTTGACTGCTCCGGTCGTTCCAGTGTTAATTATTTAATTCCAAATTGCCCCCTCCCTCAAGCTTTTGGGGACCCATAAATGATCAACTACTTTGAAATCTGAAGCAAGTTTTGTAGTACATTCGAGTCTTTATTTCTTAATTTATTGTATAATCTCCATCATTATCGAGGACAGTTTGCCATCTTTCCTGCAAAGATTCTGTCCCCTCTTATATTAGGGATATCCATGAGTAATCATTTTGAAATCTGAAGCAAATTTTGTAGTAAATCCGAGTTTTTATTTCTTTTTTAATTTAGCATATAACCTCCATCATTATCGAGGACAGTTTGCCATATTTCCTGCAAAGTTTCCGTCCCCTCTTATATTAGGGATATCCATAAGTAATCATTTTGAAATCTAAAACAAACTTTCTAGTAAATTCGAGTCTTTACTTCTTAATTTAGTATATAATCTCCATAATTATCAAGAATAGTTAGCCATCTTTCTTGCAAATTTTCTATCCCCCTCTTATATTAGCGGTACCCATAAGTAATCAATTATTTTGAAATCTGAAGCAAACTTTCTAGTAAATTCAAGTTATTTCTTTTAATTTAGTATATAACCTCCATCATTATCAAGAACAGTTTGCCATCCTTCCTGCAAATTTTCGATCCCCCTAATATAGAGATCCAGGGTTCGTGAAGCAAAATATGACTCAAGGTGCCTCCTAACATCTTCTACAGAATGTTTTATTTCTTAAATAATGCTCCAGAGATCCGAAAAGATCAGAGGGAGCAATATCCGGTGAGTACGGGGGTGCGTTCAAACTTCCCATTGCAATTCTTTGATTTTTTCCTGAGTGAGTTTCCCTGTACGGAGCCGGACATTGTCAATTTGCACTATTACACCATTTCAACAGTTCTGAATACAGTCGTTGTGATTTCTGACAATGCAACTCAACAGTAACTGTTCAACAACTCAAAGTGAATTATGCCACGACAATCCCATCGAATGCACAGTAACACCTTTCGAAGTGATAAGCTAGGTTTAGGGGTGGATATTGCGGTTTGATTCGCAGAAAGCCATTGCTTCGAACGGTTTACGTTGTCATAAAGAATCCATTTTTCATCTCCGGTAACGATTCTGCTAAGAGATGGATCTCTACGAAATCTAGATAGCAATGAAGTGCAAATTGATCGATGAATATTCTCCTTGGTCTCGGATAATAATTGCTTGCCTACTCCTTGCCATATTCCTTGCCTACACGCCTTTCCCATTTCGTGTAGGTGTAGTTGACCGTTGACCTAGTTGACCTTTGTATAGTTGACCGTGTGGACCCAAGGCTTCTCGATAATTCTTGTACACTTAATTCTGGACCAGCTTCCACTAGAGATTTCAGGGTATCATTATCAAATTCAACTGGTCGTTCACATCAAGGCCTGTCAGAGAGATCATGATCACCAGCAGCAAACCTTCTGTACCAACGTTGACACTTGTTTGACTTGTTTGAAAATACAACTCCGTAAACATCACAAATTTTCTTTGTTGTCACCGTTGACATGAATATGTTCCTCGGAAGGTACGGACGCCGCCATTCGATTACAGGGTTGTAAAACGAATTTTTAGAATACTTTGAACACAGGCTGCTTTACCGAAAACTGTACAAGAATACGTGTTTTCTCGATCGGTGCAGAACCAAAGGGAAAAGAAATTCTTTGGAAACAATTGATTACTTGTGAGTGCCCCTAATAATTTCGGTTTATTCGGGGTTCGCGTAAATTCCAGAGAAATGACCGCGCTGTTAGTTTTACGCGGCGTGTTCTACAATCGACGATGCATGCGGACGAGTCACGTGACGCGATGCTGCGTCGTTAACTCGAAACTCGCGGGACTGTTCCGTCTGAAAACTAAGAAGCCCCGGCTTTTGAGAGTTGGCATGTGGGCTGCGGGCGTAAGAAGCCGGCTCAGGGGCTGCGGAATGTTGAGGTCGCGAAGTTTACAAGAGAACTCGTGTCCCCCGGAATAGTCTTCCTTTTTGACTGTATGAAGCGCACCGGCGAAGAATTCGCAACAGCCGTTAAACTTGAGCCGCACGTCACAGCGGATTTTTCGCATACTTCTTGCCGGATAAAGTCACTCGTAATAAACCGTGCATGAGAATGCGGTGTAAACTAATTCCGGGGATCGCGGTGGAATCGAAACAAAATTTCGCCGAAAATTTTCCGTTTTCGAGTGCATCGCGTGGAACGAATAACCAGGAATTAATATCCTCCCGGCCGACAAAACAAGAACCCAGCATGAGTTCTTCATTAATCATTTCGACCGAGTGAACTAATTAAAAGACGATGGTGTAATTTATCTGGGACGTCGACACCTGGCGGTGGTGGTGGTGGTCTGCGGGCCAAGTTCTTCTTTTCCGACGGAACTATGGCGTGGATGCTGTTGCAGACAAAATGGTTCCCCGAACGTTCAACTGTTTTCTGGATACAACTCTTCCCCTTGGAACGTGGGATGCTAAATTGTTTGAACTCCTTAAAAAAAAATAGAGTTTTGTCGAATAAAAATTATTCGCGTCGAAGTCGAACAAAACTTTCACTGTGATCGAGGAAAAAATCGTGCAGAACGATGTACCTACAAGAAATTTCGCCCACCGAATGAAAACGCGTCCCGGTTATCTACACGGACGAGAATGAACGAATTAATAGGGTGCCCCATCTTTTTATCCCCGACTGTACATCCGCGAAAGAGACTACATGCCGGGCACGCGCTCGCCAGGCTGCATTTTCCTCGGAAATTGGATAGGAGCTATTTTCGAAAGCAGCATCGTCCGGCCCGATGCACGACACGGTGGACTTACAGTATAAATACGACCTTGCGATCCTCCCTCTGATGCACGGTGCCTTCGTAAATTCGATGCTGCGTGATGCTGGTCTCCGGTGGACGCGCCGTTTCATGGTGTCCATTTGAGCACGCGAAACGACCGGCACCTCGATCGAAACACCGACCGAAAGCCGGCGTCGTAAAGGAACGGGTAATTTAATAAATGCCGCCCGGCCATTGGACAGACCCCGGTCTTATCAACCGTTATCAGACCGGGACACGTAAAGCTTGTCGAGATCGTGCGTCGCAACGTTGGAAAAGCATCGCGTTGCACAGGTTCTTTCTGACCCGTATCGAGCGCAAAGACGCGCCGGGGTCAAGGCCGGCCGACCATGAATGAACTGTGTCCACGTACCGTGTGCTCGTTGGATGACGGCTGGCCAAAGTGTTTACGTTCCCACTGTGAATCCTGATTCCCCTTCCATCGCGCACAGTGTCGCTATGGGCTATTGGATCGAGACCGAGCGCAGCGTTGCCAGATTTGTCTCCAACACTACCCTCCCCCTTCTGTGACACCGTTCCCCCCACGCTTCTAGCATGCCCCGGTCACGTGAGGTGTTTCGTGAGGTATTTCACGAGCCTGATTGATTATTGGCATAGACGGGATATCCCCCTCAATTCCAGTAACTCAAGTCCCCTGAACTGCCAGTATTCCCCTGCCAGTATTGGCACACAGTGGATATTCCCCTTAATTAGAGTCAATTCCCCTGATCTGGCGACACTGTTTGCCTCCCACTCTACACTTCCCCTTCCCCTTCCACCACGTTATTCCCCCACGCTTCTACCACCGCACGGTCACGTGACATGTTTCGTTATGCCTATGCCACAATGTTGCGTGTCGAACACGGTACTGGCACAAAGTAGGTATTCCCCTCGATTCAAGTCGATTGTCCTGATCTGGCGCCATTGTTCGCCTCCCACTGTACCCTTTCCCTTCCCCTTTCACGACGTTATTCCCCCACGGTTCCGCCACGACCCGATCACGTGACACGTTTCGCAGTGCCTGTGCCACAATGTCACCTACTGATTACAGTATTGGTACAAAGTGGCTATTCCCCTTGATTCGAATCAATTCCCCTGATCTGGCGACATTGTTCGCCTCCCACTCTACACTTACCCTTCCCCTTTCGCGTTATTCCCCCACGCTTCTAGCATGCCCCGGTCACGTGATGTATTTCATTGTGCCCCTGTGCCACAATGTCACATGCCTAATCCAGTATTGGCACACAGTGGATATTCCCCTCAATTCCAGTAAATTCCCCTGATCAGGCGACACTGTTCTCCTCCCACTCTACACTTCCCCTTCCCCTTTCCACGACGTTATTCCCCCACGCTTCTACCACAGCATCGGTCACGTGACGCATTTCGTTGCCTACTGTGCCACAATGTCACGTGCCTAATCCAATACTGGCACACAGTGGATATTCCCCTGAATTCCAGTAAATTCCCCTGAACTGGCGCCCCTGGGCGAGTCAAACGCACCGATGACGTCACAAGCTCGAGGTACTATACCAGTACCACCGTATCATTCACGGAATACAATTTCTTTCCACCCAGTGCACAGTTGGAACACCAAAGAAGCGTGGATAGACAGCGAGACCAAACCGGTGATTATCTAGTAAAATCACTGTACCGCAACGGGTTAAATTCCAGCCATAATCTCGTCCCATTCGCGATTATCCATCGCGGGATTAGTCTCGTTAGGCAATTGGCAGCAGGCTCGCGGTACCGACGTGCGAGCTAGCGTGCTCGTCGGTCGTCACTCCGGGCCATTTAAGGGTAACGCGGATGAAGGTAGCGTAATTTTTTCCACGGTCGATTGCATCCTGAAATTGATCGTTGGTTGGCGGACAAATTGCGCGTGGACCGGGCCCCCGGCTTTGTCGTCCGGCCGATACCCCCCCCCCCCGGTAACAGCCCTTTCCGAAACTCCACCAATTTCACGGTGTATGACAACCGGTCCCCCCCCCCCCCCTAACTTTTATGGAACAGTTACGCGACACTTTTCAGGAAAGTCGTAAAGCTGCGGAGGCAATGCGTTTTCTGCCAGGTAGCCACGGGAGACGTGGTCTTTCTCTGTGTGTCTGGGGCGTGGCGTCGGCGTCCTCGGCGTCGTCGGCGTCCTCGGCGTCCTCGGCGTCCTCGGCGCCGGCTGAATAATATTTTTGCTTCTTATTCGCGAGACGTATAAACGTCGGCGTATATATGAGGCGGCGGCATTACGATGGTGTATCAGATGATATCGTTCCGCAGCCACGTTAAATTATTTCTCATCGCGAGATTTATACGCTGCGTCGCGCTCGCTCCCGCGCGGCTGCCGGCAAGGCCACGCCGGCGAAATATTCCTGGCCTCCCTGCGAGGCCGAGTAACACGCCTTAAGGAAGAACTTTCCGAAGAAATTGCAGCCGGAGAATGCTTTTGCATTCTGCATGCTCCCGTGTCCCTATTAAGGCGAACCTCTCTCCCCACCCCCGCCCTTATGTTGAAACGAACAATCTCTCCCTGTCAACCCGCTTCGAAAAATTGACGCTGACGCGGATCGCCGGTACGCTGTCTATTCTGTTTCTACCTGAGGTCGAAGGTGTTTTTGGAACCTGTTTCGTTAGGTTCTGTTCAAACCATCGGCCCGGGAACATTTTCAAAATATTCTCGTCCAACTCCGCCGAAAACGGCTGGAGTCCGAAGTTCTTGAAAGTGAATGTTCTGGCTGGAATAGTATTCGTAGGGGATTCAAAAAATATTCGAAGAAATTTCCGAAAAAGTATCTGGAAAAACAGAAAGAAGAAGAGGGGATTGAGCGAAAACTCTTGCTGCGAAAACAAACATTCTCGTAACAGTGACTTTTCGATATACAGTAGCTCACGAAAGTATTCGAACGCTTCCAATCTACATCGTTAACAAATCAAATACACTCGTTAGGTTTAAGTTTTCAAAATAAGATCTTATCTTGAAATTTCCAAATTATTAAATCGAAGTAAATCTACGATACATTATATAGTAAAAAAGTCGAAAACTGAAGGTAATATTACAAACAAGAAGCGTACAGGACGTCCAAACAAGTTAACGCCCAGAGAGGAGAAAATGATTATACGTGGTCTAATACCCAGGAGGCGTGGTCTAATGCCCAGGAGGCGTGGTCTAATGCTCAGAGGGCGTGGTCTAATGCCCAGGGGGCGTGGCCAAGTGCCCAGGAGGCGTGGCCAAATGGCCAGGGGGCGTGGCTTAACGCCCAGGAGGCGTGGTCTAATACCCAGGAGGCGTGGCCAAATGGCCAGGGGGCGTGGTCTAATGCTCAGGGGGCGTGGCCAAATGGCCAGGGGGCGTGGCTTAACGCCCAGGCGGCGTGGTCTAATGCCCAGGAGGCGTGGTCTAATGCCCAGCAGGCGTGGTCTAATGCCCAGGAGGCGTGGCTTAACACCTCGTCGTCGCTGTTGCTAAAGTGCATGTCAATAATTTCTCTAATAAATTTTCTTTTTAATGAGATCTTCTCTTCTTCTCATCGAAGAATCGCGAAGAATTTATATCCGCTGGTAATAGTTTTTCGCCGCGCTGAATTGTTTAAGTTTCTGGTTGTCTCCCGGCCGCGTTTGACGCGGGCCGTTGCGTTCTCGGGCGCGGGGTGGCGTTGGAGAAGTACTCGCGGGGTTGATTTATGGCGGTAAACCGGAGGTGGTGGGTGTCGCGGTTGCCCGGCCGTCGCCTATTCTTCCTCGTTCTGACACGTCTCTCGATCGAAAAACTTGATGGAAGCTGTGAAACCTGATCGACGTCGGCGAAGAGTTATAATTCAATTCGGGTCGGCGGACGGCGCGCGGCGCGAGCAAAAAGGACGTGTCATCGGCGGGAATCACGGCAGAGTAGATCTAGTTTGAATCTATCCGATCTTATTTCCTTCCGGGTCGACGGCCTCGAGCGCTGACGCCGCGCCGCGTGAATTACCTGAAAAGAAAAGCGCGATTGTCTCTCCGTGTCGCGCGAATCAGCCGTCCATTTTCTCGCGGCCCGCAAAATATTCATCTTTTCCAATTAGCACTCGAACGGCGACTGTAAGGCGCCACTAAAAATTGTTGTATCATTATTCAAAATATTTTCTACACTATTAAATTTGTTTCTATTTCATGAATTTCTAAACATTTCAGTGCTCTACGAGTAAATTGCATTATTTTCGTATTCGTAGCATTAAAAAATATATATAGAAGGGAGAAATATTACTAGGAACAGTAAATATTACACTTCCGCGTGTGGAATTCCAATTCTTAATAATACAGTTACCAAAGACTTAATATTTATTAGAAGAGCAAATTCTAATATATATAGAAGGGAGAAATGTTTCGTTTGAGAGTTAAAATGGCTTCGAGTGCAAAGGGTTAAACCCATTTGTCCTAGGGACAGTAAATATTACGCTTTCGCGTGTGGAATTCCAATTCTTAATAATACAGTTAAAAAAGACTTAATATTGATTAAAAGAGCAAATTCTAATATATATATTGAAGGGAGAAATGTTTCGTTTTAGAGTTAAAATGGCTTCGATTGCAAAGGGTTAAACCCATTTGTCCTTGGAACAGTAAATATTACGCTCTCGAATATGGAATTCCAATCCCTAATAATACAATTAAAAAAGAAAGAATTAATATTGATCAAAAGAGCAAATTCTGACATCAACAAAAAGGGGGCACGTTGGACTATAAAAGGTCAATAGACTTCCAGGAAACGCTACGCTGTGTGCCGGCATTGTGGACATTAATCGCAGAGCGAACGCGCTTTGTTTACTGTTTTTGCTAACAAGCTAATAGACGAAGAGAGGCAAGCTTTTTTTTCAGTGGACCCCATAGACGCGTCCTTGCTCCTTGAACGTCGTGAGGGTCCTGGAAGGGCCTGCACGGTATCATGGGGATCAAGGGTGGTTCACCTCGGTATTGAAACGTCGCTTCGTAACAATGGACGATATAGGATCCGACCCGTAACAATCCCGGTCGTCCTTAGATTCTCTTTACAGTCCCTTTTTTTCTCTCTCTTCTCTCGCTGCCTTTATTCCGCCGGCGAAGAACATTTTTTCCCTATCCATAACCGAAGGTAGCGCCGCGACGACGACGCTCTATCTTCAAAGGCACGGCTCTCGCCTGTTAGGAAATGACGGCTCGAATTCGATCAGTTTTCTGCACAACCTCGCGAGACCTCGTTTCCCACGGATCGTTAGCGACGATTATCTCGAGCTTTATACTGATTTCACGCTAGACCTACCGAGCATTAACCCTTCCAGGAAGAAGAATTATTATAAACCGTTAAATATATTCTTCCGCGAGGACTCGGGAGTGTGCGTGCCAAGGGGTGAATAAAAAGTGAAATGTGTGGACCAATTTTTGTGACACTTAAGTGATTCAATCGTCATCGGATCGAAGCTTCTTCTCGAGGAACAGGTAATGTGAATTGCAATTAGTTTATTTACGAGGAAATATATTGGAACGTTTCAAAACCGATATTATTTGTCGCATAATTCATGAAAATTATTTGCAGCTTGATTTTTGTAGTAGAAAAACTGATTCAGTTAAAAAAACAACAGATATGTCATACAGTGAATAAATTTAATCAGTAATTTTCTAGAGACAAATCTATGCAATATCCATAGTTGTGAAATAAAGAATTTACACCGCTCTAATGGTTTTCGTGATAAAAGAACAAATGGGATTTTTTCAATTCTAACGTTGACATAGAGTTTCGTGATTGCATGATTTGTATTCGGTGAAATTTGAGGGGTTATGTATTTTCCACATTTCAGTTTCCCCGCTTTATTTTTTTGATGACTAAAAATTGGTGAAAGTTCTTTTGGGGAGGTATTTGAAAATGGGAAATTCCGACGCAGAAGTAGAATTCGACGAAGAGAACCGTGAAAATGCAGCAACAGTTGTAGTTATCCGTGAGCTATGGAAAAGTTTCGGTAGAAGTGTCAGACCATTAGTTGATCGGTAAATCACTCGTAACTAGTTTAACCGTGTACCGCGACTTACTTCCATTTAATTTACTGATCTTCCGTAATTGCATTTCGGATGGTTCATAAATAACCGTAATTAAGTAGCTACTGGGACAGTGTAGATTAAAAATTAATGGCTTGGCGAACATACTCGGGGAACTGTTTAATTATGTACCACGAGGCAGAGTCTCGTTTGAATGAATACATACTGCAGATTCTGATTTATGCCTCGACACACGCGGAACGGTAAAAATTCTATCATTGTTTCGCACCTGCGAATCCGTACCGAAAAGAATCTGTGCAAATCTAAAATTTTTTTTGAAATCTTACAAACTAAAAAATTAGCATAATCCGTGGGATTCTAGAATTTTTTTTTCACTCATCAGGGATTAAAATTAAAATCATAAAGATGACAAAATTCGCCTAACCCTAAAATTTTATAATCTGACAATAGAGTTAACGATTACTGAGACTAATTCATATAATCTTTGCTCTGCGTTTATTTGAATCTTGCACAATTTTTAAAATAAGAATAAAAAAATATTTTAAGTAAAACGGAGGTCCGTAGTAACAAAATCGAAATTAAAGTACAATAAAGAGCTGAGTAGAAATTACAACGAAGATCCGAAATCTGAATTTGTTGAACGGTGTTAAGTCGTTCAAGATTTAGTATTATTTTTACGTTTTTCCGGACGGAGGGTTCGGTTGAAAGGCTTGATTAAATTCTATGTGGAAAATGAGCCTACCGAAACAAAGCCACGTCGGCATAACCATTACTCACAATTACATCCAGTTTTTCAATTAAGTCCTAAGCCAGGCCTCGGCTTTAGCTCATAAATATGTATACGCTAAAGCAAGGTTTATATTTCAGAGACCGGCCATGGGACGGGGACTTAATTGCAAAACCTACTCTTGTTCGTCTACCAAAGGATATTTTAGTCGTCTTGAGTTACTAACTTGGCTTAACACCTTCGGGGGCAAAGCGTGTCTCGTTCGAAATACCTTTAGCGGGTGTGTGTGTGTGCGTGCAGCGCTCATTTTTCAAATATTCAAATGCTCTCGAAAAGCGAACGTGAATTTCATCGTTCGACCTCGAACTTTTACACGGACATTTTCAATGATAAACGAAACAAAGAGAGAAATAAAATAAATTCCGGTTAAACTTCACCTCGGGAAACCCGAAATGTTTAACTTTTTTTTACGTAATCCTGTACATTTTTTCGAGAAAGTATTGAAAATCCAAGGATTAATCTTAGGAGGTAAGTAGTTGAAAAGTTACGCGTTCGATTTTCAGCAGATTTTTTCCAAAGATCCCAAGAAATTTTGAGGATTCGAACGCAACCCAGCATCAGTTACTTTTGTAGAAAATTGGAGGACCGAAAGGGCGTTTTTATTAACCTTTTGCACTCGAAGCTATTTTACCTCCAAAAGGAAACATTTCTTCCGACCTAGAATATATTTCCCTTCTATATATTTGTCTTCGTGTCATACATACGAAAACGATGCAATTAACTCTTACAATACTGAAATGTTTAGTAATTTATTGAATGCAAACAAATTTAATACTGCAAAACATATTTTGAATAATGATACAGCAATTTCTAGTGGTGCCTTACAGTCACCATTCGAGTGCTAAGGGTTAACCCCTTGGCATGCAAATTAAATGGAGAGATCCTGCATCCTTTACGCAAGCTTATTGGCAATATTTATTGTTCACTCCTTGCCGTACCTTTTAGCTCGGAAGAATTCAAGCGCCAATTCGTGTTTGGTTCGAACTTTTGAATACGAGCCCGAGTATTTATGTTCGACGTGATATTACGACGACGAACCTGACTCGCAACGTTAATGTTTACGTTTGGTCCGAAATTCTCATGACGAGCCAGACTCGTCGAAGTATGTCAACGGGTCAAAATATCGGTTAATATATATATATCGGAGCCGAATTCGTATGAGGAGGGTGAAGCTGCGGAACGCTTTTATAACGGTGCAGCTCAGAATTTCATTAGGAAAGCTCGGTTGTTCGAACGGGGGAAACAGTGGCTCTCTCGGTGAATCACTTTGCAGCATCGTACGTCGAGAATTCCCGGCTATCGATACTCGTAAATAGTGCGCAAGACGTAGTTTCGTCTGTAAACTTGCTCGTCGACAGAGTATAGATCGATTCCTCGAGATAGTTTGCGTTACACCGTCTACCCGTTCTTGTTCCCGGCAGCTTTCGATGCAATCTTCAAACATGCAACACTGTTGACGGCGATAAAACATCGGTCGCGAACCTGGTAATCGATATAGGGGATTAGAGTGGCGATCGCGTCTATTTTCACGGCTGATTTCTTTATCGCCACACCGCAACTTCTCATTCTTTCCAATTATTCGACAATCTGTAATTTTAATCGCATTTCTCATGACCGGTGTTTTTATTAATATACTGCAGTTGATTCATATTGAAATATAGCTTTGTGACGTTATTTTTCTAATTAATAGAGTAATACAAAAAAGTAAGGAATTAAAATTAAATTATATTGAAATATATCTTTATGAGATTATTTTTGGAATTATTGGAACAAATTTAAAAAAAGAAACGAATTAAGATTAACTTATTTGTATTACAATATATCTTTATAACATTATTTTTCTAATTCCTGAAAGAAATTTTAGAAAAAGTAAAGAATTAAAATTAAATTATATTAAAATGTGCCTTTGTAACATTATTTTTCTAATTATTATATAATTGTTTTTTGCGACACACGTGTTGAACCACAATGACGGTTCTTCTCGTTTCGATGGAACTCCTTCCTTCTCTTTCCGCTTTCCGAAAGTTCTATCAGGAATTCGAAGTGAACCCATTTTTGCTAACTTCGCTGAAGTTTTTCTAAAGTAATCCTCAAAGCTTTCCCGTAATCTGGGTTGAAGAATTTTGTAGGTATACCCTCGCAAAGTATCACGGTGAAATTAGTTACCTCCGCCTACTTTTGCATTTTTAATCACTACTCGTGCTGCAAGTAGGGTGTAGGAAGAAATTAATTTTTAGCAAATCAGTATTTCTTTTCGTAGCAGAAAGAGATTTGGTGATCCTACAGCAACGACAATAAGAGTGAGAAAAATGGAAAAATTCAATTTTTAGTAACTATAAGATAATAGTAATTGGACGTAATATTTTTAGTGTAATGTTTCGATATGAAGGGATCGGAATGTTGAAATTATTTCAATTTCAATTTCTATTTTCACTTCTTTCGCCGAACAGAGCAAATTTTCCGACCACACTTTCCGCGCGTATTTTCGCCGGTGCTAAAACGGGACGAAGGTTTCGACGTCCGCTGACTTATGGGCCGGTTGATAACGTGGTGATTGTAACGTATTTAAACTGTTCGAATAATCAATTGCGGTTGCAGCAATTGGCTGATCGAGAACGAAATATGGGATCCTCGGTTGCCCCTCTAATTTTACGGTGTATATTTGTTCTCCTATGGATTTCCGATAAAATGAGGAGCGAATGTTTAGAGACTCTACGGATAAAAATAGAATTCCAGCTCAGATTTCCTACGCTTACAGTAGAAATAAACAGATGACAGAAACATTTAAACGGTAGGAAGATCAAAAGAGTTTTGAAATACCACTGAATTATTTTAAACTTACTGAAATCGTATCGGAAGAAACGATATTTCTGTTTGGCTTTTGTTTCTTGCAATTGATGCAAAACAATTCGATTTCTCGTAAACATTCGCAGTCAGTCCGAATGATTTTTTAAAACTCGCTGAACTCGATACCCCTATCAATCAAAATTTTATTCGGCGTATAACTGTAGATTGTAAATTTGAAATGCAGCAATTACATTTTTTCATCAACTTGGTGTACGTTTCTGTACTGCTGCAATAGTTGTAAAAATGGAATAAAGTAATTTAATTTGATTTTTCTCTTCTTAATTTGAATTTAGAACGAAGCAATGAAATTTGATTTGATTTCATAAATTTGGTATGCCGTATTTGTTGAAACCGATATTTTTAGGGATTTTATTTTCTATTCAAACATTGATATTTATACAACTGCGTATAATTTGTTTGATTTTTGTATACGACAATATTTTTGCAGTTTAATCGGTCCGAACAAAATTCTAATAAACGTAATACTGTTTCGAAAGCGGAATCGAGCTCCAGCACGGAATAATTGTGTCCGGGTAATTGCACTCTGTCCAAAGTGTTCCCTGACCACTATATTATCATAATACACGAATTTTATCACTCATACGGGATCAAACGAAACTGCGTCTAGATAATAGCTCGTTGACCCGATTTTAAAACGAACGTTGAATACAAGAACAACTTCAGCGCTGGAGTGCTACTTCATTCCTCATAATTTAGATAATAACGTCGGTATGCCTGTTCGAAATGAACTGCTTCACAGATTAGCATGATGTTGCGGTGGCTAACTACCATAGAGGAATGGTAATTAGATTATTTTATCAGCCATTGAAAATTCGTCGAAACTTTCCTCGAACCATACTCTCTATCACATTATTAAGCATTGTTACTGAAATTGCATACTTCGAGGTGAATAACTTTTGGTTCTACACAGATATTTTGGAATTAACGCGACAGACAATTCATATTAACACTGGAAAATTTTTAATGTAAGATTATTGTGGCTATGCTATAGTGAGCAATAAAAAGGTGTGGCCGGATGAGCAGCTCAAAATTGCTGTGACACCAAATTGAATTTGCAATAGGCCATTCGATAGCTTATCCAAAGAAAATACTTCGTACCAATTTTCAACCCTCTATGTCGCCACAGGGGGTAGTAACGAGGTGACAAAGAAAATCAGGTTTTTCCAAAATTTCTCCTATCCTCTTCAACTGAAAATTCTGAAAAAATTCAGGCATATTTTAGCTACGAGAATTCACGTCTATGAATTTTTTCAGAATTTTTAGCTTCGGGACCGAATTTTAAAAAATAACATTCTGATGTGCCGATTTTCTACATAGTAAAATGGGTTTACAAAAAAACTCATTTCACTTATCCTCTTCAACAGAAAATTCTGAAAAAGATCAGGCATATTTCAGCTACGAGAATGCACATCTGTGAATTTTTTCAGAATTTTTAGCTTCGAGGCCGAATTAAAAAAAAAATCGAAAAACTTTTGAAACGCCGATTTTTGCAGAAATTACATTACATTTTTACAGTTTTACCATCATTAGCATATAAATTTATCAAATTTAGTAGGGACTAGTGTACAGTTAATACTTGTTTATTATACCTGGTTTGAAATTCCAATCTGAAAGTTGATTTTTGCCCGTTCTCGAAGCACCGTGCAGCGCCACGTAGAACCAATCCGACTTTTAAAATGGCCGCCGCGAGTGCGGCCCTTCAGAGTAGTTGCCGGTCGGAGTTTTACGAGGAGGAGCTCCGGTGGATCACGGCAGTGTATGATCAAGTCGTAAAGTTAGCAGACTGTCAGCGTCGGGAGCGGTGTCCCCGGGAAGCTGCGTCGGTGTTGGAGCAGTTTCCCCGTTCCGGTAAATTCGCCGATCCCGAACCGTGTGATCAAACGCTATAAAATCCGTCATCCCTTTCAATAACGTCACCTAATCGCAAATATTGCGACACGGGGTGACTCTCGCGCAGTCTCCTAAAGCCCGATTAACCCCCTTCTCTGTCATCCTCCGCTGATCCCCGGGGGTCTCTTCCGCGAGCTTCGCGATTTTTCTACGAATCTCTCTCTCTCTTTCTCTTCCTCTACGTCTTTCTATTCCTCTCTCTCTCTCTCTCTTTCTCTCTCGCGTTAGCCGCGGGTTCGTGTCAGGATCGGAAGGTTTCGCTTTAAACGGAAGGATTTAGCTCGCAGTCAGGATCGATGGCAACCGACACGACGCCCGCATCCTCATCAACTCTTCGGCCTCGGGTCTCTCGCCTCTGTCTTTCTGCTCTCTCGTCTCTGTCTTTCTGCTCTCTCGTCTCGCCCTGTTTCCCTTCCGTTTCGTCCTGGCCGTGCCAATACCCCGTCTATCCTTTTGCTCGGTTCTCTACTTGCCGCCCCCGACTCTTTATTTATCGTTGGAATGGCACTATCTGCCCCTTACCAACCGGCGCGAATGGCAGACAGTCGATATCGATACTCCTCCTCGGCCGTGGGAGAATCTATGCGCCGTTTTTCTTCGTAATTTGGTGGACGGAAGAACCTTCGTCCTGGTTTGCGAAGTCTGCAGACCCGGTTCCACAAGATGCACAAGAAACTCGGCGTTCGACAAGCGTGCGTCCTGTTCGTCTTGTTCGCGCAATTTGTTCAAATACTCCGTTGGAAATTCAGACGAAATTTCAAAGTTTTAGTGTACATATGTTCGTCACATCTTCCATTATGCTCGACAGCCTTTTTAATGGCAATTTTTAATTTTTGTAGGATTGGTTATCGCAAGGCGGACAATGCTAAACACCTTGGTATCCGGTTTGCTCTTGAACAGAACGTTTTTCTGAAAGTTTTGTTCGAAATTGTGAAATTCACACTGAAATTTTTGTTCTCATTTCGTACGCAATAACTTAATATTTACTTTTTCGACACACGTTACGAAGGGAGTTCGATTATCCTGATCAGGGGAACACGAGTGTTAAAAATTGAGGGGAAACCGTCCCCACCACAGCGCCCGTCGGCCCCCTCCCCGTAAGCGTCGTTACCATGGAGATAGGACGCGCTTCGCCTGAGATATATTGCTACGAACCTACTATACAAAGCCCGTATAAACGGAGCTGCGCGCCGCCATGATAGAAAGGTTAGTTGGTGGGGGAAGCAAGCGTTCGAGGGGCCCGAACCGTTCCCCCCACCACTGGTTCAGATAATAGAAAAATTATCCAACCACGCTTATGGATTTATACTGAATTGAACGAGCAAATGTGCTCCGAATTGTTTCGTGTTTGGAACCGTGCCCCCCACCACTGGTTCAGATAATAGAAAAATTATCCAACCACGCTTATGGATTTATACTGAATTGAACGATCAAATGTGCTCCGAATTGTGTCGTGTTTGGACTCATTCTAATCGGAAAAGTATCACCAATCTGCTGATAATCGAGATATAAAAGTATATTTTTCAGTATCGAAAAATAAATTAAATCCGTGACACCCGGGGCACCTTCCTCCCCGTTTTTTTTTTTTTTTTTTTTTTCTAATTCCGTCCAACCCCGGGCGAGTCTTCGGGCATGTTTCGGACGCCAGGGTTCTTGAGCGACCGGTCGGGGGCTGATGAAAACAAATTTTCGGCGCGGACGTTTTCGAAATTCTCCGGAGGACAGATTAAACGAGCTAAACGAGCTGCCGCTGGCTAAACGGGGCTAATTCAATTATACCGGTTACTCTTCCGTCGCGAATGTACCTGTAAATTCAGATGGACACTTCCACGGGGGTGGGGGGGGGGGGGAGGGGGAAGGGGACATCCCGTGCACGGCTGCATCTGTGCAGCATACGTGCACGGTGCATATCCAGGATCTGCGAGGCTTGAAAAACTGCAGGTCGAATGGACACACTCTGTCGTGCCCTGGGCGCGGAGTTCTTTTTTGTTTTTGTCGTCGGGGAATGAAAGATTGTAATTTTTATTTGCTCGGGCGAATTTTGTTTTATAAAAATTCCGTCGGTGCCGCGGAAGTTAATGCCATAAATTTACGCTGTTAATTTCGTCGGGGAATGGACGAAAAATTCCGTTAAGGTGGAATTCTCTGCTCGGAGGGAAAAAAGGAACTGATGGTGGGGGGGGGGGTGAGACGTTGATAATGATAAATTCGAACCAGCGTTCGAAATCGTACACTCTCGTCGGCGTGTCGACTGTTATTGTTAATTGCAGGGAAATAGGGTGGCTCTCTCTCTCCCTCTCTCTCTCTCTCTCTCTCTCTCTCTCTCTCTCTCTCTCTTTCTCTCTCGGTGTCGATGCATCATTCGCGGGGCATGAAACCGTTGCGTCAATGTAATGAACCTGACAAACGAGCAGCACGCGTTCGACTCGGTAAATTCGCCCGAGCACCGTTGCATCGAGCACGTCTCACGAGATTATGTTTATCCACGTTTCATAAATAATTATCTGCCGCTTGATAAATGACCTCGCCGAGGTCCCGTTGAAAATCGTCAAGTTAATAATGCGACACACCGCCGCCGATGACAGCTCGGAAATTCGTCATCCCGCCGGCGAATTAATCTTTTCCCCGATCCCCGGCGCGAAGCTCGATCCGAAATTTTTACCGCGCGCGCATTTTGGTTTCGCAAGTCCCGTTTCCCGTGTCGATACGCCTGGCATTATGCGCGACGGCCATCTTCTTTGCCAGACGGCCATCTTACCGGCCCGAGTCGGGGCCTCAGTCTTTTTTATCGCTTCTCGAAGGGATCGAATCGGTGCAAAGGGAAATCGAAGGGTTCCCAGCAACAAGGAGACAATACCACCTTTTATAGACACTGTAACGTCACGATGTATTTGAGAGAGATGCGCACCTTATTTGTGCCAAATTTATTCCCACCGAATGTATCGGTGAGACAATACGGAGACAGAACTTTTTCTTTTCGTGGCACGTTATTAGTTTACGCAACTTGGAACACCGTATTCGTGACGCTTTTCCGATTAAAACGAGTACCAACATGACACTGTTCGGAGCATGTTCGCGTATGCGATTGGCGGTTCCATTCGGTTTGGATAATCGAGGTTCCAGTGCGTCGTGGATTAATCCGAGTAAATGTGATCGAAATTGTCTCGTGTTTGGGCTCATTTTACTCGGAAAAGTGTCGCGGATATGTTGGTAAACTTGTCGTAAACAAATAATTAAAGTCGAGAAAGATTTGTCAACTGGTTGAAGTAATGCTTCGTAACTAGGTGAGTAAATCGGTTTGAAACCTACGAGACAGTTGGAATTTCCAATTCTGACTAGTGGAGTATACTTGAAGCTACAAACTATTGGATAAACACTTTTAAAAAACTACTGCCTACGCTTCCAGGGTGGTGTGACGGTTCATTGGTTAACAATTTTTGTATGGAACAGTCCAATAACCATACCAACCGGTAATCTCTAATAATGAATTTTAAATATGGCAAAAGCATTAAAAATACTTAACGCAGCAACGAAGCTTTTCTATTTAATATTTTAATTTTAATTGAAACCCGGCTCGCGGGCATAACGTGCGGGGTTCGATTAATCTTCTCGAAAAGAAAACAATGCAGGCTAATTAACTGGAGTGACAGATGATCATCGAAGGAGGGGCCATTTATAATCGTTACAGGGACAGCGGGGCGGAATCGACTTCGGGGCTCTCGAGTGACACAAAAAATATAACGTTAAACGGATAATGATTAACATAGCCTTTCATTCGGGAGATCGTTCGTCCCCGGGAGTACACGGGACACTCGAACGAAGATAAATTACTCCCTGACTCCCGGCGCTGGCCTATAAGACGATATTCGCCTAATCTTGAAAAACACTTAAGGCCCGGTGGAACGGGATTATTCAAATCCCGGCGATGGCCTCCGCTCTCGAACACGCTGGATGGCAAACTCATTTGAGAAATGCTTGCGGGGGAAACGAAATCACCCGAACGTCGAAAAGAGAATTTCCCGGGGATTGAATAAAATCACCGGCCGAACTATTACACATATACATACACGAGAGCACCCGATACTTACCCGACTCTTGACGCACATTGTCCTATCAGCGTGTTCGATTCCCGTTTAAATACTCCTCGCATATGCATATCGTCGTTTTCCAAACTGGTGAAGTGACCTACTTGAATCGTCGATTTTAACGCATTAGCGCTATAGTCTGCGCGCGGAAACTGCCGGACGGTTCGCGTGCGACAGTACGCTCTCGCAAAAGCACAGAATGTTTCACGTTTATATTCGTCGCGACACCCACTACAGCGTGTGATTCTGCATCTTCGGATCGATCGAGATCTGTTGAAAAATAGTGGACCACAGCGTTGACCTCTGTCTTGAATCGCAAGGTCAAAATGCTGGTTTGCTTAGTTTACTTAGTAGAACACATCTCCATCCCCTCCACGTTTGTACCATTTTGCGACACACCCTGTAGACCTATGGAATAAATTCGTTCGCGAAACTTTAAAGTCGTTTTCCGAGGGAACGGTTGCCCGGAGACACATGGCTCCTTCGAGACTTCTGTTCCTCGCGATGAGTACTATAGGATGCAATCAAAAAACACGTTTGACCTTGAGAAAAGAGACAAGGTCATTCGAGAAATGCATTGTTTTTAAGAGGTCTCCACCGAACCAGAGGTCACGAATCACGCTTACAGCTATTGTACGTACAAATTCGTTCGATTTCGCGCAATTTTTGCGATTTTCCACTCCAGGAACCACTTTCGTGCGCATCGGGAAAGGCCTCGCTCATTTTCAGCACGTCAGCGACGTCTGACCCCTCGAAGGTCGAAGTTTCGGGTTTTCGTCCGTCCGACGGATGCCTCGCAACCGTAGGGCCAGACTCGAAGTTCTTATTTTTTGTCTATCCGTCGGTAAGAAGCGGAGTGTATGGTAGGGGGTATCGTCGGGGGTTCGCGGTATCTCGATGGATTTGCATTTGAAAGCGCGTCTCGATCCTCTGTCAGATCGACGGGCGCGGGGATGAAAGAACGGGACCGGGGTGTGGGGAGGGTGGGTGAGTGGGTTCGCAAGAGGGCAACCCTTAGTATTTACTCGCCGTAAATACTTGGTTAGAAAGGGCTTGTCGACTCTTATATTGATTCTAGGTTTCTCTAGCCCGCCCTCTAACCCCGGCGCAGTTCCCCTCTCGAGGAGAGAGTCGGAAGCCCCGATCCCCGCGAATTGCGTCCATGGAACGTCGATTTCGATGGTTTTTCGAGAGCACGCGAATGCAGAACTTTCAAATTTATCGCCCGATTTACGGGACCGGTCTCGAGTCTTCATTGCTTTGGGAAAAGTTTGGCCCGTGCAATGTCGTCTCCCCACCCCCCCTGCACACACCCCCGACGATTCTCCGCACCCTTCCACTTCCTCTCCTCCTCTTCTTCTCCTCCCGGTCGCTCGCTCTAGCCTTTCTTCGTCCGCCCGCGTATTCTTCGCGTCCCCTTCCTTTTCGGGGTAGTCCACGCGACCACCCCTAACTTTCTTATTTCGTAGAGCCAGGTACCGGGGATCGCAAGCTAGAATGGCTGCTTGATTCCACGAGTAAATCTTCCTTTTTCTTTTCTCGCTTTTCTTTTTTTTTTTTTTTTTAAACGTGTTCGCCGCGTGTGCCCCGATGTCCCTCTTCATTTTCAGACAGCACGGGGGACGAAAGTTTGTCGGCCGAACATTCGTACGTTTATTTCGACTGGCTCCGAGATTCGTGGAACCCCTTTGCATCCGCGACACTTTCCTCCTCCGACGATCGATTCGAAGAACTTCTCGCGGATTCTATCGGCCTCGAGAGCAGAGAAAAGATCGCCGAGATTTGACGATCTCACACGAATCGTGAGATGTGATTATTATCTTTTTTTTTTTTATTCATTTATTTGGCTTTAACCCTTTGCAGCTATTTTAACCCCGAAACGAAACGTGGTTTCTGCTGATCTGGAATATTTCCCTTCTACACATTTTTACTCGTGTTAGAAATGTTATTAATCTATTAAATACAAACAAATTTATTAACGTAAAATATATTTTCAATAATAATACAGCGATTTTTAGTGCATTCGAATGCTAAGGGTTGAATCTGCTTGTTTACTTAGCAACTATTTTATAGCTTCGATCATTTGTAATTTGCATCGACTAATTTGAGTGTTTCTCAAGTTTCTGGAAATCGGATTTAAATATCAATTTTTTCCCCAACTTCCCATTTTATTTAACTTTTTTTCACAGTTTTTTCAGTTTGTTCTCTAAGTCATTCGCATGGTTTAAGTTGAAAGGCCAAATCAAGCAGAACTTATTTTTTCGTTTATTTCATGTTGCATTGTCATTCCAAGACCAAATTTCACTTTTTACGTACCCGGTAGACATCGAAGCTTCTGTAGAAGAAGTTTTTGTAGACATTAATTGGTTCCCTGGATAATATGATATATTAATCACGCAAGTTTTCTGTCGCCCGGCATTTTGTAGAGGTGACAATACTTTTTTCGGTTGTGTCGACTTGAATTAATCACTCGCATTGTCCACGTGCTGTTGTTCTTCGTAATCCTGCCCCGGGGGGCGGCTCCATAAAATAATTAAGCAATAAAAATTTTGTGATATATGACCGCAATTACCGGTTACGCTGCAATTACAGCAATCTACAACGGCAAGCTCGGTATCGCAAAAGGAAATCCCACGTGAAATATCGCAAGCTATTTTCCCGGCGCCATCCAAAATGATCGCGTTCTCGAATTTCTTCTTGCGGGGCTTGCTTTCTCTTTTATGTATTCCCGAGAACAAATTCCAAAATTTATTGCCCGGCGTACGTCCCATATTTGCTAAATAACATTTCCCCGATGCAATCTTTATCTTGCGCTTTTTAGAACTATTACATAAAATATAGGTACATTAGTGTAGGTATGCTACACATAGTTTAAATAGTATCTTCAGTTAAAAGAAGAATATACAATTAACAATCTTGCCTTTTTCTCCTAAATTAGTAGAAAAATAGAAAAGTGAAACGTTCCTTGTAGAATAATAAAATGAAATATGGTGAAAAATTCCTGGCAGAGTATAGTAATAATGTAAAATATTTTGCAATAAGTTTTTCGTCGATTCTAGAGATTGCATATAATTAGGTATAAAAATAGGGATGTACACGAAGGGCTCGTAGTCTATTAAGAAGTATGTAAATAGGGGCGCACGCCGGTGGCAAAGTTCGCCAACCTTAAAGCGTTTTTAACTAATTGATTCACGCTCACGTTGTCCCCCTTCGTTTAAAAAAAAAATGGCGGCACTTTAGACGTCTGCATCATAAAACCCGCCCGTGGAGAAGTTCTGACAAGTAGTGTCTCGAAAGATGCTCATGATTCGGGTACAGCGATGAGTGCCTTTCAACGGCTTTCCCCCCTAAAGAATCTCAATGGCGACTGACTTTCCCGAGAGTAACGAAAATGTAAAAGCTCCGCGTGCAGACGGCTCGGCGAGGTTCGAAATTTACACGACTAGCGACTACCGTTGGTTATTTTAGCGTCCGATGCCTAACACCATTATTCCAGAAATTTTCCATTTATTGCTAGACTGGATTTTGTGCTCGTTACAGTCTCATTTAATATTTAATAACTAGACTTAGCAAGAAGCCTGCCATTCAGTCATTTTCTGTATAAATTACTACAAGTTGTACAATATATATATACACTTTTAAATCAAATTCTTGTTTGAAAGAACGGTTCACTAACTTTTCCGAAAATAATTCTAGAACAAACACAATTTTTCGAGACTTACAATATTTCAAAGAAACGAATCTTGTATTAGGCAACAGAGCCCCCTAATAAAAATTTTCTCAGTAGAACTTTGTGTTTAAAAATATTGTAATAAAAATGGTCTCCGTCAAAATTTGTGTTTCAACAAAAATGAATCTTGTATTAGGCAACGCTACCCCCTAATGAAAATGTACTATTAAAAATGTGTTCTCAGTCAGAATGTCTGTTTCAACAAAAATGAATCTTGTATTAGTCAAATCCCAACCCCCTATTAAAAATATTCTAATAAAAATGTTCTCGGTAGAAATTGATGTTCAAAAAAAGGGATCCTGTATTAGTCAAACCCCAACCCCCTAATAAAAATATTCTACTAAAACTGCTCTCAGTAATTTATGTTTAAAAAAAGGGATCCTGTATCAGTCAAACCCCAACCCGCCAATAAAAATATTCTAATAAAAATGTTCTCAGTCAAAATATGTGTTTCAAAAAATTGGATTCTATATTAGCCAAAGTAAAAGGCCACAACAAAAATGTTCCCGTCCAAAATCGACAATGTTCAATGTACATCTTGCACGAAACAACTTAAACAAAAGATGTGAGAAGGTGTTTATTTATCTGTGCGCCTGAAGTTCTTTATCGTCTCCCACGTTTAACACGAGGGTCAAACGAGCGGGGGAAATCAATGACGGTTCTATAAATGGATTTTTGTTTCCGGGAGGTCGAGGGACGTGACTATTTTCTCCACGGTGGAGAACCAGGGCGCAGGCGCGCGCGCGCGCCTCCGGCAACGTATCACGTAACAACAATTTCTTGAGTATTTATAGCGTCTCGTAAAGACGCGCTAAGACTGTTATGCCTGTGTTCGGAAGAGAAACAAATGTCTGTCACATATCAAGGGGGTTAACTCTCGAGCAAAGGGGATGTACAGATTACGTTCCGCGGATCGATAGCCGAGGAACGCGACCGACACGATTATCACCCCTCGCGTTGCCACCGAAACTGCGTCCGCGATTGCTCCGTATATTTCGAATCTGTGTTGCATTCTCGTCAGCTGATATCGCACGTCGCGCTGTTTATTTTTCGGCGTGCCTCGCCGCGTGAACATCGGGTCGACAGTGCCCCGTGCGTTTTCGGGAAATTTTGACGCGCAATTGTCACCGGTGACGATCCAACGTGTCACGCGCTCTTTGTTCCCAGAGCTGGTTAACATTTTGCGGATCACTGTCTAGTTTCTATCTCTCGCGATTGTTCCCGCGAAATCTCCAATTCTAAAGACCCGCAGCATCAATTTCGGAATTTCTGCAGAATAGACTTTTGTTGCCTCGGTGACGTAATAATTTGTTGAGCGAACGTCGATTTAGTCGGGTCCGGAGGGGCAGGTGCACGAACGTTAAAGCGATTCAGAGTTTTTAAGAATTTGAAACTACTCGATTTCGGAAAATCTCTCTTGCATGCAACGTGCTCACCCTGCGCGGTATATTACGAAACTTTTCGGAAGATATTTACCGAAGTTACTGGCTGTTTACGACAGCGTTTATGCGTGGTCTACGGGATTAAATAACCACGCGAGTTACGAAAATAACGAATGCTTCGGAGGGGCCGCTCGTAAATCCACGGAAAACTTAATTATTCTCGGATAAGAAATAGTTCCGTGCATAGTCGTCAAAGGGAATGAGCTCTTCCTCATTTATGGAGCATCAACCTCTTCCGGATCTTTGGTTTGAACAGCTAAATTCACCGGGAGAGTTCCAATCTTTCCCGCTCTCCTTTATGACGTGTTACGAAACGCGTAACAGAATTTTAAAAATAACTCAAATATAATTTAAAATAATATAATTAAACATCGTTTCAATATCATTCTAAGAATCCTCGTTTACGGCCTCGTCAAATTCATATTGTTGTGAGGTATAATAATTATTGATCTATGCAATAATCTCTAGGAATTTCATTTTTAGTAACAATGAAAGCTGGAACGATTAAATAAACACTAGGGCCCAAGCAAAGTCTTTTAAACTTCGAGTTTTATTCCTCGAAAAATTATGTAAGTCATAAAACACATCCACACTCGAATAATTCGCCAGAATATCGTACAAAATGTTATTTTCAGCGAGAATAATTTTTGGAATTGCAGAATAACCGAGTTCTGTATGAAAATCTTTTATAAAAATTGCATTGTATACTCGGAAAAATTGTATAAGCCACAAACACCGGGAAATCCCCAGTTCAGCAATTATTACCAAAGCGACGATATTAAAAAAAAAAAGCGTTTAGACCGACTGCATCCGATCGAAAAGCATTAATCTAGCGAAAGTTCATTTAATCGCTTCCGTGAACTCTGATGGATCGATTTTACAGCTCGCGCGTTATCCAACGTTTCCGCATCGGCATTTCGAGGCAGCCCCATTTCCATAATTAAAGCGTCATTGTGCCTATTCTATCTGCAAAAAGATCTCAAAAACGAAACCGCGAATATATTTTTATATTTATTCCTTTCGCGAAGCAACTTTACAATTTTTCAAGCGTGCACTTCAGCCTCTTTTCACGTGAAGAACACTTCGAACAAAATTTGCTATACAGACTTCAACAGACAATTTTTATTTTGCACAAAAATCCACGGTCCGATCACGCGAAAGGAAATGAAACGTGTTAGGAGTCCGATTCGTTTAAAAACTCGCCGTGTAGTGGGGAACTCGGAGAAGTATCTTCCGGATGTTTATTGAAAAAGATTGTTCATCTCCGTCTTTGCCGAGCCTCCGTCTGTTGCCTGGCTGCGCCTTCCGTCTTCACGTATCAGGGGAGATCTAATAACGTTAGCGAACTCGTTGTTTTCCATCTCGGATGGCTGTAATCCTATTTTATGGAGTCGCGAATGTAGATTGCGCAAACGTGTACTACCGTGATGCATGTGCTCTCAAGTATACAACGAGCAAGAGCACGCCGTTGATCCTCCACGCCCGTCCGCGACTTCCTGAAGACGACAACGGCTGCATTGATTGCGTCGTCGAAAACAGCGCCGTTTGTAATCGTTCGAGCTCCCCCGACATTTTCCAAAAAAAGATTTCTTCTCTCCTTTTCACGACAACTAAGACCGTGGAAAAAATTAAATCCCACGTAAAAGTAGAGAAATATTTGCAAATGAGTACATTTAGGAGATGCTACAGGAATCAAAATGAAGAAAATATTTCGGCAGAATTTTCTCAGATGAAGGTACAGGAAAATTTTTTCGTCGGAACAGTTGGATTAATTTCGTGGAAGGATTAATTAGAAAACGTGTGTAAAGGTCGGCATGTTCCGAGGATCGATATCCTCCGCGCACACGAGGATCCGACGACGCGTATACTCGGCGAATAATTCAAATACGCTGCAACAGTATGTTTAAGACGCTGTATCTGGACAGTGACAAGAGTGTTCGTTCAATCTTTGTTCGCTGCGAGCTCCCGTTGCCTCGAATGGGGCCAGCCGTTTTCCCTTTGCGTCAACTCAATATTGTGTAATAAATGGGGTAAATAGCAGTAAGTTCGCAGTACGATTATTTACTCGCGAGGGTGCTCGGTTACCCTGTTGAATAACGACGCTATTTTTATCCCCGGGCGATGCATGCGAGTCGGAACTATCGAAGGACGATAGCATGTGACTTATTTCGAATAGTTTTTCGTTCCACCTTAACCGCGCTCGCCGGCAGCAATTTTTTCGAAACTGTGATTCTCAAATAGAATATTCACTGGAATAAAGGATACTTTGTAGGTTTAAATGATATCTAAAACCACCAGCATCGAAAATTCGATAATTGACGTTAAAAGGCATTTAACACTAAACCTACTTAAGCACAAAACATATAAAAGTGAAACGTCTTATAGAAGGGAGAAGATTGAATTTAGTTGAATTTTGAAATATTTTTATTATAATATGTGCTTATATACAGAAGTCAGTCCGTTAACTTCCTATGAAAATAATTTCAATAATTGCGAAATAGAAAACCGGTCATTTTGACCGTGGTAGGTTCAGTGTTAAAAAACACATGGGTCACCAGATACCTCCTTGATTTACAGTCATTATTATTATCCACAACGAGAAACGTTTCGCTAAATGGTTTCATTAACATACTATAAGTCCTATCTGTGGATGAACGCGTCAAGGACTTGTGAAGGTCAACTATGATTTTTTAAATGGCACCAGACAAAGTCTTTACTCCACATACGTCGCGAATTCCTAGCCGATAAAAGGCCACCAGCTGTCCTTTTCTATTATACGTTCGTCGTAGCTTAACAATATATCCTTCACGATATATGTCACTGGCTAGAACCGTGTTTTGGACATGTATCGAGTGAACACGGTATTTTCGAACTTGAATCTGCAGAGAGGCAGTCGAATAAAATTCAGAGCACGCTATCTATCCAAAAAAAAAAAGGAAGGAATTAAATCATTGAGGGTTTAGGGGACTGTTGAACAATTAAATCGAGCCGCTCCGCTTCCGGCTCCGCGGATGGACGTTGGAGCGAAAGGTTGAGCTGGAAGAATTTCCTCGTCACGGTTTGAATTTCGAATACCTAACACGTGTTTCGAGTTCCGCATCCGACATTATACCAGCAAGCGGCTGTTAAAATTCTCGGTATAGGTGGTGCGGGATCGGTGGTGTGTGAGGGTGGGGCGGGGGTGGGGGACCCATGCATGCATGCGCCCGCTATTTTGCGTTAACGACCACCGTCGACGTATAACGCCGTCGGTATCGCGGTATTACGTCGCTCCGCTTCCTCCATTTCGAAATCCTGAATGCAAGATGGTCAAAGGGCTCCTGTGCGCGACGCGAGAAGCGCATTCGGCGATGCCGCGTTACCTACGCCTCACTGAAAACCGCTCATCACCGGTGAACAATGAAAACCATCAATCCGCTGCCGAAATGGCGAGGTGAATTTCCACGTCGCGTACGACCGCCGCGAGATACGCTGCCTTGCACTCTCGGGTCGCACCGCCCGGTTGCGCACCCTCTGTTGCGTTCCGAGTCGAAGAATTTAGTCAAAAAGTTGGAATCGAAGATGTTTCTGGAAGTTCTTGGTCGGTTCAGTACGGGGACGTGAGTCGTGGAATGTTCTCGGAACATGTCCCTTATAAGTTTTGATGGGAACAGGTAAAGAAAAATTCTGGCAAGTAGTAAAAGAGTGCTTGAAGACGCCTGGGAGTGTGTGTAAGTTTGCACGGCTCGGGAGAAAAGTGGGACACGCAGGCAACATTGGAAGATCGTTAACAATTGTAGAGCATGAGAAAGTGCTCTAGAATCGATGGAGGAATTTTGAGAGGCACGGGAACAGTGTTGGAGTTTGCTTAGAGACTGTAGAATCTTTCAGCCGAAAATTTTAGGGTCCGCAAGAGTACTCTAGAGCCAATACAGAAATTCTAGAGCATCCTAGAAAATAGTAGAGCCTTGTAATAAATTGTAGAGCTCGCAGAAATCGTTATAAAATATTGCGAGATGTTCAACAAGAAATTCTAGTGCTCTAGAATAAGTTTCAGGCTTGGAAAAAATATTTCGGAGCCAATACAAAAATTCTAGAGCACCCTAGAAAATAGTAGAGCCTTGTAATAAATTGTAGAACTCGCAGAAACCGTTATAAAATATTGTGAGACGTTCCACAAGAAATGCTAGAGCTCTAGAATAAGTTTCAGGTTTGGAAAAAATATTTTGGGGCCAATACAAAAATTCTAGAGCACCCTAGAAAATAGTAGAGCATTGTAATAAATTGTAGAAATCGCAGAAACGGTTATAAAATATTGTGAGCCGTTCAACAAGAAATGCTAGAGCTCTAGAATAAGTTTCAGAGCTAATACAGAAATTCTAGAGCATCCTAGAAAATAGTAGAGCATTGTAATAAATTTTAGAAATCGCAGAAACGGTTATAAAATATTGTGAGACGTTCAACAAGAAATGCTAGAGCTCTAGAATAAGTTTCAGAGCTAATACGGAAATTCTAGAGCATCCTAGAAAATAGTAGAGCATTATAATAAACTGTAGATCTCGCAGAAACCGTTATAAAATATTGTGAGACGTTCCACAAGAAATGCTAGAGCTCTAGAATAAGTTTCAGGTTTGGAAAAAATATTTCGGAGCCAATAAAAAAATAGTTGAAAATTCAGAAGCAATATTAGAGCCTTTGCAATAATTGTAGTGTTTGAAGGAGTACTCTAGGGCCAACAAAAAAATTGTAGGGCACGCAAACCAAAATAATTGAGCCTTGTGATAAATCGTGGGGATCCCAAAAGTACTTTAGAGTGGACAAAAAAATTGTTGGACCCCCAGAAGAGAGTGCTAGAGGTCTAGAGAAAGTAGTACAGCTTGATAAAATATTTTAGAGCTAATGTAAAAATGTAGGACACGGGGGAACCATATTAGAGCCTGGTAAAAAATTCTGGACTTCATGAAAAATACTCTAGAGCCAAGTACCTGGAAAAAGAGCTTTCAAAAATGTGTTTAAAAGGAAAGAGCAATAATTTTTGGATATTTTCCCGTTTTGAAAATTTCATCTCAATGGTTCTTCGTCGTTCCAAAGTTACAAGGGAACGTCTGCAAATTCTTCGATCCGTTCCGCTGTCCCCCGCCCACGCGCTCGCGAGTGCAGCTGCATCGGTGCATCGGCGCGTCGTCCGAGTATCGCGAATACTCGCAGGTAACACCGACAGTGTTCCGAAGTTCTGAGACGACGTGCTCCCGGAGAACTTTCCCGGGGAGCACTTGAAATTTGCCCCGAAAGATTTTCGGGAAAATTTCCGCGTATGCCAAAACTCTCGCCGAGATTCCTCGGGTTTTTCTCCCCTCCTCCCCGTCTTCTTCTTTCTTTTTTATGACTTTCTTTCGTTTCCCATCGTAGTTGGAAGATCCTTCGCGGATGCGTCACGTGCTCACGTGAACGCCGCCAGGCACCGCGGACTCTGTAATTCACTCGTAGAATCTTCGGGAGAAGCATGATTGTCCGGAATGGGCTGATTATTGATCGGCAAGAAAAATCGTTCGAAATTTTTCACGGTACCTGTGCGTGAATTATTTAGGACGTGGAGATTTTGCTGCCTTCAAGGGACGCAGCTCTACGTTTTTATTTCACGGTTCTGTATGAAGGTCGCGTGAAGGTCAACTCCGGTTTTCGGTTAGAACGACATACTTTTCTAAGCGCCATCTGACTCAAAACGCGTACGGTTACCTCAGGCCCAAGGTTACTCGAGGTCGTTGAAGGACAACCGCGATGAAAAATGTTCGACTTTATATTTTTACACCCTGTATACTCCTTAGTGGTGGAAAATCGAGTCAGGAAAATATGGTAACTGGTAAATAGAATGTCACAGTGACAATTTCTCGAGTGTCAGAATAATTCGGTGTCTTTTTCTATCGGGTGTAAATAATTTTTTCGTGTGAAATGCGTTTCGTCGTTTCGATTTCGCTGGTGGCTGTGAGTAACATCTTGGAATTTTCGCGACAGCAATTTCTCATCGGATATATGAATAGGCTACGGTACGTAATACTTAACCGGCCCCGTGAACAATGGCACGAACACAGCGAAACGGCAGTTGGGGGATGACGGTGGTGGACGTAAAACTCAAATAGGGGGATGCACGCACGTACACACACACACACACAGAGCGAGAGAGAAGGACCGGTTCGAAAACACGTTACGGGTCTCCGCGGCCCGGGGTATTTCGGTTCTATTCCTTTCAGTTCTTTCTGCCTTTCATGCAGCCATGTACCCCAAGGCAGTTTAAGCTTGCTATTCCTGTCAAGAAAATATCGGCTGACCGATGTAAAATCGGCTACCGATAAAGTGTCCTCCCGGACCCGGTCGTATAACTGCATATTTCTTCGGTGCCGCGTTTCCCTTTCGTTTTGTTTCAAAAGAAAAACAGCCGTCCTCGTAGATACCGCTGCGGCGTGCGATCTCCAAATAAGCTCGGTCTCTGTGCCCCCTCCCCTCCCTCCTTTTTCTCCTCACTATGCTTTTCCTATACCCCACGGGAACCATTTTCTATATAGCTGCTTGGCTTTTGTATTTTTACCCGCCTCGCTCGCGGATCGCTTGCGAATATCGTCCCGATAGCGACTTTCGTTCTTCATTGAAATATTCGAATATATCTCCCCCCCTCTCTCTCTCTCTCTCTCAAAACTATGTATAACACGGAAAATTCGAACTTCTGTTTGTAAGCCAGCTAATTTTTGTATTTCCGCGGCGAAACGGAAATTACTTCAAACAGACACGTCTCTGCCGCAGTCGATTTCAGGAAATCTCGCATAAACTTTTCAACCAGTAAATTCCTCGCCTTGAAACTGGAATTTTTGTCATTTTCTCGTCAGGACGTACAGGATTGTATAGTAAAAAATCTAGAAATTTCTGGGTTGCCAAGGTGAAGTTTATAACCGGCCATCATTCTCCGCGGCATTTAGCCGACGATTCCCGGAGCGGTCGAGAAGGTACAATTCCGTGCAGTTTTGATTTTCGCGATGGCGCATTTCCCGCCGCCGGTGTGTTCCGTGCCGTATAAATAATCTTTGTCGGGATCCTCGCGTCCCGGATAAGGTATTGCATTAGCAGAAGTGCACTCCCGGTCCTGCGCAAGGCCGTCGTAAATAGAAAGCTCGACTCGATCTCCTATAACGGCGAAATTAGAATGCCGATAAAATTCCGAACGTTTACGGTTTCGCAATAAACAGGAAACGTTAGCTCCGATTAAATTGGCGGATCTTTCGATGCCGGTGACCCCGATGGTATACATAAACAACTTATCGAATATCTAATGCGCCGTATCGATTGAATAGAAATGCTTCTTCCGTCGTCGTTGTCGTCGTCGTCTGCGAAAACTCTTTCGATGGCGTTGTTGTCGACGATCGGTTTCGGATCGTTCGCCGCCGGGATGCGTGCGGACGCTCGTGATAGTCGTCGTAATTCGCCCACGGTGGGGGATGAGACCTCGAATTATTTCCCATAAACCTACTTGACTTCCGGTCGTTGCTGGAACTTGGACATACTCCTCGGCCGGGGTGCACTTAGATCGGAAAGTTCGACGAATGAAGAACCGCAGTTAGGAGTTCGGCCGGCAACACAACTACGTACATCGTCGTTACAAAACGGCGGAACTTCCGCTGGTTTTACAGAATATGCTGTTTGACCCCTCACCTTGTGACCGGCCGGTTCGTAATGTACAGGAAAAATGGTATTCGCCAGAAATTTCTTCCCACTGTCGCTGGGCGTGCACTTCGAGAAGCTCTGACACGAGACGATACTAATTCAGTGGGAAAGACGGTTTCGTTTTTCATTATTTTTTTCGTGAAACTCTTATCAACATATGGCTGACGTTTTCCTGATTAAAATGAGCCCAAACACGATGCGGTTCCGAGCATATTTGCTTGTTTGATTCACGGTTTAGTGGGACCTCGATTATCCGAACCGATGATATCCGAATTTCCCATTATGCAAAGAATTTTATGTGTTGTAATAATTGTACGATTGACGTATCAGTATAGATTTAGTCGAACACCGAAGGTGGGTAACTAATACTCTGTTAAAAATTTATTTTCAGTAGATATACCGATGAGACAATACTAATCCAGAGACAGAACTGTTTTATTTCGAATGTCGAATTATTTAACGTAACCTGGGGCGCACCATATTTGTGATATTTTTCTGATTAAAATGAGTACCAACATATCATTCGGAGCTTGTTTGCCCGTGCAATTTGCAGATCCACTCGGTTCGGATAGTCGAGGTTCTAGTGTATCGTGGATTAAACAAGTAAATATTGATCCAAATTGTGTCGTGTTTGGTATCGTTTTAATCGGAAAAATGTCACGAGTGTGTTGATAAAGGTGTCGTCAAAATATCATTAGGAAAAAAATTCATTTATAAAAGAAAACTGCAAAGTAAAGGGAAATAATTACACTCTAATACGTTGGATTTTCGATTCTACGCTCGGAGGGTAGACGAAAAGTGGCTTTGTGTAGAAGTTGAGAGGGATGCTTGGGGAGCGGAGCCACGCCGAAATAGACTCGATCTGAAAATATCAATTGAAGTTTGATAGAATCTCGAGAGTTCGCTAAATATTCACGCCGTCTGTCAACCACGTAACAGGCAGATACCGGTCCATCCAAAGTTTCTCAATTTACAGGGTACAGGTCGGCAACTGGCTTGGCCGCGATCAATGAAATTCGCATTAGAACCCCTCGACCAATTAAATATCGACGTTTGTGTTCTCGCGTGAAATTTTATTCCGATCGAACACCAGCAAAAATCGATACGCGACCGTATGTGCATATACGCGCTATCGCAACCGCCTTTGTGCCATTCCTGGTCACCGGACGGAAAAGCAAAATGACTGATAACTGTTCGCGCCGTGTACCATTCGCACCATTTAAGAATTCTGCCACCATTTTCCGCGTGGCAGAAAAGACAAAAACATTTGCAATATAAACTCCAAATACCATCTTCAACATATCATTTAATAATCATAAAATTGCTCTTCGAAGCAATTATCAGGTTAGTTGCATATTATTCTGGGGATTATTTCTTTTATCAAATGGTGTAGCCGGACAAGGTGCTCAAAAGTGTCCCCAAACCAAATTGAATTTGCAATAACCCATTCGATAGTTCATCCAAAGAAGATGCTTTGTACCTATTTTCAACCCTATATGTCACCAGGAAGGGGTAGTAATAGGGTGACAAAGAAAATCGGCATTTCAAAATGTTTTTATTTTTCAAAATTCGGTTTAGAGGCTAAAAATTCTGAAAAAATTCATAGACGTGCAGTATAGTAGCTAAAGTATGCCTGATTTATTTCAGAATTTTCAATTGAAGGGGATAAGAGAAATTCCAAAAAAACCTGATTTCCATCGTCTCCCCGTTGCTACCCCCCACGTCGACGTACAGGGTTGAAAATTGGCTCGAACTATTTTCTTCGGATAGGCTATCGAATAGCCTGTTGCAAATTCAATTTGGTTTCGGGACACTTTTGACCTCCTTATCCGGCGGCTACACTCTTTGCCCCAGGTCTGTAAGAAGCAACTCGGAATCGCTTATCGTCTGTGCCGTGTAGCCTAAGTGCCCGTTCCAGCGTGAAGACATTAACATTCGTTTGCCGGGCGCGATCATCTGGCCGGTGCCGGGGTATTCGCATGATCCCTTGGCGCCGGAGTGCTTAAGAAGCTGTTAAAGAAATCCACTCGGTCGGAGAGTAATTGCTCAGGCGGTGAATTAAATTGAAGGGCCAGAAGGTGCCTAAGTTAGCATCGTGTTCGGCCGGATTGTTTTCAAGAGACACGTTTATTCCTCGCGCACGAGGCACATTCGGGCGAAGGGCGAGGGGCGCTCATTAGCGTTTCGCTTTAAAGGTGGGATCGGGACCGTGTGTGTCTGCGCGCGCGTGTGTACGGCAACCTATTTTCAAGGAGAATGAGCTCGACGCTTTTCCGAGGCAAGAATTAAGTGAACGGAAAGAAGGAATGTGTAGAATAGCCCGAGAATCCTCGACAAGCGCGATGAAGCACGATTGTCCGATGGGTCTTCTCGCCACTCCCGCTCTTTTTCCGCACCCTTTTGCGCCGCGTTCTAATTAACACTCTAAAAGCGTTAAAAACCGCGCCGATTCTACCCTGACGAACCGACCGAGTCCTCAAGGGTGCCAATCGAAATGAAAGGGAACGCTGCCAGCCAAAGAGAATCATGGCGGCGTTGAGCACTTTTGCGAACGGTTGGGATTGCCGCCGCCGCCGCCGCCTCGCTGCTGCAAACGTCGATCGCATCCTTTTCGAAATGGCGCTGTAATTTTTCCTCGAGCCCGAGTCGCAAAAGAGTCGAACCACTCTAATTCGTAACCCGTTCAGATCCAGTCCTATTGTACCGAGTGAGTCCGAATTCGCGACGACTTGAATTTCTCTGAGATGACAGAAGGTTTACCAGGTAACCTGTAAATAATTTCCTTTTTCAATTGTTATTAAGCGAAGGTCACGATTTTTAACTTTTTCCAGCTGCGCCTGTAGTGACAATTTGAAAGATACCACTGTTTTTTTTTTTATGTCAGAGTAACCTTGAGTATTCTTAAAGGTTTTTTCAAGGTCAACTCAAGTTCATCAATTCGTCCTTCAATCGGTAGCAACGTGGTACTAATAAAATGTGCACTGGGTCACAGGACTATACTTATTAAATTCAGATATTTCGGTGTTGTATATACAGTGTCTGCTCGATATATGTCCAAAACACGGGTCTAGCCAGGAACATGTATCGGACAGGAGGTATTATTCTTTGACAGCGAAGATCTATAGCCCTCGGTTCATGTCCCCTCGCGGGGGTATACCCCGCGGCAGTGGGGATAGTTCTGGGACTTTTATCCTCTAGGCATTTCCGACATATGTAGAGTGAACTAACAAACGACTGTACTAACAAAAAAATTAAGAAATGAAAGTTGCCGTTTGTCGACAACGATTCTAACCTTTGAATAAAGAAGGATAGGATCGTGAAATAAAAAAATTATACTATTTGAAATTGTTATTTTAGCGAGAGAAAATATATTCATTGGTAAATGGGGTTTTCGCAGTTTATTTTCAAATTTTCCAGACAGTTTTGGACTTCTAAAACATTTTCTGAGAGACTATCCTTTCAAACAGGATGCACTTCCTCTCGTTTCTCGTGTTTGTAGTGTACTGCAAACTCGATTCAGTCGTGTCGTACCCTTGACTATCCCTTTAATTAACTTTCGCCAGCGGTTCCCGTTGCAAAAGTCGTTTTTCTTTCGGAAGAGACCTATGGCGTCTTTTTTTCTTTCGAGGTTGAACGAATTCGATTTTGGAAATTAGAAAACCCACGCTCCGACGGAAACTCGTCAATCAAATTGCTGCTTGAGCAGCCGTTCTGGAAATCCTTCATCAGGCACACACAGTCTCTCGGCAAATTCTCATCGGGAAAACTAGTTTCCATTCATATATCACGGAAGGTGCTCAAAAATTTTCCAGAAAAATCCTCTTTACAAACATTTTATTTATTCTTCGCATATTCGGAGTAATCCATATTTCTGTTAAATGATTGCTCGAGCAATCTTTTTAGTAACGCCTACCAGCAATTTTATTTTTATTTTTACCAGACTGCGGATCTTTGGACAGAATAAAAATTGTCGGGATCAATTGCAAAAAATAGTGATCGTACAGATATATCTATATCTTCCTTTTCTTCTTCAATTTTTTCTTCTTCAAGAAATGATCTCAAGAAAATATATTGTTTGTATTGTTTTACAAATTGCACCAACTCGTTCTTTTTCTTGAACAGATAAAATCCGTGAATAACAATTCTATCGTAAAAATGTCTTAAAGCGTAAACAAAATATTAATCCGATAAATTGAGAGTATACCGGAGTCTAACAAATTTGAAGGGAAAGCATTGCCAGATATTGTTCATGTTCACGTTCAGAAGCACATTTTACTGCTCGGCTCTTCGTTAACATTATTGTTATGGTCGGCCGGGCAGACATCGTGGTTTCTTGTTTCACCATCTTCGACGGGAATCGCCGAATCTTCTGGCCGTTATGTTAGGATTACATGGAAATGCGTTGGCAATTTGCCGATGCGATGTGCGAGCGAAGACGCGGTCGCTGCTCTCGAATGTATAAGTATCATAAACCTGCGCGGCACATCCCACCATTCGTACGTATTAGGGCACTTATCGAAAGCAAAGTGAGCGTAACGAGATATTACAAACTTCCTGAAGGTCTTGGAGCAGGATTTTTCTCATACTCAGTAACTATATTATTGCATTGGTAACTATCCCTACATTTCTATATTATATTTATGTAATCACATAACACAGTGAATTCTCGGTATATGTCAGCAACACGGATCTTGCTAGCGTCGTGTATCGTGCAGGAGACATAACCGAGTCGTGTTATGTTTACACTCCTCACGGAGTATACCCCGCGGTGGTGGGGATAATTCCGCGACGTTTATCGTCCAGGCCTTGGCGACGTGTATAGAGAGGTCACTGTATATTTATTATTATTATTCGCTGACAGGTATTTAAGGTGAAGTATGACTTATTCACAATCTTCGAGACGCTATGCACAAAGAAAATGCGAAAAGAGAAAACAGAAAATTGATTTATTGAAAAATGAAATACCAAAATAGGCGTCCCCCTGACAGTTTATCTGCTAAGAAGCTTATTGATGATCTTTTCAATAATTGTAATAAGGAAAGATTGAAAATCTTCTTTCACATAAGTTGAATTTCGTTTTACCTTAATTTTACATTGGAAGAAAATCCGTAGCCATGTGCCACAGACTGCGAAAGATTATGAGATAATCTCTTAAGGTAATTTCGAAAATCTGAGTAAGCTGCCGAGCCATAACCGCCCCAGTGTCGCCATCTTGTCCGGGTCCCAGGGTGCGGGATCGCCGATGTTTCGTTGACGGCATGTCCCTGGCCAAAATGTCAGCCGCTGTCGCGTGATTCGTGGGGACATGCGCAATTCCGGGAAAGTTTGTTCCTGCGCATCGCGTTACAAATGAAATGATACCTCAGATCGACATGTTTGCCCTATCGGCGGTGTCTCGGGGGTTGCCGGTAACTTCGGCCGGGGGTCTCGGCATTGTCGATAAAGTTATGGTTTCCGGGCAGCGGGTAGCGCGCTGTCAATTGAAACGTTCGCCGGATCTTCGAATCCGCGGACGTCCACGCGCCCCGGACGAATCGCACGCGTTATTGCGACTCCGCTTTCATCAGGATCCGATGCTTTATATTTGATTGCGCCGAGGGACGTACGAGAGAGGACATCCCCGTATTTCCCCGGTGACCCCACCACCCTTCCACCCCCCGGGCCTATCTACAACGCTGGCCCCCGTCCGCTTTTAGAAAATATACCCCCGGCTCCGGCGAATTTCACGAAAGTTATCCCCGCCGGCCGCGTGTTTACAGAGCAAACTTTATACCGCATCATTCCATTTAGTCCCCCGGACACTGATTCCACGGGCTTAGTTGCCCGGAAGTCACCGGAAAGGATTTCCTCCGGTTTCAACTGCTATCCGCGCGACCGTTCAGGCGATCAATCGCCTTCTAAACCCAGTTCCCGCGTTTTAGTGGCCCGTCGCCTTTCAGAAATTACGCTAACCTCGATCGACACACGCGCGCACCAGACTCGTGGAAAATTCACCACCGGGGCGCAACCCTTAACAGATCTGCAAGCTCAACCAGCAGCGGGACGATGTCAATTCAACGAATATTAATTCCTGTTTTCTAATTATTTTTTCACGGAACATTCACCAACATACTCGCGACGTTTTCCTGGTTGAAACGAGCCCAAACACGACGCAGTTCGCAGCACATTTGTCCGTGTGATCGACAGTTTAGCGGAGCCTCGATTATCCGAACCGATGATAATTTTCAGTTATTCGATTTTATCAATCGGAGACTTTTTACTCGTCTGCGACTTGTTCGCGATGCTTGGATGGTTAAACGTTCCTGAATTCTCTGACGAACAAATTTTATTGCGTTGAACAATTTTTGTGGATTAAACGGTGCAATCGATTTGGTTTTAACGATTCTGTTAGATCTAGCTTCAGTCGGGCATGATCTGATTTACCGAAGACATCTGAAGCACGCTCGTAGTCATAATAGCTGTCCGACCCATTCCTATTACTTGAGATTTATAGCGTGCTGCTGGAGGGGACAGCTATTATGACTATGAACGTATTTCAGGTGTCTTCGTTCGAAAAAAAAAAAACAGATTGCAAGAAAAATACTTCGGTGTTATGTGATCGGGTTCGTGGATTTTTAACGCATCGTCCACGAAAAATTCATGGTTTCGCGAAATCTGTAAAATTACAGATTTGTGGAGCTTGACTGAGGAATTTTTCGATGGTGGTGACAATTTCTGGTGAAATAGCAAGTCACCCACGGTAACATAATTAATAACATAACCAAAACATAATTATGATTCCTTCTAACATTGTTATTTTGTGAGAGAGAAAATTTTTTAGCTTCGTTTCATAATAAATATGGTCACATTAGAGAAATAAAATTCTATAGGGGATCATGCATACAGTATTTAATTAAATTACTTCTATCCCATTGTTTTGGAATGACTTGTGATGATAGTGAGAGTGACTTTTGATGGTAGCCTGTGCACGGTATGATGCAGTTTGACCTCTCAGTCCCTCTTTCATTACGCGAATTACTTTGATAGAGCAGTCTAGACTCTGGATTCCAGATTGCCGATCTGGAATGGATTACCTCTAAACATACACGTATATATCACAACGTATGCTAGAACGAACAGTTGCTATAACAGGCTTCTAGAACCAATTAGTTCATTCGAGCATGTTACAGTTGAGAGTTGTTCCCCCCGTATGCTCGTTCTGGCACGTCGCGGTAGCGCTAACAAACTTCATCTTAAGAAACCGGAAGCGTCCTAAATAATCGTCCTTAATAATCGCTTATTATTAACATAGAATTCGAAATCTCATTTTTACAGCACGTAAAATGGACATTTATCACGTTTACGTAGCTATTAACCTTCTGGTTTCTGTCCGTTGTCAATGTTAACAAATATCCTGCATTTTCGTATCCCCTGTTTTATTCATTTTGCAACCGCAATATCGTAAAGCGCAGCATCAAGAGAGGCAAATGGAAATAACGATTTACACAAACCAAATATGTCGGGCGTACATCAATTTTTTCCAGAAACAATATTTGGCCACTAAAATAATGGACAGAATAGATTAAAATCCATCAAATATTTTACACGTATCGTGCGTTTTTGTCGTTGAAATAAAATAGTATTTTGGAAGATTTTTCCTCAGAAATGAAACGTTTCGAAAGTACACACCATCCGATGATTGAAGGACTGCCACTATAAGTTACTTTTTTTCAATCCGACTCTCGCTGTGGCTGTACAGTGCAGTATAGACACTTATGCAGAGTGGTCGGCCCCGCAGCAATAAACGAGACAATTTATAGCCCCGCTAACAATCCGCAACACACCGTCAAACAATTAAACACCGAAGTTGCGTTTCCAATTAACTTTCCCCATTAGCTACGGGGAGGCTAGCAAGCAGTGTCGCCAGGCGATAAAAATATCGAAGCAGACGACCCCAGAACGATCCACCCTCTATTTCGCACAGCACCCTGAAACGCGCGTAGCCTATTAAACCGGAAGACTGCCGATACCGTAGCAAATAAACGCTTTTTCCGCCAAGTTTTCCCCCACCCCTCTTTTCACGAGCCCCCGGTGCGATATCTTTGCAATCTAGCGGCACGAAATGATCGTGCCCATAGGAATATTAATTTTCCGCCGTCCTTGTTGGTTCTTCCGCTGATGAAAAACCATAGTATTTAATTTAGTACTGATCGTTCGTTACTAAAAATTGAAGGGGTGAGGGGGTGACACCATGACAACGCAATAGGCTATTCGATGTCTTATCCAAAGAAAATGCTTCGTGCCGATTTTCATCCCTATATGTCCACATGGGGGGTAGTAACGGGGTGACGATGGAAATCAGGTTTTTTTGGAATTTCTCTTATCCTCTTCAATTGAAAATTCTGAAATAAATCAGGCATACTTTAGCTACTAGACTGCGCGTCTATGAATTTTTTCAGAATTTTCAGCATCGATACCGAATTTTGAAAAATAAAAACATTTTGAAATACCGATTTACTTTGTCACCCCATTACTACCCCTCCATGTCGACATACAGGGTTGAAAATCGGCACAAAGCAGTTTCTATCGATTAGCTGTCGAATGGCCTGTTGCAAATTCAATTTGTTTTCGAGGCAGTTTTGTCATCGTTGTCCGGCCACACCGTTCGTGTACTATAGCAAAGGATCGCCCTAATGGCCGTCGTAGGCGAGGGGACCCGACGCCGATTTCTGCGATAAGGGTCCGAGGAGAGATCGACGTCGAGAAACCGAAAGAAACGTCGTTGGTGGCCGGCATAAACGTAACCATAATCATAAAGTTGTGCGCGTGTCGGCGTCGGCACGTATAGAATGCGTATTAGCGGCATATCTGGAATAATCGATGAGTCGGCATTCCGTATTTAAAGGCATTTCGCGTATTATAAGGAGAGCCTCTATGCATTCCCTCCCTTTCAGGCTCGGCTAGGGCAATCTATTGATAGCTACGGGCCTGTCTGCCCGTCCTCATTTCTCTCCTTAAGCCGCTGCCGCGTACAACCGAGCATCCTAATCGCTTTATCGTTCCTGTGGAATATAATCGGTTGGCCGAGAGAAGAGGACCTCGCTTCGTAAGAGAGGAGGGTGCTTCTTACTATCCCCACTCCCCCTCCATCCCTCGTGGAAGCATCGAAGAATCGGCGCCGGAAGAACCCTGCAGCCAGCGATCCTGTTACCCTCCTAGGTATACGAGTGGAATTCAAGGTATTCCCGGTATTTCCACGTCGGGAAAGGTGCAGCGGTCTCTTCGGTTTCATATCGACCGCTGGATACCTGCTCCCGGTGCTCCAGCTGATGCTGATGCTGCTCCCTTGATGCACTTACACACTCGTCGTCGCCACGCTCGGCTGGAATCGGGAAAAACCCCGGGACCGAACTCAAAAATTTCAACTGCTTCCGACACGTAGGAAATTTTTTGGTCACAGGAAACTCGGAAATGTATCTGTTATGCGACTAGAGGACACGCGAAGGTCGACTGAAAGAAAAATATGTTCCGTCGCAGTCGACCTTCAACGATCTCGAACGACATCGAGTCGTAGATCAACACTGTACGTAGAACGTCATATTCTAGTAGGTGTGAAGGACATGTGAAGGTCATGCCCGTGTACACAGTATACCATTCCATTCGAAAACACGGAATTTGATGTTCGTGTGTCCTCTACGCGGCCAAGCAAGAGATAACTATTGACACGAGAGATTATGCCACCTACGAAACCAAACATACCTAGTTTCGCCTTACCAAAAATTATTGCAAATTTTTATATCGGGCACGGAGGACTTGAGATATGTTTTTCTTCTCGCTGTGGTAATTTTAATCGAAGAGAATTATTCCGAAAATCATTTAATCTTAATTCAATCTTTTCCGGAAATCTAAAGATTTATATTTAATCGTTGAATTGTTTCGAGTTTATATTTTTGGGAATAGCACGGCATCGTATGAAACGGAGTATATGAATAACAGTGACCGTACGAAGGAACACACACACGCGCGCGCACACACACAATCCAGCGATAAGATTCGTGCTGCTCTCTCCAGCTTTATAACAGCAGTTCTCGCGTTTGTTGTTGCTCGACATTTGCGCGGTTAGTACGCGGCAACAAATAATTTACGGCGGTTATCTTTCTGAGTAATGCGTTGGCTCAAAAGTGATATAACTTAACGTCCCGCGCCGCGGAACTTCTGTTCCCGTGTATCTTTATGTTTCTTACTTTTGTTCGCGCCGCATGAACTCTATTACTTATTCGCTGATTACTTTGGCGCCGTGGTTCTCATTTTATCGCAGCGGTCGCCGTAGCAACGCGCGCGAGCACTACTCCATTTTGGTCTGCAACTTTTCGTTCAGGAATTAATCGTGGCCGGCGAACTTTTTGAAAAGTTCCCGCGCGGAATTCGGTTACGTGATTCCGCGAATTGTTTAGACTGCATTATCCGAATTTTTTGCCACGCCCGTCCCCGAACATTTCGAACCTGACAGACGAACATTTTTATTCGCATATTATTAGACTACATTATACTGTACTGCATTGTACTCTCTATCATGTCATATTATATTGTAGTATATTGTACTGTACTATATTGTACTGTACTATATTATACCATACTACATCATACTATGTTATTACGTTTTGGTGTACTATACTGCAGTATGGTATATTATCCTATACTATATCATATTATACTTTACTATACTATACTATATTATACTCTATTATACTACGGTATATTATACTATACTATATCATGCTATGCTATATTGTACCATACTATATTATACTATATTATTACATTATGGTGTAGTATGCTATACTATGGTATATTGTACTATACTGTATCATATTATACTTTACTATATTATACTATATTATACTACGGCATATTATTCTCTACTATATCATACTATACTATATTATACCATACTATATTATACTATATTATTACATTATGGTGTAGTATACTATACTGTGGTATATTATACTATACTATGTCATACTATACTATATTATACTATACTATATTACACTATACTATGTCATATACCACTAATACAGTCGCAATCTTCCTGTCAATAGAATTGGAAAGCGGTAGCTCCATTAAACTTGAACAAATGTTAAATAAATATGATACTCGAGCAAGTTTTCTATTTTGCATTGACAACAGAGGGGAAAGCGGTTAAGCTTTGTACAAAATATTCGAATTGATGGTATCTTTCGTTCCCTGAAAAGAAACTGCAAAACTAGTGATTTCATTAAAGCTCGATATATGTTAAATAAATGCGATACTCGAGCAATTTCCTTAAATCGGTTTTTGAAAAAGGAAGCTTTGCGCACAGCCCCGTGCTTTTTATTCATCGACGGTACGAGGATACCGTACTGCCTAAGGTAGTGGTTTCGCTAGACAATATAATACAATTTGGCGGGATAACAGGCACAGCGGAGAATGTAGGTCCCAGCCAATAATCTGCCTCCCTCAAGTTTCGATTTTGATGCAAATCGCGGGGGCCGGGGGGTGTGGGTGGTGGAGGGGAGAGAGAGGCGGACGTCGAATAGAAAACAAAATCGTACATTGCCATTACCAAACTTTCGTGACTTCTCCCTCGGCAGTCGGTCTCGCAGAAGAAATCGATTTCGATGTGCTTCGAGAGTCCGACGCGGCCCGGGCGAAATCGTTTTTATTAGAATTTTTCAATCTCGTCACTCCCGCGCGGCGCTGTCTCTTCTTCATTTCACAAAGCCTTACGGGGAAACGTGGCGGTGATGTGAATGCCGAGCGTGGGGTGGACTTATTTGTTGAAACGGGGAAAAAGATGGCGGAAAAAGGGACCGTGGTGAAAATAAGGAAGGGTTCGCGAATTTTTGCTTATGTTCACGCAATCCTTTGTTCGCCGTGCGACAAACGCTAATTGCACTTTCAAAAAGCGTATTTCATTTAAAATGTGCTTCAACTGGTCTCAAATAATTCTATTTTGATATTTTAAATATTTTATATTGTCAGTTAAAAGTCCCAGAACTGTCGCCATGGCCTCTAGACGTAATAGTATCTCCTGGACGATCTATGTCGTTGGCTAGACCCGTGTTGTGGACATGTATCGAACAGGTACTGTATTTCGGTGAAACAGAATCGTAAGACCAATATATTTGCACTTGTTTTCGTTGCGTTTTCGCCGCTTTACCACTTTTCTTTTTACCCCCTCTATCGCCTATCCTTTTGTGATAACGTTTAATAGATTTAATTGCGACGCACGCCAATTACCTCCGGATTGTGTTTGCCGAGATTTCGAAGGGAATCAGTTCTCCTCTTACAGGATTTCAATAACGACCTAACAATCCGCATTAATGTAGAGAGATGCGATGTCGGGCGTACCTTTCATTATGTATTCTATTTTCACAGAACTTCATCTTACTGCATAATAAACGCGGTTCTCTGCTTCCCCTTGGCGAGAGACGCGGAGACTTTTTTCCTTTCTATCGCCATCGCCGCTCACGGCCCCCGTCTCCCTTGGAAAAAAAGAGGTGTACACAGGACCCTTTTGCGTGGGTGACCTTCGCTAAAAATGAAGCCCTTAATCAGTCTCGCGATGAGGGTCGAATAACTTCGTCGTCTAGCAAATAACACTCTGCAACACATAGCGCACCGTCTAATTTACGCGCCCCTGCTACAGTTTTTAGTCGTGGATACGCTTTAAACATTTCTTTTTTAACAGATCTTGCTGTATCCCATTTGCTATTTTATGGAAACGTCAATTTAAACATGCAAATTTTTAACTCCTTCATTTTTTAAAATTCAGTTTCGAAGCTAAAAATTCTGGAAAAATTCACAGGTGTGCAGTTTAATACCTGAAACATGCCTGATTTTTTCCGGAATTTTTAATTGAAGAGTATAGGAGAAATTAGGGAAAAACCTGATTTTCTTTGTTACCCCGTTACTACCCTCCATGTCGACGTACAGGGTTGAAAATTGGCACAGAGTATTTTCTTTGGATAAGCTATCGAATTGCTTACTGCAAATTCCATTTCTGTCGGGGTGCATTTTTGACTACCTCATCCGGACCTGTACATCTCCAGGACATTTTTCCGGATAAATTCGCGCGACGCATCATTTTCGTTTTACCGAGTGAGCCAAGTGAGAACGGAAACGGTGTAAAACGTCGGCGTGCGCAACGAAATTTCATTTCTGTTATCTACCGAGTAAAAATTAACAAATTACTCGTCCGTTATCGTGTCGTTTCCGATTGTATCCCATCGGAAACCGGAAATCGTCTTCCGGAAAACTGTTCCTCGCAGAAAACTTCGAGACAACGGCGCTGATCTTGAATAAAACAGAGAGACCGAAGGTTCGCGCGCGTTCCGCCCGTCGAGATAACAAGAAGTTTTCGGGTAAATAATTCGGCGCTCATAAATCGGCGCCTCGGAATCGTACAACAAATTTTCTGTAATGCGACCCGTATTTATTTACGCCGGGGTATCGATCACGCGCGGTTTACCAAACTTTAACGATCCTCCTGTCCCCCCCCCCCCGCTCCTCCTCCCTAAACCCCCGCACCCCTCCACCCCCCGGACGCTTGCAAAAGCGACATGCACACAGCTTTAGGTTCCGACGGCGTATTTGCATGTTTGTGGCGCGATTGAAACTCGAGTTGCGCCGACGAACTTTTCTATACGTATAAATACCCCGTTACCCCTTCCACGGGCTAACGGGTTCTTCGTGATCACAGAAGCTCTCTATTAATTACGAGCGGCACTCGCGGAACTGATAACCATCTCCACGAATCCTTTCAGTAGCCGCCCTTCATTAATATTTCTCCTGCTTCGCTTCTTATAAGAAGCACCGTCCTATCCCCCCCCCCCCCCTCCCTATCCCTCTGTCGCTCTCTTCACAGGGTGTCCCGAAAATATGGCGTCCACGAAGCGCCGTAATCTCGATGCAAATCCAGATCTCTTCCAACATTCTGCAAATTGACCCTTCGTTTTCGAGATCTCTCTCTCTCTCTCTCTCTTGAGGTGCCCTTTTTTACAAAGAGTTCTCACAATTATGCCACCCTGTCAAAGTCAGATTAGAGGAATCGGCTTGAATGGAGCAGAAAGAGTTACCCCCTCTCTGCCAGTACCGATAAGGTCATGTGACCGAGCCGTGGAAGGGGAACGTAGGAGTGGAGAGCATACTGGAAACACATAATCATATAAACGTGTGGATACCGTATGTATACAGGAGTCGGACCAATACACTTCAGAGAATATTTTTGAAACGACCCTTCTTTATGCACCCTTTAGCTTTGTAAAAATTCAGGCAAACAGTTCGAGTGTTTCGTTGCAAGGATCATTCGGTGAAGTGGAAATAATAGTTCAAAAAAATTGAAGTGAAGTTGAATTGAATTGATTTTGAAGTTTTCACTCGTATTAGATTCGCGGTGGAAGTCCTGCGAAAAAAATAGCGGGAAATGGAACGATTAGATTGCGATCTTCGCTAAAATTCGAAGGTTCGATCACACGGAACGGTCCGGGCATTTGAATTCGTGGGGCAGGCGCGGCGCAGCGGTGCCCGGGAAATGGCCGGTTCCCATTGTCACGAACCGGGAACGATTACCTACCTGGCCGGGCGGACTGGATCGATTCGAAAAGATGAAACTCGTGCACGTTAGCCGGCCCCGAGATAAGAGAATCAGAGCCACGTGGGGATAGAACGAGCGAAGGCGGCAAGAAGCGGGTGAGTGCCTATTACGCTGAAACGAGAATCCTCAAACGTGCTCGGTGCGCAACGAGCATAACACCGGGGGGTTCCCGAGAATTTTGCGATTTCTCTGGACTCCACGGGATTTCAACGGGGTTTCCAGGGCTCTCGCGACGTCGCGTCGTTCTCGCAAAGCTGCTGCGAGGATCAGAGTCGAGGACCGGAAACATTCCTCGATCGTTGCCGAACACGGTCGACGTGAACACGGTTCACGCACCCGATAATGAGCTTTTAGCGGACCCCGGTGATCGCTCACGGACAGACGGAAGAAAAGTTATCGCGATTACCGGCCCCCGCGTGTGTCTGAGCGCAGTTTAATGAAAAGCAATATCGCGGAAATTCGATAGAGTATAAGCCAAAAGATGAAGAGGCTGGGAGGCTGAGATATACCGGGTGTCCGCGAACAAAATCATTCTTACAGTCAATTTTATGTCACCTGTGTCTCGCACCTTATCTGGGAGTTTTACAAGTAGTAAGGAGATAAATAAAATCGGTTTGATAATAAAATATAATTTTTACCATAGTTTTTAAGAGAACGGTCGAGCTTTGACCTATGGTTGTCCTTCGTACTGTTTATCCCCGTGGCGGGTAGGATACGATGAAATTAGAAAACAATTGGTGACCCTTTGAGCTTGAAATTCAAAGTCAAGGTTAATTTTACGAAAAAAGAAATTAATTTTACAGGACCTTTCTTACCATCAATTTCCAGCAAGTTGAGGGTGTACTATGAATGCCCGCGGCGTATAATTTGTTTACACCCTGTACGCGATATCGGAATAAATCGTATAATAAGAATAATCGTTAAATAGGAGTCTCGATGCAGCCGAATGAAATCGATTTGTTTCTTTTTCGAGCCAGTCACAGTTAGGCGTCTCCCTCTCGAAACAGTCTGGTATTCGCGCGTTCGTCTAGCGAGTCGCTTAAAGATGGTTTTGGTAGGCAAGTGGCCATAAGGTTTCCGGTACCGAGGGGTTGCGCCAGCTGCGTCGTGAAATATTTAGAAGCGCAACACGAAATTCGAAGCTGAACGACACCGTCCGCGCCAAGAACGTCCTCCCTCTCTCTCTCTCTCACTCTCTCTCTCTCTCTCCCTCACACCCTCTCTCGCCTATCCCGGGCTAGAGACACAGCTCCGTATCGCAATTATTTATTTATGTCACGCTCGTAGAAACACGGCCGCCCTGTACTTGCAACTTTCTACAGCGCAAACAACGAGAGGAAGCGCCGCGGAAATAAGAACGAAGAAAGTAGGCGAAATGAATAGGGAATGAGGAAAGGGACACAACCGTGAGCACGCAGACGAACAAACGAATGGAACACGCCGTACAACCTTCCCCCCCCCCCCTCCTGCCCCGTTTATGTTGCTTGCGCGTCTGTCACAATTTTTTATTATTAAACAATCTCGGATATACGAGCCGCTCGACGCCCGTCCGAATGCTCCTCGAGATGATGCACGTATGTGTCGGAATTTCATGCATTTAGACCGTTTGAAATTCGTCGAATTTTGTCGGGGACTACTCGATATATGTCCAAAATGTCTAGCCTGCAATTGTCACAGAATTATTACCACTACCGCGGGTCATATCGCATGAAGGCTATGTCCGTTTGACAGTGGATCAAAGAGTAGTATCTTCTAGCCGATAATTGTCAGTGGCTAGACCCGGGTGTTGGACAAGTATCGAGTAGGCAGTGTACTTTCCTGTTACGGAGGAGTAAGATGGAATCAGTGGAACTGTTTGTCCGGGAAATGATCATTTCTAAAATTATTATTTAAATCTATTACTGTCTTCTCGTTGCTACGGAGAAATTTTTTGGTGGACCGGGCAGAGCGTGTTCCGCAGACAACAATGGCGGCGTGTTTTATGAAGATAGACTTGTAAATGCCGCGGTGTGAAAAAGTTGTAACAAAAGTTCCGGCTAACAAAAGACTGGTGGTTTTTCGTTCGACGAAACGCAGAAACAGATTGGCGATATTTACCTAATCTGTTTGCACGGACCGCGTTTACCCATTCAGGTCGCTGTAAACCGTGTTTACTAACCCCATCGATCACTAACTTTCAACAAAAAGTTTACCGGGGAAAAATCAATACCGGTCGGGAATTAGTGGAAAAAATTCGTAATGCAGTCAACGCGGTGAAAACGAATAGAACAAGAAATTCGTGGTGTTGTTACTATTTTTTTTTTTTTCACCATATAAGGAAATTCGTGACGTTATACGGTTTTTAATAGAATCGAAATTATTAATTAACTTCGCACCGACGGGTCATGTTTAATATAATTTTTCAATTGCACCGCTAAACAGTAATTTGCATGGACACTACTAAAGGAGATAGACGTTATTGAAATTTTTCATTTTATAACAATTCATATTTTGTACATTTTATAACTATATGTGCTCAACAACGGGGAAGTTTTGATTAGCAATTAGGTCGAACGAAGACAGTGTAGTTTTATTAACGCAGTTCAAAAACACGGCTTTAAAGTGTTATAATTTGTATTATAAATTTTCAATGAAAATGTGTATTTACTATTTCGATGAACCGCGAAAGAGATTATGAGAGCGTTAACAATATTGATAATTAGTATTCAATGAAAATATTCGTATATTTTAATAAATAACGCTGCTTACAAAATAACCACAACTTTGTATGGTACAGATGCTCCTTATAAAGTTCATTTATTATTGTAATATTACGTGCAACTCAGAAAAAAGATGTTCATTCCAAATTTTAAAAATGCAAAAATTATGCAGAAAATTTTAGAAATAATAATATAAATATGTAGGATATATTTTACATATACATTGAAATGCTGAAAAGGTTTTTTCAAAGTTTTAAATAGCTAATTAAACTTTTCAAAGCTTCGAATAGAAGAGATTACATTTTTTAAAATACATATAGCCGGTCTCGAAAGTCTACACACTCCAATCAAACTTTAAATATTAAAGAGACAAAAGATTTCGAACGTTTCATGCATGTCGATTACTCTGTCAGCTAAAAACGTGAATAATTTAAAAATACAAAATTATCCAGAGCGGAGGTATCAATATTTGAAAAATTAATTCTGATTCTAATCTCTAATTCGTCTTCTAATTCTAGATTCCTCTTCTAATTCTTTTTCTTCACACTTCCTTCCAATTTGATGACGAAGACAATGAACCAGACTAATTTTAAATTTACTAGAGACACTAACCAATACAAACTTGGTTTAAAGAGTTCAATAAATAAATATTATTCTTTCAACAGAGAATAAATCCTTGACATACTGAAATAAAATTGCAATTAATAAAATCTCAAAACTTGACATTCAAAATGATCTCAAATATTGACATTCCTGAAATTAATAAAACCTCAAAAATGAAATTTATAAAATTAATAAAATTGAAATAAGAATGGAACGAATAAAATTTCAAAGAGAAAATTCATAAAATCGATAAGGTTAAAATAAAAAAGGAAACGAATGAAATCTCAAAGGGGAAATTAATAAAGTTAATAAAATCCAAATAAAAATGATAAAATCTGTAAAATGGGGCTAAATTGTCGTCGCATTTGGAGGAGTTTTCAGACACGGGCGAAGCGGAACGACTGATGGGCGGAGGTTTTTAAACAATTCGAAATCAAACGAACAGCGTAGCCCTTTGGTTGAACAATTTGCCGAGCAGTATCGTACGTCGTAATCGAGCCGAATGGGCAGCAGCATTACTGGGCGACCGTTTCGGAATTGCTGCGACAACGTTCCGTGGTTGCGTGGCAATTCCGGCCCGGTGGAAAGTTCAGTCAGCAGTACGAACTCGTTTTGACAATCCAACTCCGGGAAGATAAAACCTCGCCCCGTGTGTTTCGATCGTGATCGGTTTCGACCCGAAATGCCGCGCATTGCTCGTCGCTCGTGACTACCACGATTGCCCTAACTTCCGATCCTGCTACGCTAATGGCGCGAAAATTTCATTTCCCTGGAGCCCGAAATACTCCTCCTGTTCCGCTCGCGCAAATTGCTTTCAAAAATCCAGATCAACCGCAACTTGGAAACCACGTTAATTTATCTTCTTCATTCCTCAAAATACAACGGATGCGCTCATTATTTTTTCGATAAATTGAAACCACAGCTTTTACTGGTCATTTTCTGAAAACTTCATATTCTAATGAGTACATGTGACATACGTCCATGTGACATTTAAAGTGCAGTTGACCTAACATACGAAACAAATGCAAAAATAATTTTCCGTACGCAATATTGCTTATCAGACAAATCATATCGGTGTCTACACACTTAATTTTCTGTTTAATAATTTTAACACGCTGAAAATGGTATATCGTTGTTCCTCAATTATTTATTTTCTTCTCTCGTGTGAAATTGCACCAGCCCAATGTCACTTTTTGAAAACTTCATATTCTAATGAGTACATATGACATACGTCCACGTGACATTTAAAGTGCAGTTGACCTAACATGCGAAACAAATGCAAAAATAATTTTCCGTACGCAATATTGCTTATCAGACAAATCATATGGGAGCCTACACACTTAATTTTCTCTTTAATAATTTTAACACGCTGAAAACTGTATATCGTTGTTCCTCAATTATTTATTTTCTTCTCTCGTGTGAAATTGCACCAGCCCAATGTCACTTTTTGAAAACTTCATATTCTAATGAGTACATGTGACATACGTCCATGTGACATTTAAAGTGGAGTTGACCTAACATGCAAAACAAATGCAAAAATAATTTTCCGTACGCAATATTGCTCATCAAACAAATCATATGGGAGCCTACACACTTAATTTTCTCTTTAATAATTTCAACACGCTGAAAACGGTATATCGTTGATCCTCAATTATTTATTTTCTTCTCTCGTGTGAAATTGCACCAGCCCAATTTCGTTTTATAAACATATAAAATCCGTAGTCTAATGTATATCTCTGTACACAAAATATTCTGTTTTATATTTTTCATCTGTCGTCGCAGAATCAGAATTCCTTCGCGTTTCGCGCGTTACACGGTGATTAGTATATCTTCGACGCGCGTCGGTCGGTGCTAATATTTCTCCAGGGTGTGATACTTCTCGAAACATTTGCCGACGTGCAGAGCAACTCCGCAGGTCGAGCACATGAACACCGTCGAGCTGCGTTTCTTCGCAGCGGTGCACACTCTGCACGGCCTTCGAGGATTTTCGATTTTCCCGCTGCCAATGATTTTCGTGATCGTGTGCTCCCTCATGTCCAACGACAGCCTCGACGGTGGATCGTATTTCGGGGCTCGTTTGTTCGGCACCGACGTACCTGGTCGTTAAATCATTCGATCAGTCGAAAAAGAAATTCGATACAGCGTTTACTCGATATACGTCGCAAATGCCTAGTCGATAAGAGTCGCAGAACTGTTCCCACTGCCGCGAGGTACACGCGAGGAGCCTAGGCTTCTAGCTTCATATATATACGTCCTAGACCTGACATATATCGAGTAAACGCTGTACTCGGAAAAATAATTCACCGTGGGAGAAGTTCCGAATCTTTCGGGCCAGCAAAAATTCGAGGCCCGAAAGACCGAGAGAGAACTCTTCCCACAATGCACCAGTGAAACCATACTCGGTTGCTGATCTCCGGCCGCCATGTTGCCGGGAACCTCCTCGTCGGTGATCCAGTCGCGAGCGACGGAGAGCAAGAACTTCTTGAAGTGAACATCGGTTTTGTTGGCGCGCGTGTGAACGACGAACGCGTTGAACAAGGCGCAATTGATCAGATACAGGACAACCTTCTTCTGCCACCTCTTCGACCTCCTCAGGATCGAGAAGCACGAGTACTGGTCCGTTCTGTTCGCGCCCTTCAACAATTTATTGAACTCCACCACGCACGCGGGTTTCTTGATCTCCTCGTTGCTCCTCCTGCACGATTTCCCGGTGCTAATTAGCTCGGCCGAGTGGATGGTCGAAACGATGTAAACAGTTTTGTGCTTAGGCTTCCAGGCTTGGATCAGCACGTCGCCCTTCCTCCGGAATCGGCTCTCGTGCTTCTGCAAATTCGAATGCTTCAGGCAATCCGGGACGCAATCGTTTCTGTTCACGATCCCGCAGACCCTCGTCCCTCGTTCCAACAATTTCTCGATGGTCCTTATACTGTCGTAATAATTATCCACGTAGACGTGATGCCAGAGGTTCAGACACGGCGCCAGTATGTTCACGATGCTCTCGTTCAGCCTCTGATCCTCGTAGTACACCTTCAAGTTGCAAATGTACCCGGTCAGAGCCTCGGAAAGGGTGCGCACCAAAATCCGATGCTTCTCGCTCCTCGTCGAGCTCTGCGAACCGAGTTGCAGCTTCCCCCGCCAGGGGATCACACCCTCGCTCAGACGAAGGTCCCTGCCAGGCTTGTAGACCCTGCGGAACCTCTGGACGAAGTACTCGAACACGCTCGCCACGCTGACCGAGCCGTTCTCCTGCGCGTTCATCTCGTCGAACCTCCAACCCTGCCAGATCTGACGGAACCTGTTCCTGGTCATGGTCTGCGAGAATATAGGGGTGGCGATCAGGGGATCGGCGGACCAGTAGTCGTTCCGATCGTCCTTCTCCACCTGGCCCATGATGACGATCAGGGCCAGGAACTTCTTCATCTCGGCGAGGGTAACGTCGGTCCAGGTGGCGGTCTTCGAGGTCGTCGGGTTGCTGCAGCAGGTCTGCCGGAAGTGGCTGTTCGTCTCGTCGACGAACGACTGCAGCAAATCGTCGCCGACGAACAGCTGCACCGTCTGCTTGACGGTCGCGACGTCCTCCGCGACCTTGGGACCGGGTTGCCCTCGGAAAGAGTGCACTTCCGGCGGCGCGTCCGTCTCCAGCCAATCGGAGCCGTTGCGGCCCTCGTCCTCCTCGTCGGAGTCGCTGTAGATCGGCAACCGGAACTTCGCGAAGTGTCGCGAAGTCACGTCGCTGTCGCTACCCGACGAGCTGTCCTCCTCGCTGCTCGCCAGGAGATAGAAGCTATCGGACGCGCCAGACATCGCATACGTATCCGCGCGCCGTCGAGAAACGGTCGCGGATTTATGAGAAACGATCAGGTTCGCCGGCGCGACGGCGGTCGTTCCGCCGGCGTTGCACAGGTGATCGGAACGACGATAGCACGGCACTGGGATCAAGAGATTGATCGGATTTAGCCGGGGCCGACGGGCTCGATACCGGCCACCGACGAACACGTGGCAGCGGCGTGCAAAGACTGCCAGCATGAACTCACGCGGACGTGAGACCAGCCAACTATGGAATGGCCGACGCTGGATAACCTAACCTCGGAGCGGCAGGGACGGCGTCCGGGCACCGGGAACCCTGCGCTCCTCTCGCGACAGGCCCGAGGAATTTTTGTAATCCTTGTTTTCGTAGGCGATTTAGGCGATTTTAGAAGATTTGTTTTGCGAGGTTGATACAGGGGAATTTAGTTTGCTAATCGGGAAATTTATTATCGTGGGAATAGGCTAGAATCATAATTTTATGTTTATTGGCAAGAAGAATTTGTTATTGGGAAGATTGGATAGAATTTTTATGGATATTACCAGTTTTAAAGATTGTTTTGTATGTTGGAAAGTGGAGGAATAAATAGTTAAGTTTATTTGGAGACTGGGGAGACTTTCATTGTGAGAATTTTTCTGTGAGTTTCTATTTTTGTAGCTACTTTAGTTAGACCACTTATTTTATGTTTTTAGTGTGTGGAATGGAGCTTAGTTTGCCATTTGGAAAATTCTTCGCGGTATAAATAATACCAATTCTAGTCGATGCCAATTTTTATTATCGTCTTAGCTGGAGAATTCTTTATAAAGTTACGTAATTTTAGAAATTTCACGTTTATGGATGATTTTATAAAATTTTGAACGGAAGAGAATGTTATTCTGCAAACTGGAAAATTACTTCTGGTAAAAATGGAGCAGAATCTTGATGAAAACTATAGATTATGTAGATTATTTTATACACGAGTACCAGAACGAAGGAGAATTTTATTTCGTGAACTAGAAAATTTCTTATCTTAAAAATACTGTAACGTTTTTATGCAAATTTTCTCTCTCGTAGATTACTTAAGAAAAAAATGGAGATATGTGAAAAATTAATTTTGCTAACGAAAAAATTCGTTATTGCCCGGACACAGTAGAATCTTCATGCGGATTTCTGCTTTCATAAATTATTTTATTAAATTTAGAGTGCGGATGCGATTTATTCCGTCGACTATGAAATTTCTTATAATACAAAGGATTTCTTATAGTAGTGGTAGGACCTTCATGCAAATTCCTGCTGCCATGAGTTATTTCGTAAAAAGAGTTAAGTAAAGGAGACATTTATTTCGTCAACTGAAAAATTTCTTACAGTAAAAGTGGACTAGAATCTCCACCATTTTATTAAACTTGAAGTAAGGAGGGACATTAATTTTTCCATTTCGAAAATTTCTTCTGCTAAAATTAGCGAAGACATGCTATTATCTGTTCGTATAAATTCCTTCTATTTTGGAAGATTTCGTAGACTCTATTTACCGTATTTTCATTTTTTTATTTCCACTATACTTCTAATTTAACTTTAAACTAAATAATACAATAATCTTCCGTAGTTTTTCGTTTGACCACAAAAATCAGTGCACAAAGTATTCGCAGCGCAGTTGTTAAAATAATTTTAAAAAGCCGACAAAGCTGAACGCATCGCGATAAAATATTAAATTGTCCCGCGTTTAAAAAATTATTTCCCCGCGAAACAGTATTCTAATGTACGTTCATTTTTAATTTACCCACGCGGTATGTAGGAAACTAGAAACGATGAGGTGTATGAAGCTCGTAAAAAATTTAAAAAAGGTCGGAAATATAAAGGCGAATACAATGCGCTGAAATATTAAATTGTCCTCTGTTTAAAAAATGACTGCTGCGTGGAACATAATTCTAATTTAAGTTCATTTTTGTGCCACTTGTCTGCAGCAATGTAGAACACTGAAAACCGTGCTGCATGTAAAGCTCGTAAACGATTTTAAATATGGTGAAATATAAACTTGAATATTCACTAAAATTATTTCCTGAATCGGAGTTCTATTGGGTTACGATTTTTAATTCGGAAACTAGTAGTTCGGAAATCAAATCGTTCGCAAATATTGGTTCGAAATGGTTCCAAACAATCGAAGCATGGCGTAGGATGGTGGAGCTCCAACCAGGGGGGAAAAAAATTGTTGGATAGTGGATGGCTAACTAAACAACTGAGACCGCCACGCCTGGTCCCGATATTACGTTACTCTAATTCACTTAAATGCTCTATTGAGCCGAATATTCTGCGCAGTATGGCGGCTGACAAACCGGGTCATTTATTCCGCAGACCGCGATGGCTCATTCCACGCCATACCATGGTTCAGTTACTCTGCGACCAATTCCGAAACCTCTGCGCCGTGTTGCTACACGCGCTACACGCCGATGGCGAATCACGATTCGTAATGAAGATCCGTGTAAAGACATAAACTGGAAATTCGCGTGAAAAACGAAAAAAAAAGAACAAAAAACGGCGAACCCGCGGTGATCAAATCGGCGGAAACGAATCGCCGCGCCGGACATTGCGAAATCACGTAATCTGATTACATTCCCCCGGTTCTATTAAATTGTAAAATTGCTGCTAAGTATCCTTCGGTTGGTCTGCGCTCCCGGGATTACATTGTAATACGCCCGGTGCTCGATCAATTACCCGATCGGTGCGCGAAAAGTGTTCGCTTGCAATGCCACGCTCGGCCGTCATGCTTGCAATTTTGCACTGTTTAAAAAATGTGAAACTGTCGCTCGTAATTGTTTTAATATTGCACCATATTGATCGTTTCTTTTTTTAGAAGTCGGGGAAATCAGTTTACCACCGAAAAGAAACGATTGCAAAATTGGTTACGTGATTTTTCACTTAAATTTAGTGAAATTGCAGAGAAAATACTGAAAGTTGTCTTTTACCACTTGTTTACGTGGGCCTACATTGAAATATTTAAAGAATGAAAAGGTAATACTGTATTTTGCAAACAACGTGATGCCGTGTGTTATTTCTTTGTGTTTGCAAGTGACCCTCGATTTTGTAAATGGAACGCTATATATTTTTGTGTTTTATATATTGGAGAAACATTTCGAGTATTTCGCGCTAGCGCATTTGGCAAGAACGAAAAAGTGAGCAGTTCTAAAAATCTGAGGAATGAAAAGGTATGTTAAATGAGGATCCAGCGGTTAGGAGATAGTGTGTTCACATCGTCCAGTGATTGCAACGCTTGAATATTGTTCCATTCAGCGTTTTGCGATACGGTTTTGCTATTGAAACGGAACGCGAACGACACAGCCAGCCGGCAGCTTTCACGTCGCTTACGCTCGTTCCTTTATCCCCAATCTCGTGTACTATAAAATCTCTCCCGGTCCCGATCACAAAAAGACGTTGTGCAAAACATCCGTGTACAATAAATCATGTTAGCTCTCTTTCCCTCCCCGGTAACAATAGCTCCGCTGACTCGGCTATAGTGACTCTCGAGTCATTCGATGCTCGTTTCACGTGTATGGACAATGAAGGCACAACTTCCCTTCCGTGTGCGCCCAGTAACATGAACGCAAGGGGAGAGATCCCTTCTCGTGAACATAATGAAAAATTTCTTTCGAGAAAGAAAATATTGATCCGTCCGTTCTACTAAAATAATTGCGATTCTACTGAAAAATTCTAATACTGCTAAACACGCGTTTCACTGAAATAATTGCAATTTCACTGTACACACATTCCACTAAAAATATACAATTCTGTTAAAATAATTGAAATTCCACTGAAGGCACATTCTACTAAAAAATTGCAATTCTTCGAAAATAATTGTAATTCTACTAAAATAATTGTACTTCTTCTAAACACAAATTCTAGTAAAACAATTGTGGTTCTACAAAACGCACATTCTACTAAAAAACTGCAACTCTACTAAACATACACCGAACTAAAATAATTACAACCCTAGTAAACACACGTTCTACTAAAATAATTGTAATTCAACAGGACACACATTCTCCTAAAAAAATTGTAATTCTTCTAAAATAATTGTACTTCCACTAAACACACGTTCTAGTAAAATAATTGTAATTCAACTAGACACACATTCTCCTACAAAAATTGCAATTCTTCTAAAATAATTATACTTCCACTAAACACCCGTTCTAGTAAAATAATTGTAGTTCTACTAAACGCACATTCCAGTAAAATAATTGTACTTCTACTAAACGCACATTCCAGTAAAATAATTGTAGTTTTACTGAACGCACATTCCACTAAAAAATTGCAACTCTACTAAACGCACAGTATACTGACACAACAGCCTGAGACGATAAACGATCAGAAGCAAAAAGAACGACTGAAAAATCCACGAATTCTTAAAAAACATCAACTCGATTTTCGGTAGGTGCAAAATTCGGAGTCCCTTACTGTCCGCAGCCCGGTCAACAAATTCCCTCGAAGCGGAGGCGGCCTTGTGGTGGTCAAATTAGCGTAAAATATTGCGCGTCGAGTTTCGCGTTTGGATCGTATGAAAATCAAAGATCATGTTCCCGGTGCGGTCGGCCTTCAACCGCATCAGCAGAATGCGTTTTGCGGAGTGGCGATTCCTAAATCAAGTTACGAAATAGAATTCCGGGGGTCGTGGCCGGGCCGTGTCAAAAAGCAGTTTAAAGGCGTTGAATACTGATGAGTGAGAGAGAGAGAGAGAGAGAGAGAAAGAGAGGAGAGAGAGGAGAGTTAGAGTGCCAGGAAGGAGAGCATCCTCGGGGGATTAGTCGGACGCGTTCGAACGTTGCGCAAAGGGCCGGGACGGGTCTGAAACGAAAGAATGGGGGAAGAGGGAGAGAGAGAGAGGAGAGAGAGGAGAGAGACCCCGTGACTAGATTGAGCCACGAGTGGCCCGACAATCATACTATCATAGAGGCGTTGATGTCCCGCATACCGAACAGGATTCGCGTGTCACTTGGCGCATATTAATTGCGTGTCCGTGCGGCTCCGTCCGCGCCTGCCCTGCCGAGCGCATGCCAACCCGGAGGTTTTTCACTGTGTACGCCACGATCCTCCGGCCATCATTTCATATTTCGCCGTCGGTCTATGCAAATGCTACACGATCGACGGAACACTCGTTGTAAAATAGCATCGTTATTTTTAACTACCAACCCCCATCCATCCACTGTTCGAATCCTCTCGGCTAATAACTCTCGTACAATTACGGAACACCGAAATTGTTTCAACGTTTCGGCGCGGATTAAACGCTTATTGTTTCGTGAAATAGTAGTTGGCCGCACCTACGCGACTAGAACACGAGAGAGAGCAAGACAGAAGGTATCTTTGAAAACGTTAAAAACCGTGAACTGCACTTTTTTCCTTCGATTCTCCCGTCAGTACCGATTCCAACGAAATATTTGTTGTCTAGTGATACTAATCTCTGTAACGTCTCACGAAATACTCGAGCCAATTGGTCCATTTATACAAAAATTATTCTCCGGTTCGAAGTGCGCGCTATCGATTATGCGACCGACTGTGTGGCACACGAACATGACAGAACCATGTACAGGGAAATCCTATGTGATATGTACCATTGCGCTATTTCCATTTAAGACTAGTCTCCCACTCTACCCTTCCCCTTCCACAACGCTATCCCCTCACCCCAATCCCCCGGTGGCGGGCTCCCCACTCTTCCGCCATGGCCCGGTCACGTGACGCGTTTCCCCTCCGTCACGTGACCACTCCGGTATTGACAGAGAGAGGGTAACTGTATTCCCCTCGATTCCCCCTCTCTTGCGACGCTGTATTACATTCATCAATAATGTCATAATTACATGGTGCCTAACGAAAATTCTATCGTTTCTTATTTGCTATACATAGACTCCCTCTATGCAAAAAATTGTGCATGAATTGCAAAACACAAGAGCTGCATATATATATTTTTCACTGATAATACACTGAGAGTAACTTAAATTCCTGTTCAATCTTTTCAACGTTTCAAATTGCACCTATTCCTTTTTATCGTGAATACATAAAATTCCCGGTTGTGAATAAGTTCACAGCAATGGGAATATAATTTATAATTTTATGGCAAGTTCTAGAGCAAGGGGGAGATTATCGACCTTTAATAGATAGTAGGAAGAAATATATCGCAACGATTTTGGATGGTCTTTATCAGCGGCGAACGTGCTTATGGAATACATGTTCTCCGCTACAGTTTCAATGCGGTGCAGAAATCATTCTTGCGCGTCGAAGTCAAACGTTGAGATTGTTTCCGCAAGCCCCCGTGCGTTCGCACGCACGATCGGACATGCATGCACATGAATGACATGGAAGTTTGTGCATATGATTACGGAAGGGGAGCGCATCGATGCCCGACATCCCCAGCCTGCGATATTTCTGCGGAATTTCCGGCTCGATTACCCAGAATTATAGCGGAAATTAACGCGCTCGATGGAGTGATAACGCGTGCGTAATGTTACAATAAACATCGGCCCTCGTAACGCCGGGCCGGGCCGGTTAGTAATTGCAAATTTCACCCGTTATTTCATTAGTTGTTATCGCCGCGCGCGGGCCGGTCGAGTTAATCGGGAAACGAACGAATGGCTGGAAAAAAATTCCGACCGAGAATTTTCGAGCGATCGTTTCGGGAGAAAGAAAAAACGATACGAAGAGATTTCCGAGGTAAAAATCGTGTTTCAAGTTTTCATAATTTACTTATAGTCGGATTTATAATAATCGGAGCGATTATCGCGTCTAGAATGATCGCGTTGCATCGAGGAAATTGGATTTTCGTGAAATTATCGACGAGGGCAAAAATAGAATTATAAGAATTAATAATTAACATGTTATATTCCCTAGAATATTGAATATTCATCAGCAACTATTCTGGCAACTTCGTTGCTGTTTTTGTGTTACGAAAATACAAGTTTTATTTGTTTCTTCCGTTCAGAATATGAGTGAAAATATTTTAAAAGATTCAAGTTCGACTTAAAATTCATTGACTGAGGGAAGCGAGAAAATCATGGAGAACGCGGACAATTTTGCACGAAGATCCTCGAGCGATCGATTACACGCGAAAATGTGTTTGAACTGGCTGAAAAAGTTTCGGAAAAACCGAGAAGAAAATTGTTTTTCCGCGAGACGCGTTGCTCCGCGGACTACCCGGTTGCGGTTAATATTCCGGCAATCGCGAGGCATTTGCAATTTCTCTTCTAGTCCGGAGCGAGACCCTTGAAATATGCACAGGTCGTTAACGAGCATGTTGCTCCTCAGTTCAACGGTCATGAAATATTGATAAAATGTGTGCACTTCATTTATTGGAAACCGACGTCCGGCGCGACGCGCCGCACGCTGTCAAAACTTTGTTTGCGCGGCTTGTATAATCTGTTTAAAGAAAATAACAGGCTGCCAATCAATATTGGTATTAAAACGTCGGGTATTGGCAGTGTTCGCGAGTCCTACCTGTTGTCCAAAGAATACATAATAGTGCGATCCGATGCGAGAGAGTTAGAAGCTTCGAATTGTTTCGTTTTCGACAACTGCTGCGCCCCGTGCGTGTACATTCGCGATTATTGAACTGCGGATTTCTACGCGAAATGGAAATTTTCCCACTGGTTGGTTAAACTTCACCTGGGGAACCCAGAAATTTTTTAACACTCCGCTATACAATCCTGTGCAACTCGACGAAAAAATGCCAAAAATCGAAGCTTTAAGGCGAGGAATTCACTGGTTCAAAAGTTAGGCGTGTTCAAAGGTGTACAGGATCGTGTATAGCGAGAAGTTAAGAATTTCTGGGTTGCCGGGGTGAAGTTAAGTCTGTATTATTCTGGAACCTATTAACCCTTTGTACTCGGCGTTATTTTTATTCTAAAATTAAATTTTTCTTCCGTCTTAGAATATTTTCGTTTTGTTCATACGAAATTGATCCCATTTCCACATATATTTAAATGTTTAGTGATCTATTGAATAGAAATTTTGTAGTGTAACAAATAATGCCGCAACAATTTCTAGTGGTGCTTCAGAGTCACCACTCGAGTGCTAAGGCTTACAATTATTAAGGTTAGAAATAAATTTTTATTTTCTAATTACAACTACATACATACGTACATACTTGTTCCATTTCGCGCGAAACAAAAGAATCCGCGAGCGGTCGTTTAACCGTCACATAATCAGATCACCGTGAGCAAATAAAACAATATCGCCGCGATTTCATTCTCATAACTCTGGATCGTTCCGGGAATCGATCGACCGGTTAGAAACGGATCGAGCGCGTGCACGCTCCATTCTTTCTAAATAAAATCTAATTCCCGCAGGTGCGCGAAGAATGGGGTTGCGCACGGTGCGCGCGAGCGTTGTGTCCGTTGTGAAAAACTTCCGAAAAGGTTGATGAAAGTAAATAACCGCGGCGCATTGTTCCGGCGGCGCGGCGCACGGAACAAAAACTGATTACCCACGGCTGTTATCTGAATAAATCAGCGGGAAGGTTTGCTCGTCGTCGTGTAAATCCGCTTCATTGTAACGGAAAAATCGTTCGGCGTTATACCGGCGCAGCGGCGCGCGTGCTCTCGCTTCTCTTTCACGGTTTAAATACTTTTTTAATGTTCTCGGCGTTTTTATTTTCCCCGGGCTCGGTCAATAAAAAACAAACCCCGAAAAAACAAACAAAGAAAAAAGGAACAAGAGAGAGAGAGAGAGAGAGAGAGAGAGAGACCGCGGAGGCCGGTCGGGTTAACTGGCACGGGAAAATAGAGAGGATGACAGTCGAAGTCTCTCGCCGGCGATATCGTAAACAAATTGGATTGAAAAAGATCGGCGGCCGCGCGCACACTTTGCCGCCTCCCGATTACAAATATCGAAACAGCCGTCACGAGACTGCACCGGTGCATCATGCTCGATGCGCCGCGCGGTGTCCACGGTGCTCCGAAATCGTTGGAACGCGAATTAAAAGAAAAAAAAGAAAATAGTGAAACGTTCAATTTTCGCTCAAAATCAATATTTATGTGTACGCGTTTCTAAATGTTCGGACTGCATTTCGGCCTGCAGATAAGTGACCGTAGATTGCCCAGAATTTTTCTGAGCTCTCTGATCTCAGAATTCCAAAATCGGTAACCCCGGTCGCTTTCCTTGTGCGAAATAAAAATTGTTCTTTCCTCTAATAAACTTTGAACTCTCCTGATTAATCGTATTCTTTCAAGTTGCAGCCATTTTTGCCATAAACTTGCGGTGGATTACCGTGGTTTCTCGATGTTTGTCAGCAACACGGTTCTCGCCAGCGACATAGATCGTCCAGGAGATGTGCGACTTTTGTCAGCCAGGTATTTGCGACACATGTCGAGGGAAGACTGTACTTCTCAGTCGTCGATTTCCATCCGATTACGAAAAATTCTCCGAAAATAGTGTACAAAATGGCGCGCGGTTTTTCGGAGGGGGCAAAAAAAAAATCCCCGGGGAATTTCGCGCCGAATCGAGAGAGGAGAACAGCGCCGATCGTTTTATTTCCATTTGCAAGTAGCCACTTGTAAATCCCCCGTGGAAACTGCCGATAATCTCGTTACTTGTTGAATAATTGCTCTAGGACAGTGGCCGGGTGCCGTTAAACTAATGGCAAATATTACGGGGCTGGGGAGGAGAGGGGAGGGTAGGGGAGAGCGGACAGTAGGCCGTGTAATTTCTGTGTCGTGCGTCGTTCGCGTTCTGCGTTTTTCAATTCGGCGTGTAGGGCGCGAATTTAAAAAATAATCCAGGCAATCATGGCGCATCGACGTATTTCCCAATAAAGTTAAGCCGAGCGCGCGGGCGTTGGCCAGGATGGAATTTATTTCGCAGCAATTCCGCGTGTGCGGCGATTCGAATCCCGTCTGGTATCCTTTCGCGAGCTGCGCGGGGCGGTGGTCCGAAATCGTCGAAACGCGGCAACGAAAAAAAAAGAAAGAAAAAAAATAGTCGAATTTTCAACCTCGTTCAAAGTCAATATTTAAGGTGTACACGCCTAAACGTTCGGGCTACATTTTCGCGTACGAGTTGTCGTAGGTTGCCCAGAATTTTCCGAGAAGAGTGCATGTATGTGCATGAAGTGTTGGTAATAATGTGATTTCATTGAACTAGTCAACCGACATGCGAGAACAACGAGATTAACAACAAATTAGTGAATTGATACAACCGATGCGCTCTCTAATTGCTGTCGGACACGGCTGACCAGTCCTAACCAGTGTCACCAGATGAGGGAGGGGGGCACGCATCGAGAGGAAATAATTACTCCCTCTCTCTCTCCCTCTCTCTCTCTCTCTGCAAACACCGGAGTATGCGCGACAGAGACGAAAAGCGTCGCGGGCCCGGGCCCCAGCGAAAGCGTGGGGTCCAGGTGGAAGGGGAAACTAGAGTGGGGGACGCGAGCCTTGACTTGGCGACTGCGCATGCTCAACCGAGATGGAACGCGTCGGGACCCGGCGGAAGCGTGGGGACTGGCGCGGTAGAAGGGGAAATTAGAGTGGGGTACGCGAGTCTTGGTCTGGCGACGCTGCTCTCGATAGTGCCTCACGGGTCATCGACCGTTCTTAACCTATTTCTTGTGCGTGCCGTTATGTTTGTTGGATGGTGCACATTGTTTTCCTGCACGACGCCGCAACGCTCGTCTTGGATTAATGTTAAACCTACACCTTCGCTGGCGCAGTGACATCATTCGAGTATGTACAATATGCTACAGTATTAAAAAATATATTTATATTGTTTTAATAGATTTGATAGAAAGAGATTATAACGAATTCGATTACAAAATGTTTTCTTTAGGCGTTTTAGGGTCAAAATGACAGGTTCTAATATTTTTAATTTAAAATTATTAAGATTCCAAGGACGAGAAATTATTTGGCAAATTTATTTCTTTGGGTATATATTGTTTTGAAAATATCGCGAAAAATTTGGGTAACACGTTATTTTTTGAAGTAATGTAAAGTAATCAGTGTTAGTGCTCCGTGAACCTAGTGTTAAATAAGAAGTGGGATGAAAAATTAGGACTCGACGTGTCAGTGATTGTGCTATGTTAGAAGGAAGATTAATTTTCGTGGTGGTTCCTTTTGAACAATAATTCCAAACTAATAGAATAAATTATTCTGTTACATTAGATTACCTGATCGTTACTCGAGATTGTTATTGTAATCTACTTTCCTGTATAGTTTCATAAGATAGTGCTTTCTTCCGCAAGCTCCGGTGCACTTTTAGGAAGCTCGTCTACCTTGAAAAGTTTCCTCCCACTTTTAGAAGCTTTTATCTACTTTTAGAAGGTTCTGTCTACTCTTAGAAGTTTCTGTTTATTTTGTAGAAGGATCTGTGTATTATTGAGAGGTTCTGTCTATTTTGTAGAGGTAACTGTCTATTATTGGTATGTCCTGTCCTGTCCTGTCCCTTTCTATTATTGAAAGGGCCATTTTTAGAAGTCCCAGGAGCATCCTCCGCATCGAGTATCCCCTTAATTCACGATTTTTCCAACAACAACTAACGCGTACACAATTTCGCAGATACCCTCGAAACTCTCGTCGTCTACTTTCCGAATCCCCCTATCCGCTTCAGGGTGCCTCAGAATCCTCCAGGATACCCCCGAAAGCTTCTAAGAGCTATGGCTTTTCGCGGAAGGCTCCCGTTCGCCGATCCTCGATAGGAATTTTCTAACAATAATTAATAGACACAACATTTTCCGTGTATCCTTGAAACTTCCGTTCGCCTGCGCTTCCGTCTATTCCCGGGATCAGCTTCTGTCTGTTCCAGCGCGCTTCCAGAGTGCTCGAAGAGAGTTTCCGGTAACTGAGGTTGTTGCCCCACGATCTTCCGTCTGCCCCAATAATCTGTCGACCATGATCAATGAACATAACGTTTTCTGCATTCACGCGAAGATCCGATTCCTGTTCCCGACAGCTTCGTACCTTTCCTGTTACAAGTTTCCGTTGCTCCTGAGGGATGATGTAATTTCTCCCGACGCCACTGGGAAACCGTCGCGACGCTAAATATCTTGCGAAACAAAAATCATAGTGAGATGACGCACGCGGAATCGCGAGATCAGGGGAATTGACTCGGATCGAGGGGAAATAGTTACCCCCTCTCTGGCGGCACCGGTTAGTCACGTGACCGAGCAATGGCGGAATGCAGTCACTGTAAATAGAATATTTTCATTTTTTAAATTCCAATAGAGAATTTTTTCTGTGAATATTACATCGTTGGATACAGTCTAAAAATTTCCCGAGGGACAATCTTTTGCAATAAATTTAAGCTTCAATGTTGTTGTCTCGTATGGAAAAGTTAATTCGACAATTCGATTAAGTAGATTCTATAATGATATTAAAAGTTCGAATAAATGAGCAAAATTTTTGTAAATATTGTCCTGTAGCATGAATTTTTAATTTTCTCCAATGTAAATTTTCTACGCATGTTTGAATGACTATTAAAATTTGATCCGACCATACGAGGACGTTCGACGAACGCGTAATTTTCCAACGGCTGATCTCCCTCGTTATCTCCGGTGTTAGCATTCGCGAAAATTAAATAACAAAGCGGAACAGCGTTGCGCGGGTGAGTTTGTAATACTAATATTGGATAACGCGAATATTTACAACTATTCGCCGTATCGCTGTCTGATAAAAAAGAAAGAAAAAAGGAACGAGTAGCTTAGGCAGTGCCCCGTAGAAACTTCCGCGGTAAAATGTCGGAACTTCGTATCGTTACACGGGGAAAAGGTAATAAAAACAGCTTCCGCGCGCTGAGGAATCTAGTTGAACAAACTTTGCGAGATAACGCGAATGTACAAGTACTAATTGCTTCATTTGATAAATTGATACCCCGCCCGGTTCTATACGCAACAGCGTGAGAAATAATTTACCCGCAATTTTCTTCAACAGTTAACCATTGCTCAACGTTCTGCCGGGTTCCAACAAACACCGAACCTTCGCTTTTAATTACATTTCTTGCTGTAACGATATTTTAATCAATTCAGCGACGTCACAATCAAGCTGGGTACACGAGAAAAACATTCTAATAATTTTTCTTGCGGTCGTCGCAATTCTGGAGATGACTAACACGTCGTGTTTACGATTTTTCGCTCATCTACAATTGTAAATTTTTTATTAGGACGTAAATCAAAGTTCATTCAGATCCGAAAGAATTAGGGTGTCCAACCAAAGGTCACCAAGGGTCTACCTAGAGTCACTGTACCAAGTTTTAACTTCCTGGTAGCAGAAAACTGGAACAAAAATAAAAATAGAAAAAATTAAAATTAGAAGAAAGTAAGAATAAAAATTGTCTCATTTTCTGAGGTCCTGAATTTTTTCCTAACATTTACAAACTCTGAGAATTTATTTATCCATGAATCACCATCTGTGGTAACTTTAATAAAATCCCCACATTTCATTAGCAAAACAGTTTTTGATAATAATACGGTATATAAACCAATTCTATTAACTCTATAATAAATGCCAGTTTTTAATCAGAATAATATTGAACATAAAGTGTTCGGAAGATTCAAGAATTGGCTAAAATATGGTCACGTGGTGCCAGGGGGTTTGCATAAGTGGGCGAATGGTTGTTGGTCGCCTCCATCGGGATCGGAGTTGCATAATTCACGGGGGCAACGAGGAAACCGGTTATTCCGACATGTAGCCAAGTCGATCCAACGAAGTTTGATCATTCCATGGTTCGACTAATTTCACCCGTTAATTACAAGTTTTACATTTGAATTTAGCCGGTATCCCTTTGCCCCTTGGAGCGTTACCTATGGCTCCTCTCCTTCAACAGCAGCCGTTGGAAAATTCGTCTCGGGAGGGCTGTGATCCGTAGCTGCTAATTACCCTGGAAACCTGTAGAAAATGAAGGTGGAAACCATAATCGCGGAACGGGAATGGGAGCAGGGGGGGCCCAGCCTTCTAAACACTTTCTTTAATTCGCGGACTATTTCGCTTATCTGGCCGTCCTTTGCACCGGCGTTCCGCATGATTTTCATATCCGTGGAAATTACTGCCACACTTTTCCTCCATTTTCCGCTCAGAATTTCCCTCGAGACCCCGGAAATTTCGAACCGAGTAATTTCGTAATTTTTTTACCGTCAAAAATTGTTGCACTGTCGCGAATGTTGTAACTCGACAAGTGTCTGCGCGAAACAATGTTTAACAATGTGTTCGCAAACAGTGAAACATTAAAAATGAACCAACGGGTGTGATAGTAGAGGCTTCAAGCTTTAAAACAAGCCCACGCTTGTGTACCACGGTCTCTGCTCGATAAATGTCACAAATATCTAGACTGTAATTGTCGCAGAACTATCCCCACTAACGCGGAGTATACTCCGCGAGGGGCCTCGAAGTTCGAGAGGCCTCGGTCGCCGTGTAGACATAATACTAGTATCTTCCATCCGATAATTGTCCCTGGACAGGTCCGCGTTTTTGGACAATTATCGAGTAGACACTGTATTTCGGTTTTAAGAACGATCATGGTTTAAGTATCGAGAATTTGTCAATACACAAAAATTGTCCGAGTCATTTTTGGACCCACTGAACGTTTAAACACAGGTCAATATTTATTCAAACTGCAACATTAATTTGGAAAACGCAGACATCGAATTTCTCTTTCTGAAAATATCATCTCCCATTCGGGAGGATCAGTGACTCTCGAATCAACAAAATCCCCGCGTAAAGCAACAACGTTAAACATCTTGTAACTTGTAAGAGGAAGTTATGTTCGTTCGGAAACTTGAGAGGAGCAACGTTCGGAGGGATGAACAAAGATTAAAATCGGCAGGGAAGTTCTGATCTCGTTATTTCACTTTTCCCGGTGATTCCGCGTCCAGCAATTACGTCTCGTAAACGGCCGTTAGGATGCTGTTATAGATTATGGCGGCGGCGGGGTTTTCGCGATTTCGATTAAGGACGGTTTAAGGAAATGGTTTTAGCGAAAAATTTATCAACGCTAGATTCTCAGTTACACCGTGGGGGAGGGAGCGGAGGGGTGGGGGACGCGCCCTCCGATAATACGGCATAGTTATCGCGCAATGTGATTTATGACGCCATTATACGACAACGGATCGGCTCGCTGGTAGCAACGTTATCATCGTAAAGCAGCAATAAAAATTTATTGGCACACTTTTCCGAAGGTTGCCAACCGGGACCGATGCAAAATAGCAACTTTAGATCCGTCCCGTTATTTATCATCTTTTGCGGGATTGCTGGGGGTACCTCTATTTATCAGAACACTCCATTACGCACGGGAATGTAGGGCGAGGCGACATCATCGTTAGAGATTATTATAGACAGACATTTTTTCGTCGCAAAACGTTCGACGCGCAGTTTCCAAAGAGATTTGGTGACGTTTAACGGTACGAAAAGTATATTCAACAATTTTTTCAGATGGAAAATTATATCGGTTCGAAAAATCAGTTCGTACATCCTGTTGTATGATAGTTAAATAGTACTCACTGAAAATTTGGGATTGTTATCTTGAATTAGGCGAACGTGGCAGCCATTTTCCCAAGGGCATTTTTGCGAAAACACTGTCGTAGCAAATGGGAGAAATTTAACCATTTCTTAAAAATACGAAATTATGTTTTTGTTCTCAATCAATTCGTACATCCTATTTGCATGGTGTTGAATATTGTCACACGATCACGGAAACCTGTTTAAATAATTGTTAATGTGAAAAGCTTATGGAAACGTGAAGCCTGATGTTCGGTTAAAGCCGAAGTGGAAATTAATTGAGGATACTGGCGTGTGCACACGGTTGCGTGAGGAATTTTTAAAAAATTAGTAATAAAATAATCGGTAAAGTTACGGTAGGGTGATTATGTCCTTGACTATATCCGTGTCCTTGCGAAAAGTTTCGTTGCGCGGCTCAGACTCCGTGAGAATTGTGTATGAGAAATATTTATTCCCATGGCACCCTGGGAAAAGTTCTTTCGGTCCAGTGATAAACAGACGATGCGGCATGAAAGTTTAAAGATGCGACGTTTCACCCGTAATCTTTTTCACTTACAGCTTTTCTATTTTTTATGATCCCTTTCTCATAAAACTTTAGCACCGGGAAAACTAAAACTTCCCTGCCCTGAGATATTCCTTCTATTTGTGTTCCGCGAATAACACGCTTCGTTCCCGGTGCCATGCAATTTCGAGAGGTTCTCGAACCGAACGGAGCATATTTTCTGTTATCACATTCGAAGTTCTTATCGTCATCGTTGACGGGATAACGTTTGGATCATTCGCTGCAGACGAATACTGTCATCACATAATTTTAACCCTTTGCACTCGAGTGGTGACTCTCAAGCACCGCTAGAAATTGTTGCGGCATTATTTCAAAGAAATTACAAGGAATATTACAAAATATTTGTCACGTTACAAAATTTGCATTTAATAAGTTACTAAACATTTAAATATTATATGTAGAAATCGGATCAGTTTCGTACGAGTAACATGAAAATACTGCAAGACGGAAGGAAAATTTAGTTTTAGATTGACAATAGTGTCGAGTGCAGAGGATTAAATGGCGACCACAGGATCTACTCGATAATTGTCCAGAACACGGATCTGGCCCGGGACAATATTCGACTAGGAGACATTCCACTTCTATTCTTCAAAAGATTCAGAAGTAAATTATTTCATTTTTCGTACTGATTACAGTGTTCACTATATATGTCCAAAACATGAGTCTAGCCAAGGACATATATCAAGTAGCAGACACTATTCTTTTCGAAGCTCGAGAGGCCCCTCACTCCACGGTAGTGGGGATAGTTCTGGGACAATTATAGGCTGCATATTGGTGACATATATCGAGTAGAGACTATACTTAAAATTCACGAAGTTAGATGGCAAAGATAGAATTTTCATAATCAATTAAAAATAATACGAGATCTTTATATTTTTAAAAATATTTTCATTGTTTTCCATGTGGTCTCCATTTTCTGCAAAAAATTCCCCAATTTTCATCGTTCCTGGGTACACGCAATATTGTTTATCTTGCAAAACTCGGTTTCGATCAATTTGCACAGTGATTAGAAAATTTGTGGCGGCGACAGCGCAGTTTCCGATTGTTTTAGAATTTGGATAGAAAGGAGGAAGATGGAGGAATCAATTTTGTGGTGGGAAATGGGTCGGCCGTGTAACCGTGTGTCGCAGCTCAGAACACTATAAAAAGTAACGATAACCTCGAAGCCCATTACCTATTGTGGAATATCGATAGTTCGTTACGTCTGCGTGACGTGTCGGCCGCTGCGGTTCGTCGCCGATCAATCGTGACAATTAATAGCGATTTGTTTGAATCCGGGCTAGCAGAAGCGGAATTCAAACCGCGACAGCTGAAAAGCATGGTTGGCCCCGTTTTTGTTCATTTCATCCATCACAGCTGGTCCCCTGCGATAATTTACTAATTAACAGCGTCCGTTGGCGCAGCCCGATAAAAGACTTGCAAATTTTCAGTTCCTCGAATGTTCAAGTCGATTCTCTAAGATGACTCCACGAATAAAAATGGATTTATTTAAACTTTTTTAAAAGTTTATTTTCTCTCTTTCGTCATCTTAAAAAGTCGAAAATAGTATAACCAATTTTAAATTTTGTTTTCACAATTTTCTATTCGAGCTACTTATTTTTGCCATGAATGCATACAAAATTCGTAGTCAGTAAGAGAACGTAAAAATGGTAACATTCTTGTAATTATTAATATGAATTAACGGGTACGCGTTTCAATTCAGAAAATACGAAAGAGAAGAAGTTTATAACGAACAAAAATAATTTTAATGATAGAATTTAATGGTTGCGCGTTCGCCTCTTTCTCGAATAAAAAATTGAAATTTTTCAAATTAATTGCCGCGACCACGGTGGATCTAGGAAAAGTTGTCAGCGTACAAAGCAAGGTTATGAGGAAGATTTTCTCATCGACGAAATTTGCTCGGCTCGGTGTCCTGATGTACGGACTTTCAGCTCGCTATAAGACAAAATGAGAGGCTAAACTTTCCATCGTAAAAATTGCCAGAAGCGTGATCTTTTTACTACTGTTGCGGGCCAATGAGATTTTAATTGATACGAGCAAAGTTTCTGGCGAGCTCCTTCCACCCCTGGGCATTCTCGTTTCGATTTATGAAGATTAATCTGCCCAGCGATAAATATTTAATTGACACATAATTCGAAATATTTCACGTCGCGGATTATTGTTATACCAAATGACTGTTTCGCGTACTTCAAAGGATATATAACGGTACCAATAAATTGTCACTGACAGTTTAGTCCAAATGTAAGATTCCACAGAAAATTGCACGTCGAATGAATCACTTTTTCGGGACGCGACGTCACGGAATTTCACGGAATTGAAGTATGGCGCAGCAGATACGAAGAGTACGGTCCGGTTTAAGTTATCAGTTTGTAGCATTCGTGTTTTTTCCGAAATTTCCGTATGACGGAATACGCTGTTTTCATTCGCTGCCGTAAAAACCGATTGTAAAATTTTAGTTTTATCTTCCGCGCTGTTAGTAGTTCGAAACTCGTTGTCTTTTATCGCATTTGACAACGATTGACTTCCTCGGGCGAATTTTTGTTTTACCACCAACATTATTCTCTCGTGTTACAACTCTCTTCGGTCAAAAACTTTTTCGTTAAAGACTCTCTTTAGTTCGAAAAGTGAGAGCAGAAACAGTTTTACAATTTTCGTATCGGTCCAGCGAAAAACTATTTTCTCCGCGCAAAAAATACCATTATTGTCCGTACGATGTTTCTGTGCGCACAAATAAATAACAAGAATTTAGGTCAACTCGTGGACAACATTTTGGACAAGTCTACACACATTTACAGAACTGTCTGTATATTTAAATACACGTTTGCTATGTAGTACAGTAGTCTACTCGATAATTGTCCAAAACACGGGCCTGGTCAGGGACAATTATCGGGTAGAAGATAATTTTCTTTCAATTCAAGTGTGTTCTTTATTTTTTTATCGGACTTTCACCAACATATTCGTGGAATTTTTCTAATGAAAATGATACGAAATATGATATTGCCAGTGTGTTATATTAATTGGAGAAAAATACGTGAAAAATGAATTGAGCGGACACGAACGCAAGGACAAGTAAGTTAGAGGACGAAATAAAGTTTCGACGTGAGAGCTGCGAGTCTAACAGAATTTTCGGTTGGCGAGCGTAACTGGAAACGATGCGATCGCCATTCATCACCGTGGCACGTAGAACTCGGCCGAGATTTCGAAAGGGAATTTGCGAAAATGGTGTCCGGGACGAATCGAAGCGTCGAAAACGGGCTTTTGTCAAAGGCGCAGAGGTGACCAATGTCTGAATCGTTGATCTCGAACCTTTTATCCAGGTCCCACTTCGAAATGTCTTCCTGATGTATGATGCCGGCCTAAGTAGTCTTATCCATCAGCCATTTACTGACACGGTAAACCTCGCTTGACTCGAGCTCGAGAAGATGGAATCGTCGTTATTTGTTCTCGCCGCCAGGGTCTTGACGTGGGTCATTCACGACCTAAATCCGATTTTCGACGGGATTTTCGCTAATGTTCGTGTTGCAGAGGTTCGCCGGGCTTCTTCGGATGCCTCTGCATTATATGGGACACCTGGGACCAGAGCGATGATGCAGGTCACATTTCTCCGACTACGGGAAAAACAAACTTTGAATTTCAAATGTCTTGGGAAACTTACTCGCGAGTTCTTCGTCCGAATTAGCGGACTTTGTTAATGCATCGTAGCTGCTTGTAGTACTTTACAACATCAATTGTACAAATTACAGTATTTCAGAAGCAGCAGACGGCTAATTAAAATTATAAACACATTTTTCTTTTATAAAACGTAACGAGATGCTGCGACAAAACTTTCTTTATTTTTGACAATTCGGTTTCGAAGCTAAAAATTCTGAAAAAATTCATAGATGTGCATTCGAATAGCTAAAATATGCCTGATTTTTTTCCGAATTTTCAGTTGAAGAGGACAAGTGAAATGATTTTCTTTGTCACCCCGTTACCACCTAGTGATACCACCTAGTCCACCTAGTAAGGAAAATCGGCATTTCAAAATGCTTTTATTTTTTAATATTCGGTTTCGAAGCTAAAAATTCTGAAAAAATTCATAGACGTGCATTCGAATAGCTAAAATATGCCTGATTTTTTTCAGAATTTTCAGTTGAAGAGGACAAGTGAAATGATTTTCTTTGTCACCCCGTTATCACCTAGTAATACCACCTAGTCCACCTAATAAGGAAAATCGGCATTTCAAAATGCTTTTATTTTTTAAAATTCGGTTTCGAAGCTAAAAATTCTGAAAAAATTCATAGACGTGCATTCGAATAGCTAAAATATGCCTGATTTTTTTCATAATTTTCAATTGAAGAGGGTAGGAGAATTTTCGGAAAACCCTGATTTCCTTTGTCACCCCATTACTACCGCCCTTGTCGACACACAGGGTTGAAAATTGGCACAGAGCATTTTGTTTGGACAAGCTATCGAACGGCCTATTGCAAATTTAATTTGGTTTGGTAAACGCTATTTAAACAACACGCATACCTTGACTTTTTAGCGAAAAATACTTTGACATATAAAAGAATTGTTGAAACTGTTGGAAAAGATATGTAACTTCGTGAATGCATATTGGAAAATGTCTGCCACGATTTAAGCTATTAATGGGGGTGTTAGCAGTTGATATTCCACTACTTATGGAACGCCAGCAGATCCACGGTAATGTTCGGATTCATAGGTGCGATTTTCATATCTTTCTGCGATCATTTACCTACCACACACACACGTACACTGATGATTCGCTGAAGCTATTCGATAATCCTGCGTTATATATGCATCTATAACATATATATATATGGAACTCCATATCGAAATCCGTTGGCGCGAAATCCCAGCAGGTAATATCAAGTCAGGTGTTGAATTACGCTTTTTAGATTTTCCCGTGAAATTTAGGATTACATTTACGAGTCCGCGCGGATATCGAGCCACGCATTAGATATCGCTCCAAGGAATTCCGCGATTGCCGAGTAAAATTGATTTTCTCCGAGTTCAGTCCACTAGGACCCAAATACTGTGGGAGTACCGATTACTATGCCTATATTAATTATACTTATTTTTAAAGCAGAAAAAGAGACACATATTAATCGATTTTAAAGAAAAAGATTTAATATCTGTATTTTAATATATACGTTTTAAAAATAAGTACAATTAATATATTCACAGTAATTGGTACCCCCACGGTAATTGGGTCCCTTAAACTACAGGTTTTTTTTTATTTTTACAATCTCGCAAACAGAAACATGGTGAGAAATAAATAATTCTTTTACCATTTTTTAACGTGCTCTTAACGTGCTCCACCTTTTCTATAAAATTAATATAAAAATTATCGTACAGGCAATACTTTTTTAACACTGGGTGTATGGAATCCGATAGACATTATCTGCCAGCTATAATAATGTTCGACCCATAGCGATTCTCCCACCTCGATTAGCTATGAAAAATGGAAACATATTCGACCGTAATAGGATTACATTTTAATAAAATTACACGACACTTATATTATTCACGTTATTAGATCGTCAACCCTCCTCGGAGCGAATGGTTATAATGATTTCCCATAAAATGGGATGGCACCGCCGATCGAATAGTCATTCCGCCGATCGAGAACAGTCATTCCGCAGATCAAGTGCTTAGCTCCGCGCGGTCCGTATAATAAACGTAATCGGGTCCGTTTTTCCGATTCGCAGGGAAAAAGTTCGAACCGGGAGAATGAATTTCGCTGGCCGGCTCGGCGCGATACGATTTCGCCGATCCGAACGTGTTAATTAGTTAATTAATTAATTGAGAACGATCCGACACCTGTAGAATCCATCGACGTCGAATGATAATGTCCCTCGTTCGCTCATAAATTCGCGAACGCTTATTATCCCTTGACTGCGCGTCCGATCGGTCGATAAGAAATGTTTAATCGTTTTATCGGTGGCATAATTGCTTCCAGTTTTGCTAAACCGTTTACAGTTTAACGAGAGGTCAATTTATATGTTATTTAAGTGCAGCGAATATACAGGTAGCAAAAGTAGTCCAGGTATACATTTCTTCTGACCTTGTGTGACCTTGACGGTCATTATTCGTTTTGAATGATGCGTGCTTTCATATGATATAACAAAAATACATAGCATTCCATCCAAACAATTGAAAGTGTCACCTTCATTTCTACAGAAATAATGCAGATTCAAAAACATTACTTTTTCTCTTTCATTTTTCCCAAATGTTTACTATTTGCACGAAAAACGCTGGCTAGTGTTAGGCGTGACCATCCTGTGTTGTACTATGTTTTATCAACAAATTTGACACAGTGCGAATGTCCTTTATAAATATATAACAATGATAATAACCGTGAAAATTTTCTCAAGAAACAAAACCTCGAGCGAAAAATTTCTTCTAATATTGAAGATCCAACAGAATAATAAAAATCAGATAGAAAAGAAAAGATGTTTAGGTCAGCCAATTTTCATCTCGTCCGGGCCCGTTTTAGGTCAATTATGGCAGGCGTTTGTCGTACGTGGTACGTGTTCTCTGGAAGCCTGTTTACGACTTTTTTCGGCGTGTTCGCTATGATGTCAACGACACCAGCCAATGGTGGACAACGCCGTCGCAGATTAACCCGCTCCGTGTTCCCATCATTTTTCTCTATTAGCCGAAGACTTGCGGCCCGCAATACGACGTGCAACCGGAACCGTGTAATTAGACTTTCACCCGTAACAGGTGCATTAAAACACTTGCAACTCGCAAACGCGCACCCCCCACCCCCAGGAATACGGATATCGGTCTGGCTGAATAATTAAACCCGCCGCCGTTAGGCCATCTTGGTGGTGGGCGAGCTTAAAAATATCGTTCATCGATGCGCGATAATAGCTTCGGTCGTTCAAGGTCAAAAAGTCATTTATTCATTACCCGTGACTCTTATCAATATTCGAACACTCTTAACCTGTTAACTGTGATTGTTAAATTCTTGTCGAATAAAAAAGCAATTCTTTCTCATTTAGCTTTGCAAGAGCTTTGGCTTTTATAATAGCCTGCGTTCGACGCGTATATTCGTCATTGCTTGATTTATCAAAAATTGAACTCCACAGTTAACTGGTTAAATGGCGTACGACTTTGTTAATGGTGGAGGATTTTTCCGAGTAGTTTCGTTTCTTCTAAAAGGCGACCTTGAAGAGACCTCGAGTTTTTTAACGTCACCTTTTTCAATACCGCGTTGTAGCCGACGACGGGAGAAATAATTTGGAGACTTGTGGTCACTTTAGGTTGACCTCGGAAAACTCTCAAGGTCACCCGGATATCACAGTAAAAATGGGATTATAAAAACTCAAATTGTGCTCGTTCAATGCGTCTCCCTCGAGGCGCTACGTTATTCGTGAATGTTGTTTGTCATTATGTATATGGGGTGTACGAGCGAAGCGGTAGAAAACAAGGGTTAAAATTGCCGTTCCGAAGCTCTTCAATTGTTCCCGCGGCGATCTAATAGATTACGCTCACTGAATATTCTCTGAAATGGTCCGTCATCTCCATTAGAAAGTTACGGGGCAGCTATCATCTCGGCCAGGAGGGTCACCAGAAAATGGCGCAAACATGGTCTGGGGTTGGATAAAGGGAAAAAGAAAGGGGAGACCGCGCGCAGTTTGTTCAACAGCGATGATGCAAGCATGTTCGTTTGACCCCTAAATTGTACGGTTATGTCGTCGCCCATAGTCCACAGAGTTGCGCACTTTCCGCAATTTTCTGCTCGGTGGCGACGGCTACGGTGAAATCGTTGGCTCGGCGTGTGGGCGGTCTCTCACGAAAGTCCACTTTCGCTCGGTCTCTCCGCGAGGCAAGGCGAGGCGAGGCGAGGCAAGGCGAGGCAAGACGAGGCGAGGCGGGAGTGCCCGGCTTCTGGATGAAGAGATGCTCGCTCTAGGGTGAAGGAGTAAAAAACGAGCCGTGCCAAAGTTCCGCCTCTTTATTATACCATTTGGAATCGGCCCGAAGTTCATTTCGCATGATAATGGGGACATTTTGTGTCACTAAAGCGATATTATCGGCGCTGGCCCGTCCCTCCGCGTTGGAAACGCTCCAAAACCGGTCAGGACGAGTGTCGCCCGATGAAATTACCTTCGTAACGCATAATGCCGCCGCGGAAACATTACCGGGACACGATTCACTTCACTCTCGCGAGCCCGCAAAAACCATGAACACGGTTTTCATTGCATTAATTAACCTCTCCTCTCGGGGGAGGCTGAACCACACGCGACGTCGAACCTTGTTCTTCGAGGCCCTTCGACTTGGAAATCGAATATTCCCTGTCAGCTCGGTCCTATTATGACCTCCTCCTTCCGAGACTTCAATATTTATTTAAACCCTCACACGCCAATAACCGAGAGAGCACCCTTCCAAAATTAGTTTGCGTAATTTCTTCCGAACATCTCAACCGAACACCACCGAGTTAATATTCGAGTGAACTTTTCACTTCCGAACGAACTTCAACCCTTGGTGACTGAATGAATGGTGACTGTAAGGCACCGCTAAAAATTGCTATGTCTTTATTCAAAATATTTTTTACATTGTTAAGCCTTTGCACTCGGCGCTATTTTCATTCTAAAACTAAATTTTCCTTCCGTCTTAGAATATTTTCATTTTACTCATACGAAACTGATCCGATTTCCAATATTTAAATGTCTAGTAATCTATCAAATACAAATTTTGTAATGGAACAAATATTTTGTAATATTTTTTGTAATCTCTTTGAAATAGTGCCAGAAAAATTTCCAGTGGTGCTTCAGAGTCACCACTCGAGCGCTAAGAGTTAAACTTGTTTGTATTTAATAAGTTACTAAACATTGCAGTATTGTACAAGTAAATTGCACCATTCTCGTCTGTATAACATAAAAAAAAATATATATATAGAAGAGAAATATTCTCGATCGAAAGAAATGTTTCGTTTTGGTGTTAAAATTGCTTCTTCGAGTGCAAAGGTTTAATAACAATGCAAAATTCTTACTTTTAACAATAACTGAACAAAATGATACACCCTTAGGTCACGTTGTTGCGTACAGCAGAAAACACTTTGCGATGTAAATATTTTTCCGGAGATCTCAAGGTCACCTCGATTTCCTTAAAGAGAAATAGGACACCTACCTCTTCGTTATATTTTCATATTAGAAACTATTAGAAAATTAGAATTAATCAGAAAAAAAAACGGTTTCACCGCTCGACTGGTTCGGAGGGGGTCCCCCAACGGTGGGGATGAAACGTCGACAGTTACGGTGGAGGTCGTTTCGACAGTTACGGAGAGAATGCTGTGATCGTAACTGAGATCGCGTTCGGTGGTGTTCGGTCTGTGTTTCAGGGTTGCTTGGAAGCTAATTTCCGAGCATAGCGTAAGCCGATGAGTGAGAACGGTGGTTGGTCCGGTCTTCTTGGCCAGGGAAGTCGAGGCGACGGTCTCTGGCCGAAGAAACCGGCAGCACGTTAAAGACTCGGCCATCAATCAAGATTTAACGGACTAAGTAGGCACGTCCTTGAACTTTGAACGTCTGGTTTCCCGGTAGTCCTTGCCACGAGGAAAGTAGGTGGGTCTGGCATGGCATGGCATGGCCTGGCCGTTGTTCGTGTCCGATCGATCGGGGATACCGTAGAAAACGAGACTTACGGTGTCGCTGGTAATCCTTCGCAAATCCTGACGGCGCGATATGTACATGTCTCACGTAGAAGGCGTCCATCTTGATTCGCGTCGCGCGAATTTTTACGAAAAACCAGATGTCGTAATCCGTAAATACACGGCAGATCGGCCCCCGAGCGTTACCCGCTACACGCTCCCCGGGCTAGAATATTTAAGAGGATCCTCGTAAAACGATAACGGCGACGAATGTAAAAACGTACGCACAGATCCGGGATTTAGCTCTTCATGGTCGTGTGCGTCTCCGACGTGCATCCGGCAACATTTTTGAAATACAGCGAATACTGCCGGATGATATTGAATCTCGATAATTAACGGTGCACGTGCGAAAGTGATTTATTTGGCAGACGGTTGATTTTGTCCGTGGACGACAAAATCTGAGTCGACGAAATTTTAAATACGTATATACACATGGTAGACAAGCGAGACAGGGACATATATAGGCTAGAAGATATTATTCTTTGGTACACCGTGTGGGGATAGCTCTGGGACGTTTATCGGCTAGATTTTTGAGACGTATATCGAGTAAAGACTGTATTAGAGATGAGAATGTTAATGTATTATCGCCAGTTTGTTAAATTTGTTAGAAGAAAAGACATTTCCATAGTCTGTTTGGAATCGAGACAGGCAATTTTTATTTTGCATATTGTGGCAGATGATTTTCCACGATTTACAATGCTATATACAGGTTGCCCCAGCTAAAGGATGTCCCACCTAAATATGTCCTCTATTTTTAATGGCACAAAAAATCATTTATCGAAGGAGGAAAGGATTTTCATAGTTTTTCTCAAAGTAATAATTTTTCTTTATTCCATCGTGTAACCTTTGGGTGACCTTGAGTAGCAAACACCTGATAAAATTGTAGGACAATATTACGTTTTCCTATCACAATAGTTACAGTTTAAAATAGAGGTTAAACGTCACGTCGATTGTCAGTGTTTTAAAAGACCGATTAAAATATTTATAACGATATTATTGTTCCTTCGTTTAGAGCAGCGACTTGAATCGCGCGCAACAATGTCAGCGTTAAACTGAACACCGTTTATCAGTAGAAATTCGTGTTCCCCTAATGCAACAATATTGCCCCGCTAAATTGCAAAAATACGAAGGCACTGTGCAGCGCACAACAAGCTTCAACGAAGCATTACGCAGGCTGCAAAAAAATTAATAGCCACCCGCCGCACGGAGCGCGGATATGTTCATGGAAATCTACATTTTTATAGCGAAGCAGCAAGAATCGCCGTGAAGCGAAGTGTTTGTCTCACGTTAATGTTTTCAACAGGTTAAAAACCGTCGAGGACGTAAGGTGGCGGCGCAGTTCTCTATTTAAATTCTGTCTGCAACGTTCGTCGAGCTTCAGGAAGCTACGCATGCGCGCACAGTCGCACTGTAAATACAACCATTACCACGAATTGGTAAATCCACGCTTTTCGTAAAACACCGGGAACACTCACTGTGCGAACGTTCAACGATTTTTCCCAGCCCCGAGAAAATTGTCATCGATTCACTGGAACGTGCATTGTCATCGAAAAAAAGGAACGCGAAGGACACTCGGGGGAGAGAAAGTCCTGTCTGTGTTTCCGCGACTGCGGAGGAAAGAAGTAGCAGGAAGTCGCGTTCAATAGCAGGTGAACTTGATCGCGGGGAAGGTGTTCGTCGACAGGGGGTGGCAGAGAGAGAGAGAGAGAGAGAGAGAGAGAGAGAGCGGCGCAAACTCTTATATAAAAGGGGGGGGGGGGGGGTTTAGGCGTCGCAGCTGAAACAAAGCGAGGCGATAATAAGGACGAAAGAGCAGGGGGAGAGAGGGAGGGGGCGAAGAGACGGCGGGCGTCGCGTCGGCTACATTGTTGTTGGTTAAGCCGGGAGATAGTCGTGATTTAGAACTTGGACGTAGGACAGCCGGGGGATGGTGAAGGGTGCGGGGATGAGAGGACGGAGAATCCAGAAGGGGGTTTCCTCCTGCAGAGAGGTAGGACGCGCCACCGGTCGCCAGCAGAAACGGCCAGGACGAAACGGGCAGGACGAAACGGGTAAATGCGCGTTCCCGGCAGGAACAATGCTGAGCGGTATGTATATCCAGAGGCAGACAACCGGCCGACTGTTCGGCCAACCAGTGATATCCAAGCTGCCAACCGGCAATGGCAATGGGCCATGGGGATACCTCGTAATTGCCGGCTGGGTCCTCAAGTGGCAACGACGGCGGTCAATTTCATCCCCCGCGCACGCCCACGCACCTCTCGCCCCCGGAACCACCGACACCGCAGAGACCCCTTTTGCGCTCTCGGGCATAGAGTAGCAGGATTTGCCGGGGATTATGCTGGACACACGAGGGGGGTACGTCCGAATTTCGGCGACCCTGCGATCGCGAGTGATCGAAGAAACCCGGGCACCGACCGGCTACAGTTTTCTTCCGCTTCCGATCCGCACCGCGCCGAATCCATTAGCTGCCATGGAATCCTACGTGTCCTTCGCAAAGCCGGTTTAACCCTTTTCACAAGCGAATTTGTTTACGAGCTTGTCTCCGTTGGATACGCAAGGGTTTTCTTCAATAATTTGCCTGAAAACTCGCCGGGAGATTTTGTGCAATTTTTACGAGATTTTTGTCTGACGATGGTCATTGGAACTATACTATATTTTTTGTTGGTATGAAAATTTGGAAATAGCCTTGAAATATGAGTAAAAGTTTAGGAATATGTCCTGTAAGAAATTGTTCTCTAGTTTCGGTGCAAGAAAATTGCAAAATTAATACGTATATCAGATTTGAGACTACCTATACCTTTGATTTCAGTCTCTAATAATTTATAACAAGCTCAATCTTCATTTTTTCTCGGTACAAAAATTTGGAAACGTTCTTGAAGTATAACTAAAAATTTAGATAAACATCTTGTAACAAAATTTTCTCTATTTTCGTTGTAAAAAAATTGCAAAATTAACATATACATCTGGCTTGAGACTACAATACCTTCAACTTGAGTCTCTAATAATTTACAACAAGCTCAATCTTCATTTTTTCTTGGCACAAAAATTTGGAAACGTTCTTAAAATATAACTAAAAATTTAAAAAAATGTCCTGTAAAAAAATTTTCTCTAGTTTCGTTGTAAAAAAATTGCAAAATTAATATACACATCTGGCTCGAGACTACAATACCTTCGACCTGAGTCTCTAATAATTTACAACAAGCTCAATCTTCATTTTTTCTTTGCACAAAAATTTGGAAACGTTCTTGAAATATAACTAAAAATTTCGAAAAATATCCTATAACAAAATATTTTCTATTCTCGCCGTAAAAAATTTGGAAAGTCGATAAAGAATCCGAGATTCGTGACTGCAGTAGCTTTTACACGTAAACGGAAAGCTGACCTTTGATTTTTCGTGTGTTGAAAAATATGCGAGTATCCTTGAAATATATATAAAAGCGTAGAGGAAAGTGCAACGACAAAAAATTTTGTATTTGGAGGATCACAAACGTGTAAGAGAGCAGCGTTCTCTGAGCGTTTTAATCGGTTACGGGGAGTTGAATTTTTATTTTCCGTTTGTCGAGAAGTTCGTTGAACATTCTTGAAACCGTAACAAGAAACGCGGAGAATAGTCTAATAAGAAAAAGATTTTACAGTTGCTTGTAAGGAGGTCGCAAAAGTACTAAAAGGTATCACGGTCCGTACCTGGAATACTCCTTAAATGAAAAGTCACTTACCGGGGGTTTCGGAACTACAGGCAGATAAGAGCGCGCTTTCGCGCGAAGAAGTCTGAATGGCGGCGAGATATCGTAGGGCTCCGACGACGCAATGTTTTAAATGGAAATGGAGCTGAAACATCCATGCTCCGAATATGGGACGCCCGAGTAAAAGTACAAGCTCGCCAATAGCGGAGCACGCTGGCTCACAATGTCCCGAACGGTGTCGCGAATTAGAGCGACGCCCGTAAGACACTTCGCGGAAATGAAAAGTGAGTATAGTTTAATAACGAAAGCAACCGTTCGATCTAATGAAATTTACTCCCCTCACTCTGGACGACTGGTGAACGCATTTTCTAACCGTTCGAACGAAAGGACTTGTCGTTCTTAATGAATTTTTCTGCAATTAACCTCCCCCCGCCTCTCTTCCATCGCCATTTCGCAATTCTCGGAATCCCTTTCGATCGCTTCCGGTAATTCCGCGATCGTCCGCGTACCGTTGACACGTCTCGCTAAGCACTTTCATACGTTTTATGCTCCCTTGTAAATACTGTTTCGCAATCCGACTGCAATCTTGCTGATATTCTCGTACGCGTACGTTTTCACTGGCGAAATTAACGCGATATTGCAAATCCGGACGCCACGGCACAGATTTAATTTTTGAGGAAACTGTTTTCCGTGCGTTTACGAGGCAGATTAAATTTTTCAAAATGTACAATAATCAGAGAAATTGTGATCGATACAATTTTATAGTATATCATTGTTATATTTGTCGATATGATGTCAGAACTGTGTGTCTAGCTTCCAATGGCAGCACGATTATACACACTTTTCATTTTTCCCAGTAGTTAAGTCTGCGATAAGTGATACATGGTTCTCCGAAGAGAATGATCAATGTCCCACTGTTTTCTAAGGGTGCACCTCAGCTACTGCATATTTTCCTTTGTCACGATAGACGCAAAGATGGCGGACGGATGCTACAAAAACAAAAATTAAATTAAAAATGGTGCAAATATCGTGGTATATATTTTTCTTTAAAATTAAAATTTTTCACTTTAACCTCTGCTATATATTATACCTCGGAGATTAATTTGTCAACTCGACTTGCAAATTTACAGCGGGATTTCCGTCTCGGCGTAAACTGTCCATTTGGCACGAGAATTAGTGGGACTTGAAACGGTCGAGAAAGCCCTTTGTGTCCAAGGTCGTTCTTTGTGTTGTCAGAAACTCGAATGCTAAATTCGTCTGAAAAATTTGAATTCCGGGGGGGGGGGGGGGGGGGCAAGCAGAGGGTGAGAGTTCTCCCGCGGAATTTCACGTTCGCCGGAAACGCTTCGGTTCGCTTTCAACAAATACCCATTAACACCGATTCCCTTTGTCTCGGGGTGCTTTCTTTTATTTTTTTTTATTTTTTTTCTGTACGTGTGCTTCGCCCAGCGACCCAGTTCGGAGTTTCAGACGACGGTTGATGTAAATTACGACAATCCCAGCGACAATTCCGCCGGTCTATTCGGGAACGCGGCATCGGCCCGGGAGCTTACTATCTTTTTATACGTTTGACCTGGATCCCGCGAACGGCGTTGAAACCAAAAATTTTCGCCGTTTTCTCCTGCATTCCATTCGCGGATGCCGAGTCGCGAGCGAGCCCGATTCTGCTACGTGTTTCCGCCGAAGGCCCTCCGATACTTTCGGAATATCGCGAACGACGACACGAATTTTTCCCACCAGAGATTCCCCGGCGCGGCCGCGTCCGTCCCGCGTCTATTTCGTTTCGCTTTTCCCTTCTTTCCTACCTTTTCTCTTTTTTTTTGTTTTTGTTTCTCCTTTTCGTCCAACACCCATCGTCGAAACGTCGCCATTTTTGCGACGGGGAATGCGCGAGAACGTTCCTGTTTACCGGCTCCGCCGTGATTTATGGCTGTTTATTCGAACTCGGCCGGCTGCGAAGGTTTTGCAGCCGTCGTTCCGACCCGCTGCAATCGCAAAAAGGACATGGTTGAATAAGCATTTTTTAACACGGCCGACTACGGAATGATCTCGTTCCCCCTCCCCACCTTCTCGTTCTCTCTCTCTCTCCCTCTCTCTCTCTCGTTCTCTGTTTCGCGATTTCCGCGAACACGACGACCACTCGCGGGAAATATTGCACCCATTCTCAGAGCTCATAATACGAAAGTTCTGTCTGCACACAGGTACACCAGGACTGATAACAACCGTTCGATCCTGCCTATGTACTTGCTCGAAATACGTTTCATCCGGATACTAGCTAGCCTCGATCGCTGTCTCGATTCGTACACCAACCGTGATCCCTTTTCTAGCGAGCACGCTGCAGTTCGAACGGCGGTAATCAATTTTGCATTGCGATCCGGGGAGTATTAGTTAGGGCTGGGTATAGTACTGTTTCCAGTGGAAAATAGTGGATAGTCGATTTTATTTGAAATTGTACTTGAACCTGTGAAAATCAAATATTTCGTTCGTTGGAAGGGGTTTAAATGGTGTTTTATTCGGAGGGTGCTCAAAATAGTGAGAATTTTGTTTGGAGGATTCTCAAAGTAGTGAGAGATTTATTGGAAGGATTCTCAAAGTAGTGACAACTTTATTGGAAGGCTTCTCAAAGTAGTAAGAATTTTATTTGGTGTATTCTTAAAGTAGTGAGAAGATTGTTTGAAGGCTCCACAAAATAGTGAGAATTTTATTTGGAGGATTCTCAAAGTAGTAAGAACAGTATTTGAGAATTGTACTTGAAGGACTTTCAAAGTAGTGAGAATTGTATTTGAAGGATTCTCAAAGTAGTAAGAACAATATGTGAGAATTGTACTTGAAGGGCTCTCAAAGTAGTGATAATTGTATTTGAAGGATTCTCAAAGTAGTAAGAACAATATGTGAGAATTGTACTTGAAGGGCTCTCAAAGTAGTGATAATTGTATTTGAGGGATTCTCAACATAGTGAGAACTTTATTCGAAGGATTCTCAAAGTAGTGAGAATTTTGTTTGGAGGATTCTCAAAGTAGTAAGAACAATATTTGAGAATTGTACTTGAAGGGCTCTCAAAGTAGTGAGAATTGTATTTGAGGGATTCTCAACATAGTGAGAACTTTATTCGAAGGATTCTCAAAGTAGTGAGAATTTTGTTGGGAGGATTCTCAAAGTAGTAAGAACAATATTTGAGATGTGTACTTGAAGGACTCTCAAAGTTGTGAGAATTGTATTTGAAGGATTCTCAAAGTAGTAAGAACAATATGTGAGAATTGTACTTGAAGGACTCTCAAAGTAGTGAGAATTGTATTTGAAGTATTCACAAAATAGTAAGAAAAGTATTTAAGAATTGTACTTGAAGGACTCTCAAAGTATTGATAATTGTATTTGAGGGATTCTCAAAGTAGTGAAAACTGTATTCGAAGAGTTCTCAAAGTAGTGAAAACTGTATTCGAAGGATTCTCAAAGTGGTGAGAATATTATTCCTTCATTATTCCAAAATTGCAATCCCGGTCTCAAATAAGCGGTCTAATATAATTTTATCTATAACGAATCGTCTAATCGTCAACCGAGATCATTTTAAAATTGCAGTCGCAAAAAAGCAGTCGCAAAAAAGCAGTTTCCGGAATTCGAAAATTGCCTAAACATGCGGCGCAGTCTAATAATAACCCCGAAAGACACGCTATCCCGTGAACCGTCTGAAACCGGCGTCTGCGAATGTCAATGCCCGGCTAAATGGATTTTCGTCTGATTGTGAGTAATGAGGTAAACATTCCTGACTGGAGCAATGGAGGAGGATCATTCGCTGGCACCATCATGCGAAATCCGATTCGTTTGGCGATACTGTGAAAGGGGGCGTGCATCAAGAATGGCTGTGGATGTATCTAGGTACAGCAGGAACGTCCAGCTTCCATCAGTTACTAATTGACAGCACATATCTTCAGGTGGACAGGACACACAAGCTGAATTTCAGGCTGGCACGCATGCAAAGCAAGCAGAGGCATGCATTCGACCAAAACACGTACCACTTGCTACACGGATAATCTTTACGACAATTAACGGCGTTACTATGCCGATTTCCTGTCGGACAGTGGACGTCGCGTTCGAATCGCGAATAAAGACACCGTTCTATTCTGGGAAATTGTTGCTAACAGTTATTACCAAAAAAAGGTACAACACAATTCGACGAATTTACTTTACTGGTAATTATCTTGCTAGTCTCTCACTTTCTTTTGAGAAATTAATATCGATATTTTCAGAATTTGTATAATCGAGGTCTACAAAAAGTATTTTTAAAATTCACAAACTGGGCCCACGTAAAAAAATTGTAAACGACTCTTACTATTTCCTGAGCAATTTCTTCAAAATCTCTTTTTCCTAACATGTGGTAAACTAATTGCTCTAACCCCTACAAAAAATTGGAAACGACTCTTACTACTTCCTTTGCAATTTCTCCAATATTTCTTTTTCGTAACATGTGGTAAACTAATTGTCCTAACTCCTAAAAGAAATAATTAAAGTCGTGCTGCCCAATATTAAAAATGTTTGAGGGCATTAATTGAAACATTCGACGTAATATCACAAGTTTAAAAAATTCAGCTCATCCTTTTAACGAAAGTTTACGAGTAAACTGTGTGTCGAATGGTCAGAGGTCACGGCGACTATAGTGATCGAATATTTTCTGCCACGAGGAACGGACTTGCCAGGGAAGTGCAGGTGTCGCAGGCTCCTCGCAAGAGATTCGGCGTTTTCGGGCGAGATAACTATTCCTTCGGAAATGTCTGTTACCGTCCAAGGCGCGCTTGTGATTTACGAGAAGAGGAATGCGTCCCGGACAGATAAAACGGGCTAATATAAATCACGAGAGCTTAAATTGGAGAATTAATTACCCCCCTGTAGACGACATCCTCTAAGCGTGTTACAAGCTACGCGAAATAAATTCTTTTCCGCGGGGAAGGAAAGCTCGCCGACCGAAACAGATTGAAGTCGCAGGTTGTCGCATCTTGATAGATTCGATTTACGTCTCTTTCCGCGTACACATAAAGTTCCGTCGGTTCGTGACCTCTCTTTAGCTTTTGCTCCTCGAGACTCGACGAGATCGGATCACTGAAACTCAATAATTATTTTCTACACATTAAGATTCTTTCGTGCTCGTCGAAATTAACGAAAATTGGTTGATCAGTAGTCTCAATCGAGTTTGAAGAATATTCACAAATTTTTCAGAATCGATATTATTGTAAGAGACTATAAAGCTTGGTGTTTTAGATTCATTTTGCAATGTTTCAAACATTATTAATGTTTCAAACGTATCCACAAATTAAAATTGAGCTCGTCGTAAAGCGTGTGAAAGGCACTTCAGTCTGAAATCCGAAATTCTTTTATTACCTTCTAATTTTTCTTTTTTGTTACAACGAAACTACAAAATATTTTATTATCGGAGCTTTCTTTTTACAAATCTCGAGTCGCGTGTATTCTCAAAATTTGCCGGGAAAGTAAATACCAGAGCCGAGGTCGCGGTAGAGAATTATTTCCGGAATCTCCGATAAAATCGGCAACGAAAAAGAAGTTCCGTTCGAGGTTAATGGCAGAAATCTCGTGGGTAGTCCCGGGACGGCAAATGCAACGACAACAAGCGCACACAGCGAAATCCAAGTCTCGTGTAGCAATCCGGCAACCCGATTGGGTCGACGGTCGGACGTACGCGTCTCTCAAAGCAACTAACAATAAGTTCGCCCGTGGAAACCGCCGGTTGTCCAATTTAGGAAATTTAGAGGTGTTCCTTTGAGACAGAGAGACGGCGTGCAGTAGTAGAAGGCGGCAAAGGTCGGCCGATCGGAACTGATGCGGCAGGAAAAATGGAATCGTTTCCTCCCGATAACTGGCTCCTTTACGGTGCGCCAACGAGACCAGGAAAAACAGACGAGCTGCTAGGTGCCTTGTATTTCCTTCGGGCCGATCTTAAGCCTCCTACACACCCTCAGAAAAAACCTCTCGTGCACCTAGGCTTCACGAAAACTACACACCACCGATTTTCCGTAAGTTTTTCTCTACGAAAAATACCTGTGCTCTTTCTCTATTTTTCTCCGTAATTCACAAGCATCATACAAAAATACAAAACTAGTGTATAAAAGTAGAGGCTTCAAGCTTCAAAATGAGCCAAATTAGATTGTTGTAGGATTGTTTTTCACGAAGTTATAATTATTTGAATTGTCAAGTATCCTGTGGTGCGAGGACGTTTGGATTTTCGAAACTTTCGGTGAAGCCTGCCCTTGTTCCCTCCTCTCACGTGACGCACAAGCATAATAGAAAAATACAAAAAATAGTATCTGAAAGTAGAGGTTTCGCGCTTCAAAATGAGCTAAATTAGATCGTTGTAGGATTGTTTTTCATGGAGTTATGATAATTTGAATATCAACTGTTCCACAATCGACGGACAGAGGGTGAACGTTGCGGCATTCGACGTGAAACTTGGGAACCGTGTACAGAGAGCCTCAGCACGCTGGGAACAGGTCCCGGACAACGTCTGCGGCGACGTGTAGATCGGAAAGGAACGCGTTCGCAGATTTTCTGCGTTGATCTGTGCCCCGAGCGCGGCCCGACTCTCAAACTACTTTCATTTCCCTTTGGGACGCGCCCGTAGGGAAACTCGCTCGCCTGTTATCTCATTTCCGATAACTGTTCAGTCGAAATTCTTCGAGCAGCCCGGCTCAAGATGAACATCTCGAGCAGAGTTCGAACCGTGCAGATTTTCCTTGAGCGTAGAACGGCTCTGCCTGATTCATGATAATACAGGATTTCATTTAATTCTGACAAACCGGCTCGCGAAAATATTAGATCGCGTCTCGGCTTTTCTCGAGCGAAAAGTCAAACCTTCTTCCGTTCGATCGCCCTCGAAAAGAATCAATTTTTTCCAAAATACCAGCCGGTTCCGCAGACATTTTCCGTTTGCTTTTCTCTTAACTCTTCTCAGTGACACCAAAAAAAAATAAAGAAAATAAAAAATAGTTGGTTGAGAGCACCAGATAACAGTCCCGAGAATATTCGACGACTATTCGTGACACAAAAATTTAATAATTCTTCTTTTCTATAGCATTTTTCAGGAAAAGCGGTCTTAATGCAAATTCCCATAGTTCGCAAGACTCGAAAGCAGAGACAAAATTGATTCCTCTAATTGAAAAGGTCTCCTACAGTACAAACACCGTCGGGAATGTTAATGAACCGTTAATGACCGTTATGCTCGTTCGTTCGGAGAGTGACGGGATTCCCCGAGCGCATAAAAATCCGCAGAGGGTACGTAGCGATTGTATTAATAAACCTGATGCAAAAGAATCGATTAAACGAGCCGCCCCAAATTGATTCCGGAACGCGATCGCTTCGAACGAAAGTGTCCGAAATGACTTGTTGCGTGTGAAATCGCCGGAATTAGTTTGTCGGGTAATTAGTCCGAGCAATCGAGTTACCCGCGACGCGTTTAGCTCTGATTTCCCCATTCGGAGCGGTGTCATTTTTTTTGGCTAGTTTTCGGGCGATTATGGTTCCGTTCTGTTAATGGGCAAAACCCGCGCCGCGCGTAGATCGCAGATATCGCGCGTAATGCCGATCCCCTACCCTCTAACCCCACCCCTCGCAAAATTTCGAACCGACGTTTTAATTTTAGATAAAAGTGAAATAACTCCCCGCGGACAGATAAAGCTGTACGATCCCCTACGGGCCGACAACGCGAAAGCAAATTGTCACATATGACTTCTACCCCTGTCCGTTTTTCGAATCGCCACTGATAGCGGACCGGTTTCGATTTTGTCATTTTTTAATATTTTATATTTTGAACGGACGGCCGCCGCGCAATAAACTGCAAGGAGCGCGGCTTGCCGCGGGGGTGGGGGGATGGGAAACAACGGCTGAAATAGAATATTTTATCGGCGCATTTATTGCAGCCGCCCTTTTTATTGTTACCGATATTTTTTTGTAATTTTATGAAATTTTTAAGTGACGCCCGTTCGAGTTCAGTAGGGAAACTACTACGTTTGGCGATGAAGAAGTACGATCGTAATAGTTTACAAGAAACAGTTTATAAGAGTGATTTATTAGTTCCGGGAAAATGCAGAATTATAATAAAGTGGTTGTTTCAAGAAAATTTTCTTAGTTAGAAAACAAGGAAAGTCGAAATCAGTCAGAAATGAAATTCACTCATTCATTCATTTGTTCCATTCTTTTCTCAGTCGAAATTTTCTGAGTGTTGTTGGTATTTTTCACAAATTATGCACAACTGTGTTGTCCACACGACATGGATATAATTTCTAGAAATTATTGTAATTTAGTGGATCGTAATAGTTTACAAGAAACAGTTTATAAGAGCGATTTATTAGTTCCGGGAAAAATGCAGAATTATAATAGAGTGGCTGTTTCAATAAAATTTTCTTAGTTAGAAAACAAAGAAAGTCGAAATTAGTCAGAAATTCATTCATTCATTCATTCATTTGTTCCATTCTTTTCTCAGTCGAAATTTTCTGAGTGTTGTTGGTATTTTTCACAAACTATGCACAACTGTGTTGTCCACACGACATTGATATAATTTCTAGAAATTATTGTAACTTAGTGAAGCGAAACATTCGGGGAGTGCAATGAAGAAAGCTAGGAAATGAAATCCAAGAAACGATTGTATTAATTTGTTCATTTTTCCCGTGCTCTGGCCGCCGTTCATTTTCGGTCGAATATCTCGCGTGGTAACGGGCGAAAACCGTCATGAAGATCAGAGATATTGAGCTCGGCCGCGTTGGGCTTGTGACACATAGGACGACGTTTTAATTTCAGATAAAAGCAAAACGCGACGCGACGATAAAACGCAACTTATAGTTCGGCCGTGATAAAACACCGACCGCGGTCTAGCAAAAATCACTCGCTCTAATTTTCAGCTATCTCTTAGCCGTGCCATTGATCTCGGTGAAAGCTCGATAAATTTTCATCACTCCTCTTCTCCATTATTTATAATTTATTAGCGGTTTCTTATGGCGAGGACTGAAAGTTCAACCATCGAGAAAATACTGTGTGACCTACTCAATTTGCTGTAAGCGACACAGACCAAGTCTCACTGTGAAATATAGCCACAAAATTACTGGCACAATTAAACTGCTGATCCACGTGCAAAATAAAAATTTAATCATTTTTATCCGTTCGAACTAACACGTATTTTCAAATTCTTTTAAGCTGTCTACTGCTTTAAACTGCACTCACTCGGTTTTGTCATAAATGTCGATTTTGTCACAACTGACAGCTTGTCATAGCTGATAATTTTGATAATTTTGACAATTTTGTTACAACTGACAATTTCGACAATTTTCCCATATATTTTTCTCATAATAAAATATTAAAGTATTGGACTTGAAAGATCCCAATATGTCCATATAAATCGAAACTGCCTAGACGAAAATTATTGAACTTATTCTCTCGCGTGACTTTTGGCACGCAACCCTTATTGGTAGTCGACACCTTGCGAGTACTTTTAATAACTTTCTCATTAATGATTTGGCAATGTTCGTCTCGGAAGCTGGCCGGATGTTTCGACAGAGTCATTTAATTCATTAAACCGTTCAGAAACGTTTCGAATCGAACTATTCGTTGATATAACTCCGGATACACCGAATTAATGAATTTGGAAATGTGTTAGCGCAGAATGTGTTTCGCCGAAAGGCTCGCAAGCCCGTTGATAGTTCGACACGCGGACCGGCTATCAGTTTCGCATATTATCGGCCGTTTAATTCCGCGGTTTCGTTGTGCGTCATGTCAATTATCTTTATTTAATAATAACGAGCAATTAAATGTTGCACAACCCAATACACCCGTTTACGTCTGCGTGTGGAACAATAAATCATATTCTGCTACGTATCACGCGTCCCTAACGACATTAAATCCCTTTTGATCTTCTCACCTGGAAGGGGGCAATTATCGCCGATTATTTCCTTAATTATGCCTGTTGATAATTTTCGACCGAGCTCGGAAAATATTTCCTTTTATACCCACTGTATTTTTATCATTAATTTCATTGTATTTCGTTGCGTGTAGTTTCATTCTGCTTATCGATTCATTGGGCTTTTGTAATTAGAATAAAATTTACGGTATCGGCACAATGTGTACATTTCAGTTAATCAAATCCAAATAAATTTAATAAAGAGATAACTAACAACAATACAGTAAAGTAATATAATAAATACAACAAACGTTAATTAATTTAGACTGACAGTTGAACTGAATTAACGGTAACTCTGAATGTACAAAAAAGATACGAGAAAATCTAACGAAGGAGTAAGAGGTCCAATGTAGGCAAGAGAATTTTAAAAATTGCAGTGTCAAAGATTGCTTGAAAGTGGATTTCATAAATTGGTTAAATCTTCGATAATCTCGAGTGTATTAAAAGTACGAAGTATTTGATATTTCGTGTGCGGGGTTCGAGAAACTTATGGGACGGTGCTGCTGGTATGGTTGTGGGTATGGTTGTGCGCCGAAATATTTGATAGGCCCCGGAAAAATTGCAGTATCCATTGGACGAGGGCTGGTGCAATTTAACGACGAATGACCCAACGTAACGGAGCGGTACTAATGACGGCGATTCATACATGTATTTCAGAGATGGTGGAATTATCCGCATGGGGTTTACGGGGCGGTCAGCCCGATGGAAGGTAGCCAGACGGATCAATATCACATTACTATAAATAATTAATAGGCACGTCCGATCCTACGCGTACTGTGTACTTCCCAGCTATTTCAATTTTCTGCACTGTTGAATTCGCGCCGGCACGGTAATGTTAATTGCGTGTCACGCCGAGAAAACGAATATACGCGCACATCCGTAGCGACGGAAATCTATCATCGCGATCGGAGAGCCCGTGCATCGACTAAATACATCAACAAAACCGGTTTTCGTTGAAAAAGGAAATTGCAATTTTTACAATTGGGTCTCAAATAAAATATTCTCACAGGCGAATTCGTGGGAACGAAAATGCAGCAAAAGTTGCAAAATCATTTTTGCCAAGACACTACTACTACTACTACTACAAGTACTACTACATCAACAAGGATGTCTATCATCTTCTATCGATATTAGAATTAATTTAGTAATATTCGAAGAATTATGGAAAACACCGAAAAATATCAGAAATTTTCAACCGTCTGACTTTTCGTTGAGTTGCACTACTGAAATTCGTGCCACCTCCTTTGCTATCATATTCTCCTAATGCATTTAATTTTCGAAATTTTCGATTTCTACTGGGAGAACATGTGGTCGAAGGAGGTGGCACGAAATTTCAGTAGCACAAGTCAACTACAAGTCAGACGGCCGAAAAAGATAAGGAAGGGAAAATAATATTTTTAGTACGCAACAATTGTTCTACAAAAGTTTATTGCAAAGATAAAGATGTTAGAAGGCTTCCAGATAGAATTTAATTGCAGAAGCGTCCTACAATTAAAATAATGACAAATCTTTTACAAATTCTTTTTAATTTAAAAATTATTTCTATTTTCATTCTTACATACCTACTTGGTACCATACTTAGTACCTGCCAGGAACCGAGGCCTTTAAAACTTCGTTTTCCACTTCGAAGTGTAGTCTGCAGTACTGTAACGAATAAATTACAAGCGCTAAAATATATATTGTAAAGTGCAGTCTACTGTAACTGCAACATCAAAGGATAAAATATACAAGAACGTATAAAAGAAAATTGACAATATCGCAAATGAAAAAGGCACACGTGTTGCGTTTTTATGAATAAAGGAAGTGATATATTACTTTAGAAAATAGGTGATTGCAAACTTTGCTTTTGCCGATAATTGTTAAAAAATATTAGATTTGTAGACAGCCAGGAAATAGAGAGGGACACTATTATTATATATTCCGGGCGATATTTTATATCATAGCTTTCGTACCGTTTTTGCTAGTCCTCGAGGAAATGTGCTGGATCACCGGAGAGGCTTTCAACAACCTCGGATCTATAGATCCCTTGGTATCCTATGAATGAACTCCAAGGGGCTCATAAAGTACTGGCTTCCTATGGGAATAACGTCTGGTAATTACGCGGAGGTAATTAATTTTAGCTTACATGAGATTCTTGATGCCACACTGCGAATGGAGAGAAATTATTAATAGCCCCCCATGAAGCTAAAAATATGAATATTATATTCGTAAACATGTCTATGCACTTCCACCGCTTATGTGTTATAAAATTATTTTTAACAATGATCATTAAAATAATTAACTTCCTCGTTTATTACAAAGCTAATAATTTCATCTTCAATTATTTTGAAAATTGTTCTCCAATTTGTCGAAAAGTAGACACACACATAAAAATAATAGAAATAAAGTCTTTGCAAATGAAAATACCAATTTATTTTTTTATTTTTTTTTTTGTTGTTGTTGTTGCCAGATTGAACCAACAAATGTAAAAACGTAGCCAAAAAATCGAGAAAAATTCTTACCAAGACTAATATTTGGAAATTGCGCGTCGAATTTCCAATTAATGCGTCCACTTTAAAACACGCGGTGCACGTAGTAATTAAATCCTCCGCGGATACAGTTTTTCATGAATTCAGAATTTCAGTTGTTCTCCATTTCCCTAATATTCCTTTTCGTCTTTTTCCCGGGACCGTGCGAAGCATGACCGCAAGTGTAAATGTTGACCGCAATCCGTATGCAGAATGAGTTGCGCGAAAGAAAGGGTTTGCAGCTCTGCTCGGCTAATATTGTTCGGGATTACCTCGAAAAAAAAAAGAAAGTAGCTCAATAAAGTCCGTGCAGTGTCTTTCGATCCGATAACCACATCCAAAGCAATCGAATCGTTACTATTTCCAAAGGGTTTCGAACGGTGATGTATTTAGATTAGTTTAACACAAAATTTCCAATTCTCTATACAATTTATAAAACTCGGATTTTCGGAACTGAAAATCGACAGGATTACGTTACACAAAAGGTGAAAAATTTCCGGTCTCCTCAGGTAAAGTTTAACCGGGAAATATATTGCAAACGGGTAAACAATTTGAATATATCACTTTTCACCCTCGAGGGACTTTAAATATTCGAAAGCCGGAGTTTCGTTGTCGAAAAATTATTTCCAGTAAGCTTGTAAAAAGCACGTATACATTTTCATTAATTCTACTGTTAAAAAATGCAGAATGGAGGTTTGTAAGCTGCGGGAACAAAGAAGCGACTACAGTTGAGAAAAACCGGAAGAACAGGCGTTCGTTCATTTCCGTTTTTTCGTCCGATCGACTGTTCCTCAAGAACCCCGGATTACTATAATTGATTTCGCGGCACAACTATGAACAATTGCGAGGTCTTCAACAATCCGAAATAATTGAAACACTGCGAATTTCGCTGTTGTTTCCGTTAAATCGGAAATTCCCCGGGCAGCCGCGACACGAATGGATCGCATTGTTTGAAAAACACCGACGTTAATGCACAATAATTCAGCGAGATTGTGGAACTTATGGCTTCGCGCCGCTTCATGAAATTTCAATGGGCGAGCGCCGCGCGTCGACGGTGGCGATCGTAGGGCAACGTGTAATTCGTTATAAATTTTGCACGTCGATAATTACTGTCAGCGAAACACGGTCATCGCTCTCGCGCTGTATTATAAGCGGGAATTGCCTATTCATTACCTAATTAGATGTCGAAAACATACGGGGGAGGGATCGGTATAGCTCGCGCGCGCGTCGGATGATGCGCGCGGCTCTTCCCGCGCGCGCGATCCGCGCTAGTTAATATCCGGGGATTTAAAAGTATAAACCATGGAATCCTTGATCAACGCGTATCGGGCCCGATACGATACCGTCCATAATATCTTCCGGATGCACGCGCTAATTACTGCGTTAGGGACTCCGACAACCACGAACTATGTGCCAATAACGGCGAATCGATCGCGGTAACCGAAACTCACCGCCGTTAAGAACGGATCCGCCCGCTTGGCTATCGATACCCTCGGTCTTCTGACGTCGTCTGGAAGCCTAACGAGGCCATCTCAAAACATCCCTTCATCCCCTACTTCTCCCCTCCTTCTACCAATTTGCACGTAAATCTTTTTCACGAAAACCAGCAATCTGAGAAATTGAACAATTTTATTAATACATGAAATTATGTTTGTTCGAAAATTCAATATATACGTCTTGTTACGTGATGTTTAAATAGTATTTTGCAAAAAATTTGAGTTCGTTATCTTGAACCGGAAGGATGTGACAGTCATTTTCCTAGAAGACCGTCATTTCTCCAGAAGACTATTTGTAGTAACAGATTGGAGAAATTCGATAATTTTTTTAATACATGAAATTATGTTTGCTCGAAAATTCAATATATACGTCTTGTTACGTGATGTTTAAATAGTATTTTGCAAAAAATTTGAGTTCGTTGTCTTGAACCGGAAGGATGTGACAGCCATTTTCCTAGAAGACCGTCATTTCTCCAGAAGACYATTTGTAGTAACAGATTRGAGAAATTCGATAATYTTTTTAATACATGAAATTATGTTTGCTCGAAAATTCAATATATACGTCTTGTTACGTGATGTTTAAATGGTATTTTGCAAAAAATTTGAGTTTATTATCGTGAACCGGAAGGATGTGACACCCATTTTCCTAGAAGACCGTCATATCTCCAAAAGACCATTTGTAGCAACAGATTGGAGCAATTGGATAATCTTTTTAATACATGAAATTATGTTTGCTCGAAAATTCAATATATACGTCTTGTTACGTGATGTTTAAATAGTATTTTGCAAAAAGTTTGAGTTCGCTATCTTGAACAGGAAGGCTGTGGCAGCCATTTTTCCAAAACCGTTTCTACGAGACACTGTTTGCAGTGCCATCTGCAAAACATAATTGACCGTAGGATATTTGCACCGATAAATATTTACACTAACGGAATCGCAACTATTGCGCACGGGTTCTGTACAAAAACGAACAGAAGGTCGCCTACAATGATTTTTATCCGTCGAAAGACGAGCAGGTAATAAAACATTGAAAAAGTAACCAACGAAGAAAATATGAAACGAACAAATCCGGCGGGGATAAACAATCGGTTAATTAATACCGGCGCATCGGAAGCAATGGGTTCAAGTTTAAATTGAAGTCGAACGAAATTACTAATTCCCCGTCGGAGTGGCAACGGAGTCCAAATGGGAAAAGTTTTATTAACTTACGAATGTTTTCTAGAAATCGTAAATTTCCCCGACCGGTCACTGTCGATGAGCCACGGTGAGCATCGGAGAAAAGAGGGTTGGCGAGGGGGTTGCAGGGGGTGGAAAAGCGAAAAACTCGCGTAATCCGTCGGACGCGAGCCGCGGTGTGCATTCGCGCGGCATGCAAAATTACGCTCGCGAGATTTCGCGACCATTTCGCGGCGGCCGCGAGACGTCTTCGAATCGAGTTAGCGGATAAGAGGACTTTATCTTCCGGCGAGCGGTCTCGGCGACAAGATGAATCCCAGCGGCTTTAATATCTCGTATTTCGTGGCGGACTGGAACAATTAGAATTGAATTGTCAGCTGCCACGAAGCAATTATATCGTAATCCCATTTTCCCGCGGGGAAACTTTCGACAATGGAATTCTTTCCTGCCGCGGAAATTCGAGACGCGACCGGTCCACGCCATTTTACCGAGCCCGTCGAATATCTGAACGGTCCTCGAACCCACCGGATTAAACAATTTTAAAAGTTTACCGTTTACCGGGAGAAACACTTTTTTAATCACTAATTGCTCGACACTGGACGCATTATTCTATTTTCGATTGCAACGACATTACCTGGAGTTTCTAAATTAAAATTCATCGATCAAATATGTACTCCTAGAGCTGTTCAATAACGTGATAAGTAGACTGCGGATTTTATGCATTTATTGCAAAAATGAGTAGGTATAGTTTACGACTATAGTCATTTTTACGAAGTCATTTTAACTCTAAAACGAAACATTTCTTCCGACCTAGAATATTTCTCTTCTATACATATTTTCTCATGCTATACATACGAAAATGGTGCAATTTACTCGTAGAGTACTGAAATGTTTAGTAACTTATTAAATACAAACAAATTTAATAATGTAAAAAATATTTTGAATAATGATACAACAATTTTTACTGGCGCCTTACAGACGCCATTCGAGTGGTAAGGGCTACCTGGTGAACATATTAAGAAAGTAAATTTCTATTTCACTCCAGTTTGTTGCAATTTAGAAAATTTTTATTTTGCACAAAAATCCGCAATCTAATGATAAGTTACCTCAATAATGGCAAAAAGTAATAGAACGATTGATCATATCGGACTGTTGTTGAAACAAACTTAATGCAGAAGCAAACTTGTAAGAAAAGAAAAGCTGAAGGACTCCCAAGTATCCCAAAAATGTAATACCTTGGAGGGGATGATTCCCGAGGTCATTTGAAGCAACTTTTCCCTTTGCGAAAATCTTCTCCGACGCTTCGTTAAGCAGTTATCAACGAAAAGCTCGGACCAACCAGAGCGCGACTACAGCGGACAGACTCTGGCTCGGCCAACGGCAACACCGCGCGCTCAGCGCTCCACGCCCACCTGTCACGCCCACCCGGTAGCCGCGCTCTGATTGGTCCTCGTTTTTCCTTAATAGCTCCTTAACGAAGCGTCGGAGAGGATTTTCGCAAAGGAAAAAGTTGCTCGAAATCACCTCAAGCATCAGCCGTTTCGAGGAATCACATTTTCGTTAAACCCTACACAAACCCGTACATTATAATAACAGTATTCACTGATAAAAGCACTTCACAAAATTTGCTAAATCGTTTCATACGCGCCCACAACTTCCGTCCGAGTCACTTTCTCGTCTAATTTCCGAGTAATGGAATTTTCCCGAGAAAACGAGCTTTCGTACGTCGCAGGGAAATGCAGCGGTAGTATGCAGCCGAATTCTGATCTTCCGGAGCCGCGTCTCGTACCCGTCGAGTCCGGTAGTTGAGCAAACGAGGAGAAATAACGTGTACGGTCCCTCGTCCGATACCCGCCGGGGACACGTGGACCGAAGTCATGTTTGCGATCTCGTTGTCCATTCCTCGGCCAGAGGAATTGCCCGAAGTACGTCGTGCATCCTGCGGTGCGGCGAGGATGCACCGGGAGACTTCGGTCCGGGCCAATAAAACTGCACCTAAACAACGGGGTCGGTGAACGAGGAGAGGAAAGAACCGTCGAGGACGAGAGAGAGAGAGAGAGAGAGAGAGAGAGAGAGAGAGCGAAGAAACTCGGTAACAAGGACGTCGAAGCTGCCGTCGTTGCTACGGAAGGCTAGGTCAGGTGTGGTCGCCGTGACAATGGTAGTTGCGCCAATGACAGTAACAGTTCTCGTAGCCGGCGGGACACCGGTGCTCCGTGGGGAGGGTCTTGGCGGATGATAGTGCCGAGGATTGCTATAGCCGATAGCATCGCGAGAGTTCATCGTCGCGATAATTACCGGCACCGGTCACAGATGTTTTTGATAATATTGCGTTCTATGATCGCCACGGTAACGAGCCGTGTCAAGATTAGAGAGCTAGATGGGCTGGACGCTCTCGCATAATTCCGGTTCCTATCGGCGTCGATACGAACGCGATACCGAACCTCGCAAATGTGCCTCTTCAACGGCGATGATCACCGGGAGACCGTCGTTCACGGCGTAACATCAGCGGCACAAAATGGAAGAAACCTAGGTGAAACTTCACCTTGTCGACCCGGAAATTTTTAACTTTTTTGTACAGGATCCTGTACGTCCTGACGAGGGAATGTCGAAAATCGAAGCTTCAAGGCGAGGAGTTCACCGGTTCGAAGGTTGTGCGTGTTTGAACCCTTCGTACCGAGCGGTACACATGTGTGGCAGTCTGATACAAGAATTACTGAAAGGCCAAGAAAGCAATGTGAAAGTTTGATTGTACCACACCGGTCTTACAACCCTGGTGGGTTGCACGTGTGTACCACCTTTCACCCCCTACCCCTACTGCGATAGGAACAATTTTAAAAACCTATTACTTTCATAGTCCAACTTATACATATCCTTTGCACTGTAATTGTTACGATTTCAATTTCTATATTCAGGAACGAGAGGGTTAAAGTCGAACAAAGTTCAGCAACAAAGATCATTTGCTTTTTAAATGGCAGTCAGATAAAGAAGTGTACAATGATAAAGTATTTTGCGATAAATAAATAAACGGTGTCAGGCTGAATATTATCATCTTGATTTAATGCTCGAAATATTTCAACGCTTGTGTCTGTGGACGTTTTCCATATCCAAACAAGCATAATTCCACTAAGTTCTAACTGCTCGAACAATGTTCACGGGAAAAGTAGCTCCCAGTACAATTTACCTAATGTTTACTCGAGCGTAGCACACGCGTAGCTCTCCGGAACAACCCTAAATTCGGCCACCGAAACGAATTCCGTTTCTCCCCTTATTTTTCGCGGGTTACAGAATGCCCCTAAGATAATCCCATGCGATCGGTTAGCATAATCCCGTCGTCATGGACGATCGTTGGCGAACGGGCGCGACACCGTTCTCCGCGACACGCTAATAAACTTAGCGTCAACAATGCCCGCAACGATAGTTCGATAATGATGTCGTTAGCCGTGGGGGAGGGGGGGAGGTGGAGGTGGAGGAGGGGTTCGTGGCACGGGGGCGACGTTAGTCACATTAGTCTTATTGTTAGCCAGCCAGCGAGTTGCCCCTCGCCCCCTCTCGCCCCTCGTTTCGATAACGATAGCGAGAGGAAGAGAGGGACTCTGTGTAATCCCGACTGTACTGATACCTGTGGCAGCGACGATAGCGGAGATGCCAGTGGAAGTACCGCATCTGGTCTCGGTGAAAAGGTGGTGCGGGGACCCTGGGCAACGGGAACGTGCTCGCGTTGACAACTAACCCCCGAGAAAGGGGGACGTTTCCAGCGATCCGGTTTGAATAAGTAGTTACCGGTCTAATAGTAGTGCCGGACCGCGACGCCCGTTGAATACCGAATTTTCAGCTCGCCGCGGAATGAGCAGATTGTTCCCAACCAGAGAGAGAGAGAGAGGGAGAGAGAGAGAGCCCTGAGGGAAAACGAACGGCCTCCCCACGCCCTCGGCCTCGACGACTGCTCGCAGCGAGTCAAACGGCCATAAACACCTCTGGTCTTTCTTCGGCGTCGCCCTGCTCCCCAGAAGAGAGCCCCCCACCCCTCTCTCTCTCTTTTTCCGCTTTATCTCGTATGCAGCCCCGGGGTTATAAAGCGTTTTCGACCCTTAACAGGTCGTCCACCCTGTCCGCCCAATGTCTTTTTGTTGACCCGTGTGCACCGTCAAACAACCGTCCGCAAACATCGTCGACGCTCGAACGCCGATGGTAGCTAAGCTAAGACAGGGGTCTATAGTCATCTCGAGCGGGCGAAATCTCCCGTGAACGTTGGATCGCGTTTTATGGTTTATGGGAGACTTTGTGGAGGGTTTTGTTAGGCTGTTGTGTTCTTGAGCGACTTGCAAGACCGTCCGACGTGCGAGGGTTGATGTAATTGGCAGCAAAGGGGCGTGCAAAGAAGATTTTGGAAATGTTGAAATTGCTAAGCACTGTATGCAGAACGGTTGACACTGTTACAGTTCTGCAAATTCTGAAAATATTGAATCATACATTTCTGGAAATTCTAGTATCCCTCTAAGTTTTTTAAAACTGTAAATGAAAAAAGTAGAGTCGAGGTTAAGTGCTACAGAATTCTAAAAATATTTAATCACAAATTTCTAGAAATTCTAGTGTCCCTCTAAATGTTTTAAAACTGAAACTAAAAAGTACAGTCGAGTTTGAGTGCTGGAAAATTCTGAAAATATTGAAACACAAATTTCTGGAAATTCTAGTATCCCTCTAAGTTTTTTAAAACTGTAAATGAAAAAAGTAGAGTCGAGGTTAAGTGCTACAGAATTCTAAAAATATTGAATCACAAATTTCTAGAAATTTTAGTGTCCCCCTAAATTTTTTAAAACTGAAAATAAAAAGTACAGTCGAGCTCAACTGCTGAGAAATTCTAAAAATATTGAATCACAAATTTCTAGAAATTCTAGTGTCCCTCTAAATGTTTTAAAACTGAAAATAAAAAGTACAGTCGAGTTCGATTGCTACAGAATTCTAAAACTATTGAATCACAAATTTCTAGAATTTCCAGTGTCCCCCTAAATGTTTTAAAACTGAAAATAAAAAGTACAGTCGAGCTCGACTGCTGAGAAATTCTAAAAATATTGAATCACAAATTTCTAGAATTTCCAGTATCCCGGGGAGACTTTGTTTAATTGATATTCTTTTTTCAAATGATAATTTGGTCATTCCGAAGCAATTAAACGATTTAATCATAATAGAGGTATTTCATTAGGCGCATACAGTACTTTGGTATGCTCTGTGTATCAGAATAATTGGTATTAATTAACCTAATTAGTATCAATGTATCACTTAGAGCATTTAATAAGCTTAAGGGTATCAGTTAATTGATTATTTTTTGGAAACATTAACGATATATTAAATTGTCCTGCGAGGAAACACACACCGGTTCTCTTAAACGCGTGTCTGTATCAAAATAATTATTTCGTCCTCGTGAGTTTAAACGATTTTAGCACATTGTGTGAAAATTTATTCACAAAAATGTTTCTACCTCGAACATAGAAGAATGAGTCTCTCGCTGACGAAATGAGCCAATTGTGAAAGGTAGAAAGTTTTAAGACATCGTCCAACACGTTCGTAAATTACACGACGTCTGACATATGACAGTTTGTACTACTTGCACCGTTCCTATGATGTCTCGGGTTCACAAATCCCCGAAGTTCTGACTTGGCAGATAAAAGAACCTATTTCGTTTATTTTGTTTAAGACGTTCGGAACACTCTATTCACATTTTCAATTCACGACATGAAAAATTGATGCATTTACAAGACTTCGTTTCGTATTATTTGTCCGCAAACGGTGACGCCACTGAATCTCCATTCTGAAATCGTCCACTTGCAGTAATCAGCAAAGTAGAAAATACTTAAATTTAAATTCCGAAGTGACAATTTTTTGCGAGAAACTTTAACAATTGACAATTTTCCACAAAAATCCGCAACTAATTACAAATAAGTTCCAAAAAATATCTAATACATCTTTAAAATGTCATCCCTGTAGAGGACCGAAGAAGAACGAAGCTTCCATTCGAAATTGGATTTCAATAAAAATTTTTAACAAACTGAAAATTGCACAACACACCTTACAATCGATACTGACAATTTTTCTTTCGCGATAAAAATCGGCAGTCTATTAATTTCAAGGAGATTAAAATCGTCTCATATGTTCCTTCAAAAGAGTCTCGAATAGGTAGAAAGGCAAAGCGCGAGGTAAAACGCAATCATCCACAAATTAATTAATTACGCGAAAAAGGTGATAAGGTCACGGTATCGCAAAGGCCAGTTTTAATAGCGAAACTCGCAGCAGATAAAGCGGACGTGATTGGCAGCGGGGATCGACGCGCGGTAGGGGTGGGGGGTTTCCCAGTTAAAATAAATTCGCTTTAAAATTGATCGATTTCGTAACAATTTCTGGAATCACAAAAGGCTCTGCAGGTGGCTTTGATCCCTTTGCGATCTTCGGTGAACTGCCGGGGCCGGATTAAAGCAGGCTGATCTTATCCAGCGGCGTGTTAAACCCTCACGTAGCCGCTTCATCGCGGGAGCAGAAGAAGTCGTCGTTATCGAGTTTTCAATGAAACCCCATTGTTGGTTAATACCGGGGTCGAATCGATTATTCGCCGACCGTCGTTTTCGGGAATGGACACGATGAAAGAGCGCCAAAAGTGCAGAGTACACGATTTTCACATGCGGGTCGGTCGACGGTTTTTCGAACGGATAACCGCTCCGATACTGGTTACCCACACGTCACGTTTTCTGTGCCAGCTTTTGTTATCGAGCCCCAGAACCCCGATAAGTTATTCGAATAAAATCTCGACGAGCGATTATACACCGCAATCGCCGGCCGGTCGCTTCTTTTTAATTTATTTATCCCACGCCGATCCCGGGGTTGTTAGCTCGCTAACGATCGCACCATGTGTTTCGTTTGATTGGCCGTGGTAATTTACCGTTATTAGATTGCGAATTTTTACGCGAAATAACGCATTTACTTTTTAATCAATATTGTAAGCGAAAATTTCTTCCATTAGTATTCCCAATAATATAGAAACATTTTTCAACATTTTTAATCTTGTTTCAATGATAATTCTTTGCACTTATTTGTATTGTACTTTATTCTTTTTTATTACAGTGTTCACTCTGTATATGTCCGAGATCGTATTATTTAAATTTTAGTAAAACTTTCGTATTTTAAAGTATTACCAACTTTTTACTTTTGTTTATAATATTAATTATTTCTGCATCAATATGACAGTAAAGTGACATTATAATATTGGAATGTATTGATAGAATGATGAATGATTATTAATTGGGATTCAACCGACGATGATTAGTTGTTTGATTTTTCACTGTACCTCTCGTTAAATTGTCAATGAAGATTGAGTGCGCGGAAAAACAAATTGAAACGAATTGCCATCGTGTAACCATTATTTTATTACATTATGGAGTATCATTAATCTGATTCATCGCGACTATAACGTTTCGCGAGATCGGTCGAACATTTTGCGAAAAATGTTACCTCTCGATATAAATATTTCAAATTTGATTATTCAGGCATGAATGTTTAAATATTTGATCTATTAATTTTTCAAGTATGTTCGGTAAAATATGTTTTCCATGATTTCGAGAACTTTTCACGATTTATTCTGTATGCGCGTTTACCGGAAAATTATTTTGTTTGTTTAATGGTTTGCCGCCCAGTAGTCCAATCTCGTACTCCATCAAAATCGGTTGCTGACACCTGAGAGATTCAATTTTTTTCCATTTGCATGAATATTTCTCGCGGCAACGTTCATTAAAAGGTCGAAGTAAAAATTGTTCGAAAAATATCAACAACCAACCGTGTTTGTTTTTGGTAATTGGAAGGGGGGAAAAAATTGTTGCATCAACGGAATGCTAATTTCATTCGGTTTCGTTCGGTGTTGTACTAATAAAGTACATGAGTGGCTACATTGTATTGTTTTCTGAGGGTATTCGAAAATAATGTACTTCAGATTGTAAAAATTTGTTTAATTAAATTAAATTAAATTGCATTCTTTCTTTCAGTAACAATTTTGATTTGCTGAAAAGAATATTTCGATAGTTTTAAACTGATCTTCATAAAAATCTCAGTTTCTGTTCAGTTAATATTAAGTTTGAATGAAGAACAGTTTAAACATTATACAAAATGGCGCGTCTTAAAAATATGGTAATAATTTAATCACGCTGCTGGAGAGTAAGGTCATTAATATTTTCAAAGGGCCACAATATAAATGATTATACAAGATATAATGAAGGACAATAATACGAATAACAATACAGGGCCCCGATGGAATGCATTTGTTACAAAGCCTGTTATAAATTATGCATTCTCGTGCGATCATTATATAAATAATTCGCAATATTTCTCAGCCCTTTCGGTGATCCTTCCTGTTTTACAATTATTGAAATAATGAAGGTACTCCCTATGGGTAACTATTGAATAAATTTATTTGTTCAGATACACATTGTCATAAAAATTTCCGGTGATATTAATATACCAGAATGGTGTTTTATGATTCTCATTAATCATAAATGATGACCAATATCTTTCTATATAACGTCCATTTAAAAACAAAAATAAATTGAACAAGGCGAAATGAATTATTGCATGTGTATAGTATGTTTAGAATTTTAGAATTTTTCGAATAGAATAGAATTCTGCTCTGCCTGTGGTTTAAATTATCAGATAACGTCTTTCCCCGATTCTTTGCCATTCCCGAAGCTACGCTATGCGAGTCATTATTTTAAATGCAGAAGAAGGTGATAATCTCGGGGTGCGAGATCAGGACTTTAGAGTGGATGGTTAAAAATTTCGCAGCGAAATTACTGGCGATTCTTCAGCTGTTATCAGGCTGATGAAATCACCAGCCGCTAGAGTGTTTCGAAGGACTTAAGAAAACTGGTGAAATGGTATGCAGATGTGACGAAGTCGATGAAGACTTTTATTTATTAACAGAAGAATTTTACGCATTTATGACAAAAATCAGTCGGTGTAATTTAAAGTTACTGTTACATTATTTTTCAACCGATTAAATATATTAGAAAAGAAAAGAAATTTCTATTTCGTTCCAGTTTCTTGCAATTTGGGTAGAAAATTTTTATTTCGAATAAAGATCCGCTGTATATTAATTATACGGGGTGGGACGGGTGGTACAACCGGGCAGGGGATGATTCTACGCATAAAACTAAGTCGAAAGAGAGGAGTAACATTTTTTCGTTTGGCGCCTGGTTTTCGAGATAATCGAGTTTAAAGATGTAAGGAAGTAGAAATAGTTAGCCATGGTCAGACACGTCAGACGATTCCTAATAGCATGCGTATTTGCTGCATCTTCAACATCGGTTTTCTCGAAAACGAGACGTCGAACGAAAAATTGTTGTTCCTTTTCTCCGACTTATTTTTACACGTAGAATCATCCCCTGTCGGTTGTACCAACCGCCCGGCCACACCCTGCATAATACAGTACAATTTTTCGTCTTTATCTCAAAATGTAGCTACGTCTCATTTTACCCCCGGTGCAATGGATTAAAAATGTATCTAGCATTCTGAAGAAATCCGAAAGTGGTCGTATCACGTCCTTGATCGCTATGAATAAGCTTCGGGTAGCGGGGGTGGCGGGTGTTCCATTTAAAGGTCGGCGGACAGTGAACATCAAAGCCCCTTTTTTTTCAACTGTAACCCTCGCGTCGCGCAGCAGACAAAGAGGCAGAGCAGCGGTGAGCGGAGCGGATTTTAAAAAGGCCTCCAAGGACGTCTCGCGGAAGATGTACACCGAGGATGTCATCTTGCTCGGCCGCTTTGTGGCGCGGATCAAATTGCCGGGGCGGCGCGAAGCCTCTTTTCTTCCGTCCGACGAGGCCGGGGAGAGCCACCCTTTCGAGGGCCCTCCTCTCCGCGTTAATTACGTTAATAAGCTGGTTAACTGTGCCCGACCAGATACGACGTTACCATTATAATAATGAGGGTAAGTTCCCTTCAACGGCGGATAGAAACGTATTACGCGGTTCCGGGAAAGAAACACCCCTTCCGCCGAGGAATATACGAGAAACCTCCGCTGTTATTCCGCCTGACAATACCGTACAGACTTCTATAGTGAGTGCTCGAGTACTCTAAATATTCTGTTTGCTCGATATGCGTCCAAAAAACGGGTCTGGGCAGGGACATATATCGGGCAGGAGATACTATTCTCTGTCAGCGAAGCTCTAGAAGTTCGCGGCCCCTCAGAGGGTTATACCCCGCGGCAGTTCTGCGACTTTTGTCGGCTAAGCGTTTGGGACATATATATTGTAGAATAATCACTGTATTTATACGACTGAGTGTTAAATTCTTTTTAATTTTTCTACTGTTTAAAATTTCACGCATGAAGTTCATTGATCACTGCATCGTTTCCAGTGTACGAGGGTATACCCCGTTCTGTGACTTTTATCCGCTAAGCATTAGGGACATATATAGAATAATTGCTGTATTTATACGACTGAGTGTTAAATTCTTTTTAATTTTTCTACTGTTTCAAATTTCACGCATGAAGTCCATTGATCACTGCATCGTTTCCGATACACATTGCCAGATATTGATATATACTAGTACAGTTCGGATAATCGAGGTCGCACTAAATCGTGGATTAAACGAGCAAAGACAATGCGAATCGTGTCGTGTTTGGTATCATTTTCCCGAGAAGAATGTCGCGAATGCGCCAGCGAGGCGGTCGTCAAGAAATAATTACTTCCAAAATTGACTCCGGCCACCGTTTTTCCAAAAAATCCCCGAACCCCGAACAAAAATCACAACCTTCTCCGAAATCGCCTGTACCAAGACGCATCGTTGCTCGTGCATTCCCGCGGATTCGTCGACCATTGCCGATAGCTCAATCGATCGGTAACAGGAAATTTAAAAAGAGAAAGTAAAACGGAGAACTGCGAAAAAAGAGCTCGTGCCGTTTCGCGGGACGGGATTGCTCGCGAGACCGCGCGCGCGGTTACGTTCCGGCTTGTTCTCTTTTGCTTTTTTGGCCGTTGCAGGAGGCCGAACCAAGACTCACTTCTTTTTTCTATTTTTTTTTACATTTTTTTAAATCTCCCGTTACTTGCCGAAACCGCGTTACATCACGGTATCGCGGGGAAAAAAACGCAAAACGGCCGGGCTGCGCGGGCAAAAATTATTTCAGAGATTGCCTGCTTTAAATGCAATACATGGCGCGAATAAAAAAGACGATCGCGGGGGAGGCTTTGTCGTGTCTCTCCCTCTCTATCCCCCTCTCTCTCTCTCCATCTCTCTTTCTCTCTCGATACCGGTGTCCATAGACTCCGGTTATTATCTCCTCACAAATTACACCAGAGTTTTCGTGTCCTCCCCCATCTATTTTCACCCTCGCCTATCCCTCCAACCCTCACCCCCCACCCTCACCGTCCACCCCCTTGTCCCCTCGTTCCGCGTCTCTTATTTTCGGAGCGTGGAAATTCTGATAGGCTGCACTCTCCGCCGAGCCTATTTACCTAGCCACTGTATACTCGTTAGACAACACTTATTACCCGAGTAACGTAATCGCATAATGCCACCCTCGTGTTCGCGCTCGCGATACCGGTTAATTTACCGTTTCGGGGATCAAGATTGCCAGCGTAACCAGAGATTCGTATCGGATACTGCCGTGGCAGCAACCGGTATGCTAATTAGAATGTATTATTGCGCCGGGGCTCTGTCGTCGTCCGTTGAACATGCTAAAAGATCCCGCCGTTGTTTTTCGACAGGGCCACGAATGTCTCCCGCTACTTCAGGACTAGTCGAATCAATGAAACACAAGTTAGGTACAGCCCGATACACGCCCGAAACACGGGTCTGGCCAGAGACATACATCGACCAGGAGATATTATTCTTTATTATTTAAAGTACTCGTTCTCAGTATCATACATATCTCGGTTCTCCAATCTTTAATTTATTGAAAAAGTCACTTTGATTTTTATGGAACTTTCAAGGCTGTCAGATTTTATAGTTTTGAGCGTACTAACCAGATTTTCATTTTGTTATTGTTAAAATTATGTTCTTAGAAAGTACATCGTTCTATTGTGATTGTAGAAAATGCTATGTACATTTTAAAGATCATATAGTAAATACTTTTTACCCCGCACAATTATCAAAAAGTATCTGAATTATTTGAATGTGAATATATTAACCGGATATTCATTTTGTTGTTATTAAAATTATGTTCTTAGAAAGTACATCATTCTATTATGATTGTAGAGAATGCTATGTACATTTTAAAGATAATGCAGTGAACACTTTTTACACTGCACACGTATCAAAAAGTATCTGAATTATTTGAATTTGAATACATTAACCGGATATTCATTTTGTTGTTATTAAAATTATGTTCTTAGGAAGTATATCATTCTATTGTGAATGTAGAGAATGCTGTGTAAATTTAAAATATAATGTTGTAAATACTTTTTACGCTGCACACGTATCAAAAAGTATCTGATTTATTTGAATGTGAATACATTAACCGGATATTCATTGTGTCGTTATTAAAATGATGTTCTTAGAAAGTACATCATTTTATAGTGAATGTAGAGAATGCTATGTACATTTTAAAATGTAGTAAACACTTTTTACCCTGCACACGTATCAAAAAGTATCTGAATTATTTGAATGTGAATACATTAACCGGATATTCATTGTGTCGTTATTAAAATGATGTTCTTAGAAAGTACATCATTTTATTGTGAATGTAGAGAATGCTATGTACATTTTAAAATGTAGTAAACACTTTTTACCCTGCACACGTATCAAAAAGTATCTGAATTATTACAATGTGAATACATTAACCGGATATTCATTGTGTCGTTATTAAAATTACGTTCTTAGAATCATTTTTGCCACGAGTATAAAGAACGCTTTGTTTTAAAAATAACGTAAATATTTCCGGAACTGTCCCTTATAGAAAGTGTCTGAATAGTTTAATTAATTTAATCGTTATTTTTATTTTCATCATTTAACAGCGGATAGTAACCAGTAACGAATATTAGTCGACCAATTGTATTTCTCGTTGAGACTTCTGTTTAGAATTTACCGGAGACCGTGCGCGGCGACCGGACTCTAAAATTTACCGTTACGTTTAAATCCGTTTTCCATTTCCGTATTAGTTTTAAATCGCGACCGAATTTCCGGCGGATGCTTGTCCTGCATTCTCTTGAATATTTTCACAGCCATTAGAGCAGATTGCGTTGTCGAGATTTATCGGCGATAAAATGAAAAGAAATGTCGGGAGGACGCGCATTAAAATTTAAATTTTCGCGGTGGGTATTGATGCGCGCCCGCAACGTCGGGTGAAACTGTGCGGCCCGCAAACTGTGTTCCATACATTTTCAAAACGTATTTATAAAACATGTTTTCGAAGGAAACGAAACTTCCGCGAACGCTTTACATTTCAATTACCGTTGCTCGTTCTATTAAGTGTCGAAACGTTTGAAGGGACTTTATTTGAACGTAAACCGGCTTTTATGCTTTGCGTTTACCATTTAAATGTGAAAGAACAATTTGTGGTAACGAATTTTAACGAATTTTACTTCGGCCAATTTATTATTATTCTTATTTTATAAATGACCTGAAGTAAAAGTAACTTCTTCTTTTTTGAAATTGAAATAATTGCTTCAAACGTCATAGAATTGATATCTCGTACGAAGAACACCATAAATATTATTTATGATAAATATACACAGCTTTTATTAGAATCGAGACATTTTCAGTTTCTGTTTAATTTGTTAATTGAAGACATTTTGTGGAGTGAATGAAATATAACGTAATTTTACGACTGTGTTGTGGACGATGTAATGCAGCTTACACGGCAATTGTTAAGATTAAATAATGAAATCCCATTATATAAAAGTAATGCTATTAAAGGGGGGACGGATTTACCGAATTACTTCGCGATCATATTTTAAGCTTACTTCTCGTACTTCCGAGATACAGTGCAAATGGGATCGTTTAAATTCGTCTTATCAACGCTCCTTATCTCCCATTAAGGATCGCGATTTTTACTAATCAGACTGATTTAATCTTCCTAAAATTTAAAAGGCTACTTAAAACTTCAGTCTCGCCGAAAGACCTTCGTCATTCGAAGCAAATTCTGTAAATAATCTTCTCTTCTACATAATTCCGTCTGCCGACATCATTTTTACAATTTGCATAATTCATTCGAAGGGAAACTGCGCCAGTTCAAACAGAATCCTACGATGCGTAGGCAAACAGAATACGAAGCATTCCGTGTACAAAGTACATGATAATTAATGTTAATCGAGGTAGAAGTTCTTTACCGTGTACCGAACTACAATAAAAGGCGAACCGTACATCGCTCATACGTAGCAATTAATCGCGATCTCGGCGGGATGAAAAAGTGTGTTCGCGACGATCTTTTCCAATTAATAATAATTGCGCGCGCGGGCGGTTGTCCGGCTCGTCAAAGAGAAAAGCTTTAAACGAAACACGCGTGTCGTTTTAAATTCTATAATACTCCTCTAGTCGGAACGTGAAAAACGATTCGCGGAATTTCTGCTTCGCCCGTGAACCGCACAGACACACAGAGCGGCGCAGTATATTTAATTTGCGTAATAATTCTCGGGGGCGAAGTTACAGATTGTGCCTGTGTTGCGCATCTGCCCGTGCGCTGTATAAATTAGCTTACTTTCTGAGATATAGCACGCATTCTGCAAGCGAAATTTTATTCGTAACACATTTCAGTGGTTACCACCCCCGCGTTGGGCAGCGTCACTCTCATTGCTCCGGCCCTAATTGCGAATGACACTGTAACCGCGTGGCAATTAAAAGAACAGTTTGTATTATTCATAATGATAATTGTAATACGTGAAAAGATTTTGACAACAGTTACAATCCAAACAGAATTGATATTAATCCACCGGCCAGAAGCGATACATTCAAAATATGATAATCTAATAAAATCTAAAAATGTAATAAAACAAATAAAAAATAATACAAATTCAAGCAGCTAACTGCGCGAACCAAGTATAGAATTTCAACGGCACTGCGCGTTCTGATAACAATTTTAATGCGTAGCAATTGTTGTGACAGTGAAAAACACCAAATGGCGGAGAGTAAATTTGACGATACTTTTGAATGCATACAACAACAATATTCTTTTCACCGTGAACAGATATAACGATACCTGAAACAGCATCCAACTGTAAAATTTTAGCGACGCAGTATTACAAATGAATTTTTCTCGTTTTTCATCACAGAGATGCTAACAAATTTTATCTCGACAACCAAATGACATATCCGAATGCAACAGAAACCGTTTTGAAGCGCCGGCTTCGTGCTCCCTGACGGCGCAAGTGTTACTAAAATGGCGCCGATAGTCTCGAAGTTAAAACAATTTAAATATCAACTAATTTCAATACGATTTTCGCGTGCGTTCCACGCATTCCGACGCAGTTCGATCGGATAAAATAGTAATAGTATCTCTAATAAAAGTATATTAAAAGTCTAATAATAGTATCTCTAATAAAAAAAAAACACTGTTCATCAACTGTGTCCGAAGTCCCTGGCGTGTCGCAATAATTAACGAAGGCAATTTTTACGTCGCATGACGCGATCCACAGGTTCCAACAGTCGCGGCAAATAGAACCCGAAAACACGCGAGAAGTACTTTAATAATAATTCGTCACGAGCACGAAATATATGAGATTGCGAACTCGACACGGTACTGACGTGCGATCCTGTGTGCGATCATCTGCGCTTAAACAATTCAAGCATAATCCCCGTTGATTGCTGACCCTGTCTCGCAGGCGTCTGGAATCATGACAGAATTGTTCCACGAGTCCTGACGTGACTTACAGCGGATCGAAACGCGCCCGTGCACGTGTTAATTGCAGCCCGCTTGCCACCCCCTCTCACCCCCTCTCGCCCGTTGCGAAACAATGCAAAACAACGCTCGTCCTTTTTCGCGAAAGTGCGAACCGTGCAACGGTATCGGTGACGCCGAAATGCTCACGCGTGATTGGACAACCGTTTTTCTTTTTCCCCCCGCGCTACTTTGTAATTTTGTTCGAAGCAACACGCCGCAACGGGAACGCGTTTCCGGAACCATAATGGCCCCATTTATACGTAAGACGCCACGGGACCGTGTCGGGCGCGTGACAAGCCCGTAACGACCGCGCGGCGAGCCGGGAAAAATATCATCGCGTGCGCGTTTCGCTCCTGTATAAATGAACCTTAAGGGGTCGTAATGTATTCGCGATGGCACCTCGTAGAGTTCCCTTTGTAAATTCGTGCGATAATTTCCGATTGCGCGAAGACAAATTGCCCCCCGCTTTCGTCCGACTCAGCGCGGTGCCAATGGCGTTTCCTTTGCCCTTGTGAAAATTTAGTGGACACTTCTGATATCAGATAACAAAATTGGTTCTCCCGAAAATGTGCTTCCTTGATCGGGAAGATTCCTCGGATCGTTTGAAGTAACTTTTTCCTTTGCGAAAATGTTCTCCGCGGCTTTGTTAACGAGTTATTCACGAAGAACGCGGACCAATCGGAGCGCGGCTACAGCGCCACGCCCACCTGGCACGCCCACTTGACACGCCCTCCTGTGCTCTGATTCGTCCATGTTTTTCGTTGATATCTTCTTAACAGAGCCTCGGAGAACATTTTCGCAAAGGAAAAAGTTACTTCAAATGATCCGAGGAATCTTCTCTTCGAAGGGGAAGAGTACACACTTTTTGGAACACCCTGTATTAAATATAGTTTATCACGAACTGTTCGTCTCCTCTTACTTAACACGTTGAACGCCACGTCGCCCATATGACTGAATTATTTATGCAGATTTTAAAATGAATTTTTACGTTGATAGATTCATTGTATCAAACTTGATTAGGATCTGTAATTTCACTGTTTTATTTCATTGAATCACTTACTTTGATTTTATGGAATTTTTGGGGTTGCTAGTTTGGCGATCAAAGTGTTAAACAGAGACCATTCCCATTTTTTGGGCTCGAAATGATATAAATTTCTGCATGGAAGATTTCTTGGAAGTTTAAACTACTTTGGGCTCCGGATGTATGGTATACTGTTGATAACAATTAGGATGGTAGAGCGGTTCTCGACGTAGTAAATTTGTAACATCATGCGACACTCTGCAGCACATCGGAAACGGACCGAAAGAAAATTAGCTGTCTACATAGGTAAACCAATCAAGCGTTGAAACCCTATAACCGTGAACGTGTTAGGAGCGACACTGTGATCGCGTGCAAATCGCCTTTGTATCGGCCGGTACACGTGTATGAGCCTGCCCACACACACCTGTGCACACGCAGGTGTGCTATTATATGTCGCCATAGAGTTCTAGAGTCGATCGATAAGCCTGTAATGTGACATAACCTGAGTTATCGGGAGACTTTGGCCGTGCACCGTTGGTAATCGTTGATCCGAGAGAACCTACCTACGTACCATGTACATAAGTGGTTAATCCATTAGATGAACCGAGCTTTGGTAACGTAATGCTTCTACGCTGCGAAGCAATATTCCTTGTTCGACGGAAGCGACGTGTACGTAACAAATAAACTCTACAATAAAATACAAAACGTCGCTCTGCTCCTAAATCGACCGGAAGTAATATTCCCGACACCCCTTACAGTAGAGGGTAGCTCGCTGAAAGCGACTATTTTAGGGTGTCGCCGAAATCTCGGCAAAGCTTAAAAGGACTGCTTCCTAGGGTGATTTGACATAACTTTTTCCTTTGCGAAAATTTTCTACATGGCTTTGTTAACGAGTTATTCGCGAAAAACACCGACCAATCAGAGCGCGGCTACTAGGAGCGCGTGACAGGTGGGCGTGGACCGTTGGGCGTGGTGTGGCTCTGATTGGTCCACGTTTTTCGTTAATAACTCGAAAACGAAGCTGAGGCGGAAATTTTTGCTAAGGAAAAAGTTACTTCAAATGAGCTGGGGAAGGTTTTCCTCCAAAGTTTAATCAATAAAATTAACGCAAATCTAACGATCGGATGTCTTAAATTTTCAATATAAGTCCCGGCCAGAAACTTGTAAAAGGCAACCGTTACTATATTTTTCTGAGAAATTGCTAAAACGAACTCGAGTCGTTCGGTTCGATTTTACACAAGTTATTTTATTGTAATGAGTGTCCGAATGTTAATTGGGACCCACATAGTTTCAATCCCGTGTTTGTTTTCCGGACTCTAATGATTCATTATTTCACAACAATACCGTAAATCCTCGCGTGGCATTGTCCCTTTAAGGATGTGATTTAATAATTGTACATTATTCGGAGCAGCATACTTTAAGCGAATGCTTCAAAGTGTACTGGCGGAGAGAAATGAAATGTTCTGTAGTGTTTCGAAACAGAAAATGAAGTGTGCGCCAGGCGTAAATTAATTTCTATTCGCTCGAATTAATCGGATAAAGTTAATGATGTTCGTCCGTTCATTTTACACCGTAATTTAATATATTTACGTGTATTACGCAGTTCATCGCATTCGTTTCGTTATCGAATTTCATTTGTTGTACCTTTTTTCAACTCCTTCGTAATTCAATCATTACCAAACGACAATAAAAAATATGGAACTGATATAATACACAAAATATGTGTGCAATTGCAATTTTCAAGAACGTTCTTTTGCTCTCTTTAAATTGCAATTCTTTATGCTGAATATTTCGTTTAATTGCCAAAAACAATTTCTTTTAGTTCCTTGTTCAATCGCAAAAATCTCTGGGATAAGATTTCTTTTTTAAATTAGGCGAAAGCATTTTTAGTTAGTCGAAGGATTCGGGCAAAATTCGTCAGGGGGGAAGGGGTGAGCATGTTAATTAACATGGATCGAGTTTGCAACCAACAATTCTTGGAACTACGTTCGGTCGGTAATGTTTATTGGTTTAGTCGGTGTGTAGGAGGAGAATCTGAATTCGGAGTCTGTACCTTGGCTCGAACATGTCTAAAAGCTTTGATAGAACATCTTCGATCACGCCCGGTTCCGAAACTTCGGTATAGATACGCAATCCCAGGATACAGTTCAAGGGCCTTACAGTTTCCCGGTATCTACGAATTACATTATATCTCGCCCGTTCCTTGACAAGATTACATTTCGGGATTATATCTGATGGTACAACAGCTCCCTTAAGAGAATCGCAAACCGAGCTATTAGACGTTAACAAATTACATCTCTAAATTCGGGATTGAAATCGAACGGAGCGGATCACGGGACCTGGCCATAAAACGTTTTATTAAACCCATAAACTGGTGTGTGGTTTTTCAATTTTCCCGGGACGAAATTTCGGGTCCGAAATGTCATTTATGTCGTGTACAGACGTTAATTCTTCGATCTCTCACGCGAGACTATACTAATTCGGTGACATAACTTTTCTGCATTCAATCGAAGCTTCACGAAAGTTTTACTGGCATGTCCGCGACGTTTTTCTGATTAAAATGATACCAAACACGATACAGTTCCGATTGCATCCACGTGTTTAATACGCGATAAAGTAGAACCTCGATTATCCGAACGAATCGGTGATCATGTCTATTTTTGGACAAGATTAAAGATCGGATAATCGAGGTCCCACTGCATCGTGAACTAAACAAATGAATATGCCCCCAAGTATGTCATGTTCGGGCTCATTTTAATAAGAAAAATGTCACGAATACGTTGACAACGATTTTATAAAAAAATAACAAAGCGATAAATGTTTAAACGAATATGAATTCTCGAGTCGAGTTTTTGAATAAGAAATTACAGACTTTTTCAAGTATGAGATGCAAAGATTATGGGAAAAAATGGAAGAAACAGTAAATAACGATGGAGTCACACATTGTAGATTAATTTCGAATAATTATTTTTCTCGTTTAACAAAATCGTACTATATCGAGTACGTACCAACACGGTAAAATATGGTTGTACGGTCTGTAATGATTGGCAATAAATATTAAACTCCCGTACCCAGTTTTGTTAATATTCAACGCTTAAACAATGCCCTGTTCGCATTACATTTAAGAATATCGTGGGAGTGATTTATAAACAAAATCACTGAAACTGGAAAATTTAGCCAACGATGCAGCAAATATGTTTCATTAATTTGAAAATCACACGAAAAGTTGTATGATATTTTCGCGTCGCCCGGATAAATGAAAATTAATTTCATTTTCCACGTAACCCACTAATTATATCGTCCCTGTTAATGACGTTGAGGTAACTTAACAATTTTCCGATTCCTCGATATGCGCGATGTTAATACATTAACGCGGAGTGATGGACAAAATTATCGGCTTAATGTTGTTTTCAGATTATAAATATTCATTAGTACGAGAAACATTGGATTAAATATTCACTTTTTCAAATGGACGTATTTTATGCAGTCTGACATGTATTGTGTATTCATCAAATTGTATCAAAAGTAATAACAAAAATATATATTTTCAGCTTTTAATAGAAGCACAAGGGACCGGCACATCGGAATAATAATTAAATTCGTACATTATTAAAAATAACATGTTAATATTCTCTTGACAGTTTTTATTTTAAGTACGTGCTCCGAATAATAAATTGAATGAACTAAATACATTTTGTACCTTCTGTCGACATTTTTCATATGTTTATTACTACTTTCGGTATAATTTTTATGTTTATGTTACTATTTTTTGTCATACAATCAGAATGTACAGAATACATGTATTATGAAAAATGGTTATTGAGCTCAATCTTTCTCGTGGTTATGGATATTTGTACAGTAAAAGTTGCACTATGAAAATACTATATTATTTAAATATTATTTAAATGAAAGGAGAATCTATTATACTGTGTTGGCTTTGCATTTGCGAGACGATATTTGGTAAGATCGAACGAAAACAGGAAAGCAATAGTAAATGTTTACCTATCATCGATCTGGGGGACCATCGGAAAAATGTTTATCTAAAGTGAATAAAATAATGTCTGTCCACATATAGAAACGTTCATGCAGCTGCGTACACATGTATAGAGCGGTGGATCACTATTATTTCAGTTGGACACGAATGAATTCAATATAAAAAGAAACTGACACAACTAACATATGTTTAAATAAATTTAACAATTTTAATATTAATACGGTAGTGTCAACAAAATATATCGCATAAAAGTTAATTTTGTACGATATTATGTGTTAGAGAAAGTCAAATTTGGACGTTATGTAACATATGTGCTGTCTATTATACCGAGCTAACTTGTCTGACCATCGCTTACTAGTTCTACTTACGACCGGGCTTCAGACTATGCCACGCTGTTATCAGTTTCCCATCGATCTTAACGCGTCCCCATTCATCAATTTACATCGAGTAACTATAGAAAACTAACTGCATTATGTTCCGCTGATATTTATAAACATTACCGAATTCACGTGCTACATGGCCCAGGAAAAATTTGTCAAACAACATTTACTTACGTGCACAACAAGTTCCTACTCGATCGTATTCTCACTATACCAGTGCGGATAATTACGCGACGTTTATCGTCCAGGCCTTGGCGACATATATGGAGAAATCACTGCTATTCCAGTGATTCCAGCTATGCTTTAGTTTGAGGGCACTTTGGTTTGGGGGCACTTTGGTTTGAGGGTATTTTGGTTTGGGGGCACTTTAGTTTGGGGGCACTTTTGAGCTAGTTTTGAGCTTCCAGCTATACTTTGGTTTGGGGGCACTTTTGAGCTTCTTTTGAGCTTCTATCTACACTTTGTTGTGGTGGCACTTTTGAGCTTCGTTTGAGCTTCCAGCGACACTTTGGTTTGGGGGAACTTTTGAGCTTCTTTTCAACTTTCAGATACACTTTGGTTTGGGGACACTTAGGTTTGGGGGCACTTTGGTTTGGGGGCACTTTGGTTTGTGGGCACTTTGGTTTGGGGGCACTTTTGAGCTATTTTTGAGCTTCCAGCTACAGTTGGATTGGGGGCACTTCGGTTTGGTGGCACTTTTGAGCTTCTTTTGAGCTTCCGGCTATGCTTTTTGAATAAAGGTTCTGTTCCGTTTTTGAATCAACTGGACCTCGCGCTTCGTAAAGTCGTAAAGTCGCTGGGAAACGGAGCCGATCAATTTTTTAAGGTATTAATTCCTGAACTGGAACCTATGGAGCAACGTTTACGTAAATCACACAGAGGGCTCGGGAAACCGAGCTAATTCGGTCCGCGCCGCGCCGCGCCGGGGCTAATCCTCGCGAGCAAATGCTCGCGTAATAGAAATCGCGTTTAACGTACGGGCGGATCCGTACACGTTCGATTCGAATACATTTTTCAGCGCGTTGCCTCTGTGTACATCATTAATTTCGAACGAGCCGGAGAGCTTTCTCGGAAATGAAATCCGGGAGAGGCGAAGGGAGTTTATTAAGTTCACGGTTCTGCGAGTAATCTAATGAATGCAGTTCGTAATTAATGCTTGACCCGATTGCGGGAACAAGATGGCTAATGCCTTTGCGATGAAAACACTCGTTGTAATTTTCCGCGAAATTTGTTAGACAATTTGCACGACAATGAATCAAGTTTCGCTTCGAACGACGACGCGTTTGTTAACTTTGACGTTACAGACGTTTTCTCGGTCCGTTAGCCGTGAAACTACAACTGTTTTGTGTTGATAATAATCAATCGTAACGACGAAAATGGACGTAGAAAATTGTGTTCGGGGATTCGACAGTTTCGTCGAAATTGCATATTGTAATGATAATAATAATTCATCATGAGCGCGGAATATTAAAAATGTAATTATAATTCGAATAATAAATGAATAATAATTAGCGAAGCGCGCTTCGAATGTAAAATTTCAGACACCCGAATTTTAACGACATTTTTAGGGCATCCAACGAGAACAACGAGAAAAATATTATGAATGTAATTATAGTAAATAATTGAGAAAACGTTGAAAAGTATACGAAGAAAAGTTAGCTTTTGTCTCTGAAGAATTTATTTTGGCTACTATTTAATTAATTATTGGAATTAATTTTTGGTGTTTCCAAAATAATAAAATTATTAAAATTTTTTGGAAAAGAAATTTATCATTAGAAATTATTACGGCTCGCAATGCTTGTTTCCTTTATAAGTGTTCCGCAAATTTTTCTGACGTCGACGAAAGTTCGAGTGATAGCAGGACAGTTGTTTCAACGGTTCCGGCTGATTCGAGGAATTTTCGGTGCCGGTGAAATTCGAAAATTTAAGAAACGTCGGATCTTTCAGCCCGCTCTCTGTTTTATCTGAAAGTTTCGCGACGAGTTCAGGGGACCGCGGAAAGGAACAATTAAAACTTTCAGTTGAAATAGTATCGTCGTCTACGTCACTTGGGCAAACTGGATTCCTCGGACAGCGGGGAAAGTTTTCTTTGGTCGTAGCAACACAGCGGTTTAAAACGGAACTTTACGTGATGATTTAAAATACTTTGCCCGGCTACTTTTAAAGGACGTTTAGTCCTACAGCGTGCTGATATTTCGATGGAGTTTTCGCTCAAGCACCAACGAAATATATATATATATATACACATTCATCTTATAAAATTATTTGACGAACGCTCAACAATTATTTCAAGCAAAAAATATAACTAGACAGCGGACTTTCTGCATTCACGATAAACATCAGCAAGTGAAACATAAAACAATGAAAGAATTAAAAGAATTCAAGAACATCGACATGGTAACATCAATTTATGAAAATTTTTAAGGGAAGAAACAAATATCTATTTGATTCTAGTATCCTAAAATTGATACTTAGAAGTTGATAGATAGAAGTTTATCCCATTACGGTGAAAAATACTTCTGCGACGCTTTCCCCCACTGTACCTTCCCCTTCTGCGACGCTTTCCCCCACTGTACCTTCCCCTTCTGCGCGCTTTCCCCCACTGTACCTTCCCCTTCTGCGACGCTTTCCCCCACTCTACCTTCCCCTTCTGCGACGCGTTACGACTCTGTCGCGCATACGTCACAATGTCACGTGACTAATCCGGTACCGGCAGAGAGGGGGTAACTTTTCCCTCCCGATTCGAGTCAATTCCCCTCCAACACTGCGCTTTCACTTAACGACAAAATGGCCGAAAACTTATGATTCAAAAGTGCCCAATAAATTTCGTCCGAACCGAGCAGCCGATTTCGCGGCTGCGACAAAGTATTAAAAAAGAAAATTGGGGTTTTCGTGAAATGTTTCGCGGCGACCCGATACTTATGGATCGCAGTGTACGCGCGCACGCTCGGCAGCGTCGAATCCGATCGAATTCGATTCCGTAGGTTTCGCGTTACCGTTGTTTTTTCTCTCTCTCTCTCTCTCTCTCTCTCTCTCTCTCTCTCTCTGCGGCTCGCGGACCGACGAACCGGCGAGCAGCGAATTAAGCGGCCGTGGAAAGACGATTACATTTTCGACGCGTGTGGACGAGAGGGGCGGTAGGGGGTGGCGGGCAGAGGGGGCCGATGGCCGGAGAAAAATTGCGCCCGCCGGAACCCGCCGATTGGATCGGCACAAAGCCTCGTTACGCCCGCACATTTTCTAAGGCTTCGAAACCTATCCTTTTTTTTCCGCGATCCCCCTTTCCCGGCCTTTTCAAACTTATGCACGACATTTTTCCCCTCCGACTTTCCCGACGCGCGTTTGTTAACCCCTTCGAGGACGAATGTCGCCATTTTGACCACGGCAGACTTCCGTGCCCAACCACTGGCTCTGCAAATAAATTATTTAATGCCCCGAAACAGCGGCTGCACGAAGTTCGTGAAATCAAAATAATTTGTTTGATGAAATAAAAATTGAAAATGCGCAACACTCAGCAATGATAAACACGTTCTAAGCTATGAGTTATTCGGAATCACCTTATTAGCTGCGCGTGACCTTAAACACGCAATACGAAAAATTTTAAAAACTGTTCAAAATCATTTTTTACTCCACGTTTCACGGAGCTAATTCGTAGAAAAATCGAATGTCTCAAATTATGATTTGGTGCCCTCTGGATCCACTGAACGATTCGATCGGCGAACGTCGAGATACTTTTGGCGGATAGTGTACGCGCGCGCGGATCTCCATCGGGCGTCGCCGATTTCCGGAAATTCGCAAATTAATCCGACCGCGATCTTTTTTACCGGTGGCCCGGTTTTTCGCAGCGTAGGCGACGGATTTCAACGAGCGATTTTCGGAGGTCGCCGATTCCGAATCCGAATCGGGAGAGAGAGAAAATGCGGAGGAGAGGGAGAGATGGAGAGACCGGACCTCCGACGTACGATTTCGCCGTGGTCCGACGATGCACCAAACCGACAGTCGAGATTCATTGATTCTCTTCCCTAACCGGATTTCAATGGAGTGCTTGTACTCCCTCGAATTCGTTTTCCGCATTGAAACGAGCCTTGCGATTGTTTGCAGGCATTTTCGTATTCGGCCGACGAAGGAACGGTGACGAGCATTCCGATATTTCGTCCGCGTCGTTCGCCGGGCTTTTGTCGACCGCCGAACGAAGAATTAGAAACGCATTCTTGCAGTCGGCAGATTTTCTCCATTTTATTCCAGCGTTTTTCCTTCGAACAACCGCTCGACCCTTGCGATTTTTACCGTGTTTTTCGGTGGAGAATAATTCGGTTTTCAATTTGCGATGTTCTAGTTGATTATGCGACATGTACAACGGTCGAAAGCGAATTTTCAATAGACTGTTCGATAGCTTGTCCAAAGAAAATACTTTGTGCCAATTTTCAACCCTCTATGTCCACCTGGGGGGCAGTAACGGGGTGACAAAGAAAATTAGGTTTTCCGGGAATTTCTCTTATCCCCTTCAATCGAAAATTCTGAAAAAAATCGTACATATGTATTTTTATAGCGAAAATATGCCTGATTTTTTTCAGAATTTTCAGTTGACGAGGATGAGAGAAATTACGGAAAAATTTGATTTTCTTCGTCATCCCATTACTGCACCCCATGTCGACATATGGGGTTGAAATTTTGCAAAAAGTATTTTCTTTGGATCAGCTTTTCATCTCCTTATCCTGCTGCACCCACGGATATTACATTTTAAAATATTACTATAAATGGAAGATTGATTGGTAAAATAATGAATATTAAGATTTAATGATTAAATATGCGAGTATTTTCACTGTTTCAAAAACGTGAAATTGTTGATCGTTAATACCAGTACCACGTGAAGGGAATAAAAGAAAATAATAAATTATTTGTTTGTCTGTTTGTTACAGTCGAAGACGATCCTGTTACACAAAGCCAAACGAACCAAGCTGAAAATGCAGAGAATGCTTTTAATGAAAACGGTAAATTATAAAACAGAATTTCGTGTGTACAATGAGAAAGAAAATTCATTAAATATGTTACGCGAAAAAATATTGTTTCAGAGGATGAGGAGGAAGATGAGGAGGAGGAAGCCGAAGAGAGAACGGCAATGGTTGAATCTGATTTCAATTTTTCTGATTTTATCCACAGGTATGAAAGGAACCGTAAATTCTTTAACATTAATTTACCTATCTATTAATACTTCGTTTGCTATCAAATATCTAGTAATCGTGAATTTAAAAAAAGAAAGGTTGCTATTAGGCTTCTGAGAACCAAAATGTTAACATAATATTAGATCAAATTTCCTAATAATTAAAATTTGACAAAACTAGTGAACCATGGATTCTGATAAACTTATGACAAGTGCAAGTTTTGAAAATAATAAGAAATGTAAGAACATATTAATATTTTTGTAATTTTTACCACGAGTAATCTTTTACTCGACAAATTAAATTTTTTCCACGCTTTTAATTTTTAGAGCGCCAATTATAAAAATTGAAGTTTGCTCAACTATAAATTAGAAAAATATTAACTTTACCGTATTGTGAAAATGGTTAACAAATTTTTGGTTATTTCTTTGAAAGATTCGCCAATGTGAAAATTGTGAAAGCGATGGCGATTCTACTGCGTCAATTCGATAAGAATACGGATGAAGTGAATCATTACGTTAACAAGATGTTGCATCGGATAGCGTGGGAGTGCAAAATGCCCGGAATGATGTTCCAGGCGTCCATGTTCAGAGTTTTCCAAAGAATTCTCCACTCCAACTATCCTGGTCACAAGGTAATTTCTATACGAGCCAATTTACCAACTATTTCAGTTATTTCTCAATTAATTTTGCTAAAAAAGTTCCTTCAGAAGTTCGAAAGTTTCATAAAATTTTTCATTACAGTGCCACAGACAAATTTCCGTCTAGTTTCAATTTTTGCAAAATACATCAATTTTACTTTAGTAATATCCAGTAATAAATTCTAATCCCAGTGATCATATCACTGAATACATACTATATAACTACAACAATTAAACAATTTACCAATGTGTACCTGCCATCGTGTCAATTAACACACCATAATAACTTACAATTACACTGAGAGAATTGCATGCATTTAGGCTGAGAGTAAGTAGGCAAATTTTGAAACAGTAAAAAAATTAAACAATTTAAAACTGTATATCTAACTTCTTTTTTATTTCTTGTGTTATTAGTATATTTTGTATAAAGATCCCCAGTCTATCTATATCAATAATAACAACAGTATGTACTATCACAATATAACAACATCGGTTGGTCATTGCAACAATTTCCAAAAATGAATACTATAATACTATAATAGAAACAAATGCTTTCGCTCCGGAGATAGCAAGCCCGCAACAACCGAAACAAAACGCGGAGCTTATTGCCCATTTTGCAGCGATTATGGGCCACGAAATCCGTATGATTTGATAAAGCGGACGGGCGTAACCGTTCGTTTAGACACTATTAACATTCTGAAAATGTTTATCTTCGCCCTCGGTTGCTCGGGAATAAGTCTGGCCCCCGCGTCGTCTCTGTGTACTCTCTGTTTTTCTATTAACTTCGGGTACTTTAGCGAGGAATTTACATTTCTGCAGTCCGCTTAATGGCTGCCGGAAGTGCGGTCTTTCTCTCTCTCTCTCTTTCTCTCTCTCTCTCTCTATCTTCTCCGAGGCATGAAAACCGAGTCTCTTACACCCCCCCCCTTCCTCCCTTTCCCTCTGGTTGCGTTGCAGGAACTTCAAAAGTTCGCCGTCTTCATAATCCGTCGTTTCATCGAAGTCGCGCAGAAGAACCGGAAGGCATACATGGAGCTGCTCTTCTGGAAGACCACTCGTCACGCGACCGAGGTCGTCGAGGGTTACAACGCGGAAACGGATAACAAGAAAGTTTCGCGCAGCCTCTGGACCGAGGCCCAAGAGGACGAGTTACGCACGCTCTTTATGGAACATCAGACTAACAAGTATTCCCAGGGTACGTTCCTCGTGTTCGCAAAATCCTATGATTTACGAGTCTTCTTCAACGGGGTAGCTATCCCCGGATAATTTTCTTTTTTCCAGGGGCCGCTGGCTCCCTCGCGTTTCGCTCGCGTGCCCTTCTCTTCAAGCCCCTAAGTGGGATCCTCAAAATGCACTCGAAAAATCCTATGGTTCAATTCAATTATATGTAATATCCATTCCACTTTTCTTTTGAAAAGAGAGATGACAAACGAAAGCTTGTTATTTTCGTTTCATTATTTTTACAAGATACAGTGTTTACTCTATGTATGGCTCAAATTCCTAGCCGATAAAAGTCCCAAAAGCCTAGGCAGTAAAAGTCCCAAAAGCCTAGGCAGTAAAAGTCCCAAATGCCTAGGCAGTAAAAGTCCCAAATGCCTAGGCAGTAAAAGTCCCAAATTTAGAGCCGATAAGTCCCAAATGCCTAGCCGGTAAGTCCCAAATGCCGAGCCGATAAAAGTCCCAAAAGCCTAGGCAGTAAAAGTCCCAAATGCCTAGGCAGTAAAAGTCCCAAATGCCTAGGCAGTAAAAGTCCCAAATGCCTAGGCAGTAAAAGTCCCAAATGCATAGGCAGTAAAAGTCCCAAATGCCTAGGCAGTAAAAGTCCCAAAAGCCTAGGTAGTAAAAGTCCCAAATGCCTAGGTAGTAAAAGTCCCAAATTTAGAGCCGATGAGTCCCAAATGCCTAGCCGGTAAAAGTCCCAAATGCCGAGCCGATAACAGTTCCAAATTCCTAGCCGATAAAATAACCAACTGTCGATAAAAGTCCCAAATGCCCAACCAATAAAACTCCCAAATATCGAACCAATAAAAGTCCCAAACGCCGAACCAATAAGAGTCCCAAATTCCTAGCCGATGAAAGTCCCAAAATGCCTAGCCAATAAAAGTCCAAGCTACCGATAAAAGTCCCCCTGCGCTCTTCTACTCGGCTTTTCTGTTCGGCGTGGATCAAAGAGCAGTATCTCCTGTCCGATATATGTCCCTGACGTGTTTCGAACATATATCGAGTAAAGACTGTACTGGTCACTAGCTCCACGATTTCGGTAACACCCTGTACGTACAGTAAACTCGTTAATGACAATGGATAGGAAATGTTTGAAGGGAAATAATAATCGAGAAAAAATTCCCGGCTGGCATAATTAAATTAAAACAGACGGTGAACGCGTTTCGTTTTGTTGCTGCAGGCTACCCAATTATAATCGAATCCAAATACTTTGATAATGTTCCAATTAAAAAGTTTCCCCGTGGCGGTACTTCGATTTTACGAGAACTCGGACGAACTAATTTGCTTTTTATTCCCACGATGATTGGAAATTAGAAATTGATATAGTAATTATATCGAGGAGGTGTTTAATTTCGTCTCTTTATTTACTGTGTGAAATTATTACGACTTTTGATTATTTCAATGAGAAATTTTACTTTTCCGGTTTTGAGTATCGAGAAATTTGTAAGAAATGAGAATCATTTTCGTGGGGATTGACGGGTGATGGGAAATTTTGTAACAATGGGATGACGAAGAAGGTATCCTGTGATAAGAGTTTCGATAATGAGTTTCGGCTCGTCGATGGAGATCTTATTATTTGTAGCCGAGAAATCCTTAACATCAAGATTGTTAGATGCTGCTGAGCAGTTACCGATAATATTAGGTTACTGATAACAACGTCTTCGTTTATCGGCTAACCGAATCACGTACCCCAGCGATGATCCGGTTAGGCCACCCCTTCTTCGAATCAATTCACGGACAATATTGATTGACTATAAATAGTACAAACACTATTAAACCCGAACCACCATCCCATTCGAATCCCATTTACATTAATGGAGAAACAAATGGCTGAGATTTCCGACTTGCACTTCCAATTAGCAACAAAGCGTTTCAACCACCGATCAAAATAAACAAACAATTACCTCGTTGTTCTTAATAGTATTCAGAGATCTATGTGTCTCTTATTACGACGCATAAGAATGATATACGTTTGAATCTCTGCTTATATGAATCCCGTGAAGTTGTATTTAATTCAAGTGGAAATTGTTATTGACAAATTTGACATTCTATCTTTTCAGATCTTGTCGATTGGATATTGGAAAATATTAATCAAGAGAGAACTCGACGTGGCGTCATCAAGAAACTGAAGGAGTTGTGCCTAATTGTCAACTCCAAGGTTGGTACATTTTTTACTATATCCATTTTAACCCAAAAATTAATTCTTTTAATTTATTACTCGAAACTACTACCCCTGGAAATATACTCGATAAAAATCGTAAAATATGCTAGAAGAATTAACAATATCTTCTCGATATGACAAATTATATTGGTGCTTGTCATTAATGGAAATATTTTCCACGTCAAACACAGAAATAATTATAATAGTGATAATAACAGATAGTAATGGTAGTGAATAGTAATTATAATAGTTATATTAGAGCTTTTCATTAATGGAAATATTTTCCACGTCAAATACAGAAATAATTATAGTAGTGGTATTGGTGGTGAATAGCAATTATAATAGTTATAATGGTGCTTGATGTATTTGATCGAATTCTTTTTACTAGCTAGTATATTAAAGAAACAAATTATGAAAATTTGTGAACACTGTGCTCCGAGGATTGGTAAGAACGAATCCAATTTCCTAAATACAATATTCAAATTCCATTATAGCGAGCTAAAAAATTCCATAAATATGTAAATACATTTTAAAGGTGAATCAAATGTTGGTGGAGGTTTCATTATTAATACTCTGCGAGAATATTAATCGTACTAAATAGACAGGTCGGATATTCTACATACAGTTAATATTTTATTCATTTTGTGTACGTGTTCCCTCTCGCGATATATAGCCTGTGTCGTATATTTATTTGAATTAGCCTGGAAAATGGCCGGAAATTGCGGAGTCAGGCAAGAATGTGAACCTAGGAAAATATAGTAACTATATCTGCTCAAGATTATTCCCTAACCTGATCTATGTGGCGTCTGAAGCTGACACACCCTGAGACTGTGTAATATCCGAGTCTTCTAAGAGATATGACTGTATTTATTAAATTTCCCGTTTTTGCGAAACTTGTAGTATATCAAAGATGATATAAATCATTTATAACCGACACACACGAGATTGCTTTTTTCTGTCTTCGGTTCTAATTCGAACGTTGCCAAAACAAACATTAAACTAGTTTCAGTAAAACATTAAACTAGTTTTCTTAATTTTTTTTTTGAAGTTCCACATAACACGCATCCCGATTCGTTTAAAATTATTTTTCAGTGAATTTTTCGAAATGTTATTCTATTTAAAGCAGTTCGAATTTTGCCGAAACAGAAATTCTCTCGATGAACGAGAAATTTTCTGTTTCATAAAGTTACTCCGCAATAAATATGATCCTCGAACACTTCATCGAGCAATTCATGCCAGCAAAATGTGACACGAGATTTCATTCTTTTATCAGCGATCAACCAAATCGCTAGTCGCGCAGCCTCCATTTGCGTTTTCAGATGTACAGGGTGTACCTAAAATCCGCGACCAATACTGAAATTAAAGTACTCGATGCTGGAGAAATAAATTGACCAGATGTAGAACGCAATTTAGAGTTTGAGTGGATAATTACATACGCGAAATTAAGTATGAAACACACCAAATTTTTTATTCCCAAAAAGTCTAGTTCGTGTAATCTTCTTTTAAATTTTGGCTCATTCACTAAAGACAGAAAAAAAATTATTTATTTTAATGTCTAGCCACTAATTCCTTGCGAATCGAAATTTTCAACCCCTAACCTCAAAAGCGTGTACCTCGACTCTACCTCGCCCAATTTTTTTTTCAAATTTTGGCTCGCCGGTTTCAGGGAGAAAAAAATAATTCATTCCTCGGTAGTCGTCGAAATTCTTTACTTTAATCTTTTTTTTTTCTTTCCCGAAAAACTGTAAGTGGCCGTAATATGTTTGGATGAAAAGAAAAGTGTCGGAAGAGCAAATGGCAATTGTTGGAAAAATTGTTTCGAGCTAGTTAGTTTACGAGCTGTTGGTCGTGTTACGCGACTCACCCTGTACATTGGAGCATCCCCTAGAACCAGCTCTGGCCTACCGTCACCGAAACCATGAGGGAATCAATGATTTAGAGGAAGCGCGAGAAACGCGGAGGGTGCGCGAGCGGCGGCAGCCCCCAAAAATAAGGTTTCGGATTGGCGTCACTGACGGGATGAACGTATGCAAGAAAGAAAGAAAACCGTAGCCAGAGAATTGCTGTAGGAACTGTAAATTCTCGAGAGACAATTTCTGGAGGTGCTTTCTGTACCGTGTGCTCTCCTATACCTACACAGAGAAAGAGAGAGAGAGAGAAAGAGAAGAGAGAGTAGAGAGAAAGTTTCGAGAGAGACGGAGGTCTGTGTCCCTGCGTGGATCACGACTTCCGCTGTGCCAGCAAGAGTTCGTCCCTCTTTTGCTTCTGCTTCTGCTTCTGCCGCTTCTGGTTCGCGCAGGGATGAAAGTATCTCAAGATTTTCTCCTGTCAAGTGTTCCTTTCCGGACGCCCCTCCGACCCCCCGTGAAACGCTATCGCTTTGTTTGCGTTTTCCTTTCAAAGGAGAGCGTATGAAGATTTTGGACAGGAAGCTAGACGTCCTCGGTTTTCCATACACGCGGATATGCGTTCGTGCGCGCGAGCGAGCGCGCGCACGCGTGTGTGTACGCTGCGATTGTCTGTCATCGACCTTTCGATTTCTCAGTTATTGGAACCGTGACAAAAATCGACGAGCTGTGTATTGTTCGCACAGTCGTCCGTGAAATATTCGATCACCAGCCGGGGGTAGCGGGGACTCCGGTTTATTTAATTCGATTTTAGTTATGCTAGTTATTCGAGGCGATTTTAATGTAATTTCAGCGTTCGGTTCCAATCTTCTATTCTTTGTATTATTGTTTCCCTTATTGGCGAAAACAAAATGCACGTCCATTTGTGATCACAATTCTTTCTTTTTCATATCGTTTAGTTAACCCATTTGCAACATTAGCGTATATACACGCTCAATTTTCCTGGTCACTATCATTATTCGTTAACTAAAAAATAAAAATCGAGGGTGTACAATGCTGAAATATGAAGTTCCTTTAATTGTAGTCATTTTTGTACTTACATATAATAATAAAAAAGTTTGGTGATGGAGGCCTTCTTTTCGTATTTCTTTATGATGCAAATGGGTTAATTCTTCTAAATTGTTCAAGAAACTTCTCACGAGGTCCGCCATTCTCTTTGTATTATTGTTTTCCATAAAATCGAAAGCAAAATGAACATCCACTTGTGACCACAACTTATTTCACATCGTTTAGTTAATTCTTCTAAATTGTTCAAGAAACTCCTCGCGAGATCCACTTTTTTCTTCGTATTATTCTTTTCCATAAAATCGAAAGCAAAATGAACATCCACTTGTGACCACAACTTCTTCCACATCGTTTAGTTAATTCTTCTAAATTGTTCAAGAAACTTCTCACGAGGTCCGCCATTCTCTTTGTATTATTGTTTTCCATAAAATCGAAAGCAAAATGAACGTCCACTTGTAACCACAACTTATTTCACATCGTTTAGTTAATTCTTCTAAATTGTTGAAGAAACTCCTCGCGAGATCCACTTTTTTCGTTATATCATTGTTTTCCATAAAATCGAAAGCAAAATGAACGTCCACTTGTGACCACAACTTCTTCCACATCGTTTAGTTAATTCTTCTAAATTGTTCAAGAAACTTCTCACGAGGTCCGCCATTCTCTTTGTATTACTCTTTTCCATAAAATCAAAGGTAAAATGAAGGTGCACTTGTGATCACACTTTTTCTTTTGTCACATCGTTTAATTAATCCTTCTAAATTGTTGAAGAATGTTCCTGAACGAGTTCCACTTTTTCAGAAGCGTTTTGGCTGATTGCGTGTTTGAAACTGAACGTGTTTGTTGTGGATTGTTGGAATAAATTCCGGTGGCAAGGCTGCGGCAAAGAGAGAAACGCGCGGCGGGCTGTTCATCGGCGAGACGCGAAGGCGCCCGTTTGGCGTTTTAAAAACGCAACGATACATTTCCTTCGGTGCCCACCTGGAATCGTGTCGGTAATATTAAAATTTCCGTTCACGAGTTTCCAGGCCGGCTTATTCGCTTGAGCGCGTTATTTCTCTTCCCGTACCTCCTCCTTTTCACAAGCTCTGAGAAGCTATCGCTTTGTTTGCCTCTTGCGCTACGAAACACGTATAAACATTTGTATCGAGCGTGAAAGTAAAGAGCGGTACGCGCCGGGCGAGCTTAACCGGTCTCTCCTACCCTCTCTCCCTCTCCCTTTCTCTCTCTCTCTCTCTCTTTCTCGAAACCGTACAAAGGCAGAGCCCCGGCTGTAAGAATGTGAAAATGTACACCGGTCGGGAAATAATTTCCCTCATTTTTTCTCCCATTCAAAGTCCCCCGAAGGAACGCGCGACGCTCCGAGACAAATCAAACAAAAAAACACAAACACTCCCTCCGTATTTGATCATCACACACTTACTGACAATTCCGTAAGAAAAATCGTTGCTCTTTCGTTTTAACGTCCCTCTATACAATCCCAAATAAATTATCCGACGATCATCGACTTCTAATACATTTCACTCTACAATCGGCTGAACTTCACTTTCTGGGACCAATAATTTTGCACTTCCCTTTACACAATCGTCTACAGATTTTGAATAGACAATTCCAAAAATGCAAGTTTCAATGCGCGGAGTTCACTGGTTCAAAAGTTATGCCCTCTAAAAATTCAGGATATTTTATAAGTTTAACCATATAGTTTCGTATTCGTTGAAATTACAGAGACCCTCCCACGACACTGAACCAGCCAAACATTAAAATTATCATCCAATTGTTCGTCAATTCTGTAGAATACATTTTTAACAATATTTTATAGACCCATTGGTGTCCCGATTCCACCCAATCGAACGTTCGATTGAATCTGATCACCAGGAAACCGGGTCTAAACGGACCCGGGCTCCGGGCGGCCAAAAGCGTAGACTTATGAAAAATCCCGAAGACTTAAATTTGAATCCCGAAGATTAAAAAATACGACCGACTTACCGGGTAGCCTTGCCGGGGCGTGTTTTCCGCGAGTCGGTGCCGTAAGTCGGGGGTTTAAAAATTTCGCTGACGAAAATCGGCAACGTCGATGGCGGCGAGATTCATGGTTATCTTCGTCGGGCCGTGGAATCTAGGCAATTTAACTCCATCCCTTAGCGAGGCGGCCCTCCCCCCCGTTTGTCGAGAACCCGGTCGGACAACATCGTGGTGGGACACCTTGTAACGATAATCTTGAGACATTACCTGGTCTAAGGCGGCCAGGGTGGCTGGGAGCACGTGCGCGCCAAAGAGAAATAGAGGGAAAGTAAGAGGGATGGATGGGGATGGGGATGGTGGGGGGGTAAGACGACGATATATCTGACTACCGTTAAAACGGTATTACCCCACTTCGAAATTGACGATTAATCATAGGTGTGCACCCGCTGCGCCCGCCCAGGAAAGGGAGCTGATTGCTCTCACACCACTGATTCGAGGGGCGAAGTCGGCTGTTACCCCGTGTTATTGATTCCTTGACGGATTCTTACACCCCCGAATCTCCAACCCTTTCGGGGGATCTAAGGGAATGTTCCGCCGGCATGATGCATCGACTAATAAACGCCTACCAGCCACCCCGTTTCAACAGCCATTCCACTCAGTTTCGCGAAACAATCCGTTTCCCGGGCACAGCAGCCCCCGTCGTCTTCAATCGTCGCAGCTCCGGTGAACCCTGTTAACAGAATTATGCGAATTAGAGGTTACGTAGGTTCTTTCGTGTTTGTTCGAATTTTTGCTTCTGATCGAGATCAAGTAATAAGTGGAATCTTATGGTGCAAACCAGGGCCGGGGCACGTGTGCCTCAGTTGAGACAAAACCATCCCCACCATAGCGACCAGTTTACCCCTCCATTCAGCGCCATTACCACAACCGTGCCCTGGACCGATGTACAATATCAACCAGTTAACTGTGATCGACGAGTATGCTCGTCAATCCGAAACTCTATTGCGGTGCAGTTAACGTTAACGAATTGTTAAATTCTTATCGAATAAAAAAGTAATTCTTTCTCGTTTAGCTTCACAAGGGTTTTGGCTTTTATAATAGCCGCATTTGGCATGAGTTCGACGTGTATATTCGTCATTGCTTGATTTTAATTCCGCGCAGTGAGGAATTTTTGAAATTAAACTCCACAGTTAACTGGTTAAAAAGATTTTGGGAGACTAAGGTATTTCACCTGAATAAGATACAGTGTTTACTCTATATATGTCGCAAATGCCTAGAGGATAAAAGTCCCACAATTATCCCCACTGGGTATACCACATGAGATGCTGCAAGTACAGCATCCTTTCAGTTTCGGAATCCCTATTGTGGAATGAATCGCGAAGCGTGTGGATTGGTTCCAATCGAACTACAGTGTTTACTCTATATATGTCGCAAATGCCTGCCCGATAAAAGTCCCAGAATTATCCCCACTGGGTATACTACGTGAGATGCTGCAAGTACAGCATCCTTTCAGTTTCGGAATCCCTATTGTGGAATGAATCGCGAAACGTGTGGATTGGTTCCAATCGAACTACAGTGTTTGCTCTATATATGTCGCAAATGGCTAGAGGATAAAAGTCCAGAACTGTCCCTACTGCCGCGGGGTGTATACCGTGAGGGGCCATGAACCGAGGCCTCCGGAGCTTCGCTGTCAGAAAATAATACCTCCTGGCCGATATTTGTCACTGGCTAGACCCCTGTTTTGGACATACATCGAGTAAACACTGTAATAAAGATACACAGTCTACCAAATATGTTAACATGCGATAAAAGGGTAAAAGAAAAATAATTTCATTGGGAATAATTTCCCAAAATTCAAGTTTTATAATTTCCCAGGGAATAATTTCCCAAAATCCCTAATTTCAAGGTTTATGGACTGGAAAAGTGAGGTTAAGATGGCCTCCCCTTAACAGAAGTCCTAGAAAATCATTGTTTTTACGAATTATTAAATTAAAAAAGTCTACAAATGATTTTTCTTTCGCGCAAAAATTAGAAAAAAAATGGTAGCGCCACAGCGTTTCGAGGAACGGTGGAAAATCGTTTCCCGGCCGTCTTGCGATTGATTAACAAGTGACACGTTCCCGAGGCTGTAACGGGGACGGATCGAACGCGCGTATGCAAATGTTAGATCTCATTTCGGCGTGGATTTTCATGTAAATGTTCCCCGAAGTTTCGTCGCCGGGCATTTCGCACTTTTTGGGTCTCGGTGAATTCTGGTTCTCCGAGAGCTATGTAATACATAATACATGGGGAACGCGACACAGTCACTTGTTTCGAAAGGTTTTGTTTTCGAAAGTTGTCGCATAAAGGATTATTCAAAAGCTAGTCGGACACGCGGAAAGAGGGGAGCACAAGTATCAGCGCAACAAAACTCGTCGGAAATCTCGGTTACCGTGCGCGGCCACCGCCGCGTTAATTCTCTGGCAACGCTTCCGCTCGTAATAATCTTTTCCGCGCTCATTGTCGGGACACTTGGAAACGAACCGATGCGCGCCCGTTCACTTATGCCAACCGCACTCCCGTACAAGCATTCGAACCAGCCCGTTTCGAACACAATGGACTAACTTGATTTCACGTTCGAGGCGTACTCGCGACGCGTTCTCCGCGGTATTTAACGAAAACTGCGTCACCGGGAAACAAAGTTACGTCCTCTTTGCCCTTTCTTTCGCGACTCTTCCCGCTACAATGGCTTGCGAAAATATTTGAACCCCACCAGAAGAGAAATGTTAACCCACCGGGTATTTAAGTTTCACGGTTCCGAATAATCCTCGTACAAGACTTAAAGGATTAACGCTTATCTCGTTAAAGCAGCTGGGATAATAAAACATCTTGCGAGAGGTTATTTGAACAATAATTGCTTCAAATTTCACAGCGTGTTTGCCAAATCTCGAATATTTGGAGGGAAGAAGAAGTTTTTAATACCTGAATCTGTAATGACGATATGAAACAATGGGACGCTATAGTTGCTCTGAAAATTTCCAGGCTAAACTTCGCCTTGGCAACCCGGAAATATTTAATTTTTTATTATATAATCCTGTACACCTTGACGAGAGTGTGCCAAAAATCGAAGTTTTAGGGTGAGGAATTCACGGGTTCAAAATACGGAGTTTGTTCTAAATTATTCTCGCCAAACCCCCTCAATCATTTTTCTTTTCCTAAAAAACCATAATGACGACACGAAAAAGTGAAGAACAGAAAAATACTTCTAGCTTCTTCGAGCGGAAATGAGTGGAAATAATCTCGGGACAAGACGAAGTCACAGTTAATTAAAAAATAGGGGGCGAACATTAGTGTTCGAGGGATGTAATTTTATGTCGCCCCTGGCTCGGCTAGTCGAGTTCTTCGGGGTGGCTTTCGAAATTCCGCTCGCAGGATAAAACAGTTCGTCGGGGACTATTGGTGACCCGACCGACGTCTGTTTGCGCAGCTCGAGAAACAATGGAACAAACTTCTAAGCTGTGTTTGCCGCCCTATGCCCTAAGTCTGTCGGGTTTGACAATGCTCGGGGAAAATCTATTGAACCGTGGAGGGATGGAATAGCTCTCCCCGGTCGTCTAAAGATTTAGCTACGCAAATGAACGGCACGGAACACACGGATAAAGCGAGCGAGCGAGCGAGAGACAGAGAGAAAGAGAGAGAGAGAGCGAGAGGTAGAGACAAGAGAAGAAGAAGAAGAAGAAGAAGAGAAGAATAATAGGAGGAAAGAGAGAAAGGGTATTATCGATTCGCCGAGGGAAAATCCATGAAACTGGGTCTTAGTCGGCGGAAGCGTTTCATTTAAATAATTTCATGCGTGGGTACCTTTCATTCCTCTAAACTGAATGCCGTCGGAGAGAGAGTCTACCCTTGGCCGGGGGTGGTCGGGGGTGGGGGGTGTTCATTTGACATTCATTTAGTCGGTGAAGTCGCGCGACGCTACGCGACAGCCATTTAGGACAACCGAGCGAAATCCTCTCGGGGTAGGTTGAAACGTAATCATCGGAAAACAAGCGTCTTATTTTTTCGCCCCCTTCCCCCTCTCTCCCTATCTCTATTAGGAGAAACGAGGGCTCCAAATCTGGGAATTAGATTTTACGCTCTTCTACTGTTTTACTTTTTCTTGCTTTACCCCTCCCCCACCCCCGGTGCGAGACTTATTTGCGCGATAAATTGCTGCTCGCCCCCCCCACCCCCGACCCTTAACTAGGAGGTTGTTGCTGAATGCGTAGAAGAACACGCAAGGGCACTTCAGAAAGGGATGAATTTAATTGCAGCATGCAGCTTGTGGACAAGAAATTGCGGCTCGCCGGGATTTATAATATAACGAGAAATTAAAAATTTCGACCGGACGGGCACGCGGTCGGTGCCATTAAACTTTTCCGTTTCGCGGACGCGTTTGTTAGCACTTCCGCCTGATGCAAATTTATAATTGCGGCCCCGTGTAATTAGAATTCGATGTTGATCATAACGCGAAGGCGTTGATTACGGACTTTCGTGGGAAATTCAATTTTTACGGTCAATAGAGGCGACATTTCATTTTCCGGGCGAACACGCGGGTTCGAATGAAATTGTCCGGAAAACATTTTAACCAGAACTTTTATGCGAAAATCTTCTGTCTAGTCATGGTAGTACAGTGTTCACTCTATATATGTCGCAAATGCCTAGACAATAAAAGTACACCCCCTGAGAGCGGCCATGAACCTCTGGAGCTTCGCTGTCAAAGAATAACATCTCCTGGCCGATTATTGTCACTGGCTGGACCCATGTTTTGGACAAATATCGAGTAAATACTAGTACTCTACAACTAGTACTCTAATTTTAATTCTAATATGAAGTTACATGCGGCGGCCAGTTCATATTAGACTTAATTATCATTTAATTGTCATATTAGACTTTCCGGTCACTATCACCGGAGCGTATATATACGCTCAATTTATTTTTTCTTATAATGCTGAAATATGCTTCTACTTGTAGTCATTTTTGTACTTAACACTGGAACTACCGGACCAGTCGAAATGACTGTTTCCTAATTTTTTCTTTTACAATTACTGAAATTGTAAAGCTGTTTTCATCGGAAATTTTTTAATGAACCTCTTCATTGAAGCACATATTACAATAAAAGATGAAGAATCTGAATGGGCACAGTCTTGTCACTATTACAAAGCAATATACGTCACTTGCATTTATTGCTCGGTAGTTCTAGTGTCAACTATAATTAAAAGAAAAAAGTTTGGTGATAAAGGCCTTCTTTTCATACTTCCTTATGATGCAAATGAGTTCATAAAAATATCAAATTTCAAAAATTCTTTTAAATCAGATGTACGCAAATCAAAATTGCCAGGTGAGAATGCGGAAAAAGAAAGATTGCGCAACCTGTTGAGAATTACAGTCTCGCGACGAACAACGATTTATGCGTTATTGTTCTGTTAACACTAGGTTTTCGGAGCACTGAAAGTGAATATTTTACATTACTTTATAAAAATAAGAAGAATGTGTCTATTCAAGTTTTTTAGCCATCTTTTAGATAATATATACCTAAGGAAATGAGTTTGTTAAGTATTTCCACGTAGGTGGATCTTCATTATCTCAATAACCGTGAATTAAAAATATTAAATTGTTGCAGGAGATACGAGGCGACATTCAGAAGAGGCTCCCGAAGGAGTGGTCCGAGGAGGAGGTTGCTCAGCTCGCGGAGCTCTGGGAGCTGCGTAAAGATGATGACGGTAATTTTTGAACTTCAATCGGACGAGTCCCACAAGCATCTTCCTGGGCTAGCATGACCGTGCCCTGAATCAGTCGAGGAATTTTACGAATTCGCTCGCCCGGGGAATTCATTAGCGCCCGCGACCGATTCACGGGATTTAATTAAGCGCCCGGGCATCGGGTAACGGCTGGCTTGGCATCTTATAGCAATAATTCGGACCCGGTCGAAACGAACGAAGAATAATACCGTTTGCCGATCGAATTGTTCGGGGGTCTTGTAAAACTTGCTTCATTTCCGCACGAGGGTCGCGCGCCCCTTGCAAATCGTTTTCTCGTTGACCCCGCGAAAGTTCCGCGAACGTGTTCCCTTGCTCTTTTATTCCACATTTTAATTCTCCTTCGAACCGACCGTTGTTATAAACAAACGGCAGAGAATTATCCGGTGAGTTGACTGGACTGCAGATTTTTGCGCAAATTCGCTGTATTAGACATTACTACAATGTAATGTAGCGTAATGTAATGTACAATTACTCTAATGTAATGTTCTCACAAGAACAGGGCTACCTTCAATATAGGACCCGGAGAAAATTATTTCGAGTTCTTGAAGAGGGACACAAACTTTTGAAGAAAAAAAAATATGTGAAGGCAACCCCAGAGGGTAAAATAGCACTCGATTCTGGTTTTGTCGATTGCCTATATCTTAATCACTGTGAGAGCTCCTCCCAGAACAAAGCATAATCGCGCAAAACTTCGCGTAACTCTTAAACCAGTGAATTCCTCGCCTCGAAACTTCGATTTTCGGCATTTTCTCGTCAAGATGTACAGGACTGTATGATGAAAAATACAAAATTTCTGGGTTGTCAAGGCGAAGTTCAACCCGATCCTTGAATACCCATGGTTCTACGAATCTGTACACTTTCGTGGCTGAGACACAGCGACCTCGAGGATCCTGAATCCACCGCGAACATCAGCGAATGCGCAAAAATCCGCGGTCTAGACACGCACACACCGAGAGGAACAGACTCGAAGAGATCGACCACTTCACCGATCATAATTTTTTAATTGAGAAAGGGGACGAGTTCCCCCGGTATTGTCGTAGCCCGATGCGAATCGGCCGTCAGGAGCAAAGCTCGCTCACCCCCTCCCCTCCCCTCCCCACCCCCAACTGGTTATCAGAAAATGGATTTCCTCTTTTCGCTAATTTAATTCCGGGCGGGCGGGCGCTTCTTATTACACCGACAACGCTCCGGGGGTGTGGGGGTGTGGGGAGGGGGTATGGATCGGATTGAATCAACGTTTCGTTCCGTTCGCCGTCGAATTAATGCCGATACGATTTCACGGTTGTATACAACACAGATCCGTTGGATATGATCTTCAATGGGCTCACAATAAAGCGGTCGAAGCCAAAGATCAAGGAGAAGCTTTTGGAATTAGGATTGGCCGCGGATTCGAAGGCGCTGCGCAAGAAGCGGTCCGGCAAAAGCAACCAAGGTAAGTGTTCCACTCTCCCTTTCTGTCTTTCAGTCGTCGCGCCCCGTTCCCCTCTGGAAATCCACTACCACCACGACCACCACCCCCTTTTCCATCCCCCCCGCATCTGCCGACAGTCTTCTCAATCTACGGCCGTTTGGCTCTCTTTACTCCTCTCTCTCTTTTCCCAGCCCTTTCTCTCCCCGGGTCTCAAGCGGCTCTGAAGCACTCCTTGTTCTGCCCAATCCTATCCCATTCCATTCGCATCTGTCTTTCTTACTATCCTCAGATTCTGCGACTATTCCCATTCGATCAGTCTTCTGCTAATACGATTGCCAGCGACTGCATAGACCGGAGGGGAATAAAAGCATCGGCGGAGAGAAAGAGAGTGAGAGAGAGAGGGGAAGAGAGAGACGGAAAGAAATCTCTGGCCCCGGGGAGGAAATGAAAGGGGAGATCAATTTGTACCGAATCTTCTTGTAGAACCCTCCTACCTCGTTCTTTATGATCCAGGCCAGGGGGGAAAGAAAAAACCTTTCGCCTATATCGTCAGAGATCAGGCTATATAGACTTTGTTTTCCCGTCGGCCCTCTGTCCCGCGATCGAGCACACACAATCGGCCGAATTAATTGGGTATACCCGGGAGATCGAGCCCCGGAGATCATTTAATAGAGAAATGCCGGTGGTGGCTTGGCGTTGTCGTCGATGACTGTGCCACGCGGAAATGCTTGAGCGTTAATACGCCATTTTGTTCGTCCGATTTCTCCCGCTTCGATGTGCCGTAACGCCGCGCGTATGATCGAACGACTCTCCCGACGACCAACCCCTTCGCAGTTTATTTGCGCGAAATTGTTACACGGCGTGCAATTTGCGGGGACGGGATTTTTTGGAATTTTTGTTCGAGGAAATTTGGGGATATTCTCTTTCAAACGTGACGTCGCGTGGAAATAAAAATTTCTCGGTAGCTAAGGTGAAGTTAAGAAGAGACGAACTAGGTATAGCTTCTCGTATCTTGCGATTAGGGCAGATAATTACGCGAAACTTTTGAACCGGTGAATTCCTCGCATTGAAACTTCGACTTTCGGCATTTTCTCGTCGAGACGTACAGGATTGTGTTAGTAAAAAGTTGGAAATTTCTGGGTTGCCAAGGTGAAGTTTAACCGTTATTTCGTTTCCCGGTCATTTTCATCAGTCGGAACTAAATCAACGGTATTTACGAACTCTTTATGTCATTACATTACTGCTTTGTATTTGGTATTAAAAATTGAGTGTTGGAAGGAGGGTTGAAATTAAATTTTGAAATTAATTTTGTTTAGGTCAATTGTATTAAGTGGCTCGCTATTGAAACTGTTACGACAACTGAAATATCTATCAAGTAAAATCATAATGGCGAGTCGAAGACTTTCGAACGCTGTCAAATGACGTCTGAAATTGTTTATGTCCGGAAATATCGAATAAAACAAGATGACGGGGTATCGTGTGTGTTCGCGAAACTGTTGAATAAATTTATTTACTCGAGCGCGTAGCGTAACAAGAACCGTGCAACACCTGAACAGATGCAGTCTTAGCGCACTTGGGTCTCTTTTTACATTGCACGTTTTTACGCAACCAACTTTCGCTCAAGCTTTCGTAACGCGTTTTGTCCATTTTTACAGTCTTTCAAGATGCTTTGTTTACTTTCACGCGGGTGTTTTTCTAAACTAGTTTGCACACTTTTGCGCGGTTTTTAACGCGTTCTTTAACCTTGTAAAAAGAGAACCTAATATTTTTACAGAAAAGAGTGGCGACTAAACGCTTTTAATTATCCATAATTAAGTTTAAATATTATAACGATATAATATTGTTTCTAATGCTAACATCTGTAATTCATTTATTAACTTATGACAGTGGTATGTTTTGTAATCATTTTCGCTGTGTAAGAAGAAATTTTAATACTTACAATTCAATCAATAATTCTAACTAATATTTCTATAAACCAATAGGCCCGTTCAGTGTTAAATCAATCTGCTGTCAACTTACGGTGTCGCAGTGATCCCATTCGATATTCTCGCCGCATCGTCCCCATCGCATAACAGCACGAAAATTACACCGTTATAGTTGTCCGTTCGTAAGAAACTCCTCTCCACTTCGATAAAACCTCAAACACACTCGCCGTCCAAGAAAAACCAGCACTTTCGCAGACCATTTCACCCACACTGTCGCAACTAAACGAGATCCGACACGCGCCGGTTAACGTTCGCACAACAACTGAACTGTCCTTAGATTGCATTATTATTTCGACAATAACCCATTTCCCAGGTAGAATCGCGGACACGACTCCCACTCTCGGTTTAACGTTCTGTTTACTTCTGTTATCGCGTTTCATTATACTGAGTTATTGAATAGCCCAAAGTCGTTCCCTTATTTTCAATTATTTACCCGCGGAAAAGTGTACACAACAAATACACACTGCGTACGGTCGATCGAAAAATCTCCTTACAACCCTTGAAATGATTACTTTTTTTAAAAGGGCACCGCATGACTTGACAACATTTCGAAAGAATTAGTTTACTAAATTATGAGGTAAAGAAAATTTCACAAAAAATTGTAATTCACTGATTTCACAACTTTTTTACATGGGTCTGCAATACAAATTTGAGAAACGCGTTTCGTAGACATACATGCTGAAATTTCATCGAAATTGATTAATTGGGTTTTGCGTCGTAAACAATAGGTGGAAATTACAGTTTTTCACCACTTTTAATCGTTTCTGACTCGTAAATTTTCAACATCTACGCGAGTCTACGAATCGCATTTTTTCAATTTTCGTTGCAAGCCGAAATGAGAAAGTTCCAAAAATCGAACTTTACTATTTTTTGTTGTAATTTCGACTAAACGCAATTTTTCTATTCGTCAAAAAAATGACTCTGAGTCAAAGGGTGTGCCATCGATTAGACTGACCGTACATTTAATTATAAATAACTTCAAATAAATCGTTCGATTAACACGTTGACTGCCATGTCACCCATATGTGGGTGACGGAATTATTTGTCCAGCTTTTAAAATGAATTTTTACGTTTATATATTCATTGTGCCAAACTTGATTACGATCTGCAAAATGCAAGAAAGTTGGAGGACTACTCATGCACTTAATTTTTTCAATTTTTATTTCACTAAATAAAACACTTTGATTTTATTGAATTTTTGAGATTTCTAGTTTGGCAGTCGAAGTGTTAACAAAAACAGATTAATTTCGACAAAAGTATGACTCACATATTCGGAACGTGATGTCGGTTAATGAATGCGGTAGGGTCGTCCATTTCGGTATCGGTCCAGCTGGATTGCCAGTGACATTGTGCATCGCATCGAATGTTATGAATATAGACAACACTATTGAAATAACGTTTGCATTTCTAGCTCGACATTGCGCACGAACGGGAGCCCCGTCTCGGTCGGATCTCGTCACGGAATACAAATTTGGTTATTTAATATCGGAGGACTCGAATTCTGCTCGTAGTTTTCAAGGCCCGGGAGCCGATACGACCGATCCCCTCCCCTCCCTGTTACGCGCGCGGTTCTACGAACTCCATATTTATTATGGTCGCATTGTCCTTCTGTGTGCTTCCTACCCGCGACTTATTTTCATTCAATACGTTACGATAGATCGCATTGTGGCCCGTGCACAATATATACAAGGTTAAGAGATGAAGTATAAAAGGCGAAGCTTTGTCTCGGCTTACGTGCGGTATTGAAATAACGTTTCCGTGCGCGTTCCTGCTCGTGGCCGGAATGCGGTTCCGCGACGCGAAATTTCCGCTGCCTCGACCGACCAACGGCGGATCTCGAAACTATTTCAACGCAAAAACTTCCGATCCTAGAAAAATCTATGGTGATTTCGTGAAACGGAAATAAATTTCGACTCCGTCCCTCCTTTCATTCCCTTCGAAGATATTTTCACCTGATCTGGCGGACGGTTGAACCTCACCTTGGCAACCCAGAAATTCTTAATTTGTTTCTCTATATTATTTCTCGTACATTTCAGTTGTCGTAACAGTTTCGATAGCGAGCCACTTAATACATTCATTTCAAGATTTAATTCGAACCCTCTTTCCGACGATCAATTTTTGATACCACATACAAAACAGTAATGTAATGACATTCACCTTGAACCTCACCTTGGCAACCCAGAAATTCTTAATTTGTTTCTCTATATTATTTCTCGTATATTTCAGTTGTCGTAACAGTTTCGACAGCGAGCCACTTAATACATTCATTTCAAGATTTAATTCGAACCCTCTTTCCGACGATCAATTTTTGATACCAAGTACAAAGCAGTAATGTAATGACATTCACCTTGAACTTCACCTTGGCAACCCAGAAATTATCAACTTTTTACTAATATTAAGGCCTACCGGAAAGTTCTGTCCGACAGTGTCGCTTCAAGTTTCAATCCATTATGCACATGTTGATTCGAGACATATATATGACTCAAATTGCCATCACGCTGGCAAGAAGTCATAAGTAACGATGGAAGGTATATTCTACAATGGATATTATTAAATGTATCGAAGTTTCGAGACGAGGAGTTCCGTGGTTCAAAAGTTTAGAACAACAGTATCGCTGGTATCGACTTTTCGGACTAATTTTCGCTTGAGAGGTATCGGGAGGGTAGAGCGCCACGACCATTTTTAACGTAAACGCGGTCCGATAATTAGGAATTTCGAGAACCGTACGATCGAGATATTTGCGGGAACGTTTCGCCGGAATTCGGTGTGCACCGGTGCGGCTTGGCTGATATCGAAAGAAGCAATACCCGGCGAAATTTATATCCATTTCCACGTGTTCTGCAAAAAGGGAAATCGTCGTGGGAAACACAGTCTGTTAGTAATTCAGACGAGAATGAAAGCAGCGACGAAGAAGCTGGAAAATCCTCGAGACGCGGCAGCCAGGCTCCCAATAAACCGGCAAACAGGAGAACGAAGACGAGCAGGAAGAAGAAAGAGCCGACGGTAGTCTACACGGATGCACAATTATCTGGACTCTTGAGGGATGTCATCGAAAAAAGTGAGTAACACCGTGTCCCCCCCTCCCTTTCCCTTTACTTTTGTCAGCTTTCCCCGAGGCACCGCCCAGGGTGATTTATGGGAAGAAAATTCCCGGCAACAACTTCGAATATTGCGCAGTCCTTTCTCACGCGCGGAGGACAAATGTCCTTTTAGAAAGACAGATATACGCATAGAATAGAGGACCGCCGGTGGAAAACGGGAGAGGGGCCAATAGCGATCGTTTTGAACAACAAAAAAGAAAGAAAAGCCCAACCGGAAAAATTAATGACACGTCAGACTCCTGGTCGCGGTACAAATGTAGCCTAGCGCAGGGGTGAGTTCATCCCCCGAACGGATTTGCAAAAGGATATCCTTAAGAAACGATCTTCGCACCCCCTTTGTGCCAAGCCAATGGCGTTTGTCACCTATCAGAAGGAAGATCCTTTGGTCCCGGCGCTAACGTGTCGAAGAGGGCGCGTTCTCTCTCGGAGTGTCCTTGAAATTCACAATTCTCTCCCCCTCTATGGCAGCAGTGTTTTGACGACATACATAGGTAACCTTAGCACGAAATTACGCGACGGCGTAATCTATCCTGGCAACGTTCACCTGCATAACATGAAACCTTTTCTTTTCTTTTTTCGAAATCGATGCCGCGCGCTCCTTCGCCAATATTAGCTAACGCGCGGAATTGCGAATTCCGGGCGTGCAGCCGGTGAAATTTAGGGTATGACATAGTTTCGTTCGGGAAATGTTTTGTTAGATTCCACGGCTCGTCTATTTATGCGAAAAATTGCTCGACGGAATTCTGTGCGTAGCTTGAGAACGAATTTGAAAAATTAGCAGATCCGAGAGAAGCCGAGGACAAGATCACCGAGGAGAGGGGTCGCCTTGTTGCGAATTTTCCGGCTAAAATATGGAAAACCCTGGATCAATGTAATTTTCCCGGGAGATGTAATAACAAATTCTTTTTTTTTTCTTTCCTCCACCCCCGTGAATCAGATATGAACGAGGCTTTGGAATGGATCAAGGAATCCCTGCAGGATATCCTGGACGATCGAGACGAGGAAAGCACCGAAGGTATTCCCTTAGTCCCGCTGACAGATTATTCGTCGGCCGCGATGGATTCGCCGAGCTTTCAAAAGCTTCTTCGGTCTATGGGATTCACGCCTCCGTTTGATGAACAGGAATCTTATTGGCGTGTACCGGCTAATATGCTTACGACCACCATTCAAAAGCGTTGCAATCTTATCGGCGCCGCATTGTCCGGGAATTTCGTTGCTGAAGGTATATATAAGTCCGCTTTGTGTTTTTTCACGCTGTTTCTCAACTTACTCCCGCAAATGATTCTCAATGCCGTTCTTAAGCTGTTCTCCTTTCGCTCCGCGTTCCCGCAACTTAATTTTTCCCTCGGTGTCGAATCGCTGCAATAATACAAAATCAATGGCGACGGAAAGATAAAGTGAATCGGCAAGTTGCAGGAAGAGTTGCAGAAAGTTTTCACAGATTTCATTCGACATAACTCTTACTTAACGCGACGCATTTGTATGATTTGTAACCGAACGTAATGATTTGTGGACAAGTTAAAAGCTGGCTAGATGTCGCAACAATTATCAAAACGGAAATTTGTGAAACCATTTAATTTTTTAATCGACTTGAACAGAACCAGAACCAGCCCCTCGCAAGACCAAATCCGAAATGGCCAGGGCCAGCGAAAGTGAGGACGAAGTTGACGCACTGGAGACCATTAGAAAATACTTTGCCACGAAAAGTACGTTCTCCTAATTTTCCGAATCAGCCGTCTACAAAATTAGTTGGCTGAACTCTACTCCAGGAAACCAGAAATTCTTAACTTCTTTTTATGTAATCCGGTCGATTTCGGCGAGAGAATGCTGAAAATCCAAGTTTTAATCCTAGGGGATCAGTAGTTCGAAAGTTATGCGTGTGTAAAGATGCGCGATTTTCACCGTTTTCGACGGGGTCACGCACCAGTGGGTTTCTAACATTAAAACTTGGATTTTCGGCATTTTCTCGCCAGAATCTACAGAATTCGTGGTTTCCTTGCGTAGAGTTTAACCAATTAGTTAATTGCATATTTTGCAACAGAACAAGAAGAGGAAGCAGGGCCGCCTATTCCTCTGGATTCTGATTCCGATGTCGAAGTGAAGGAAAAACCGAAGCCAACAAAAAGGTCCAAGATGCCTGCGAAATCAAAGAAAAAGATGGTCGTAGAAAGCGATGAGGAAAGCGTAGCAACCACTGAGACAATCGGTATGTATTGTTCTAGGAACGGGTACGTTTCTAAACAAAAAGAAAAGATTTCTCATTATTCGATCGTTTTTACACTTTGCAACAGAGCCGATGGCAGAAGCAATGGCGTCTGTGCCTCTTGACTCCGATTCCGACGTCGAAATGAACAAGAAATCAAAACCATCTAAGAGCTCCAAGTTGCCAGCAAAATCGAGGAAAAAAGTGATCGTAGTGAGCGATGAAGAAAGGGTTGCAACCCCTCAGAGAGTCGGTATGTACCAAACTATTCTAGAAAAACAGCTTAACACGTTAACTGTCGAATTAAAACCCCCCAAAAAATTGTACAAAATCACAGAAAGATAGGCACTGAAAGGTTGGTAGCGGATCTATATCGCAAAATAAAAATATTGTGCATTTGATCTGGCTTATCTTCACCTTAGATGCCTATATTTTAATTACTGTTTTTTAACCAGTGAATTCCTCGCCTTGAAACTTCAATTTCAGACCTTGTCTCGTCAAGATTTACAGGACTGTACAGTAAAAGATTCTAAATTTCTGGGTTGCCAAGGTGAAGTTTAACCTTTGATCTTAGTATTGCGACAGCCAGCGAAGCAGCGAGCGTGTTAAGAATTCCCAAGGTGCTTCTGTGATTTGTATAAATAAATTTGAATCGATTGATTAGCAGAATCTGCGGAGAAGCCAGTAAGAAAAGGAAGAGGGAAACGCGTAAAACTGCTGGTAGAATCTTCCGATTCTGAGCTGGAGGATCACGGTGAGGACGCCGAGAACACAGGTAAAGGGACTAGAGTCAAACGAGCGAACTAGCATAGAAGAAGCGACGCTATTTTGTTCTTGCTCATTAAACGAACATTTCTGTTAGACGACGGGAAAAGAAATCGGCCGGACAGTTCGGGGGACGAACGTGGAACAACGAAAAAACGTCGTCTACTGGACAGCGAGGAGGAAGACGACCCATTAATGTCTCAGAACACCGAGGTGAAACACGCTAGGTTGATAATTAGCGACGACGAGGATGAAACGGGCGAAAAACAACGCGATCAACCAGGCTCATCTCGGGCAATTATTAGCGACGACGACGATTAACGAAAGCCGTCGACCGTTGCCCCTCTTCGAACCCATTTTATACGCCATTATTTTCTTAACAGAGCATTTTTTAATCTATTCTCGTATAACGCTTAATTACCCTTATGTACTCCTTTGATGAATAAACAATTTTCTATAATAATAACTGTGTTAGTAATTTATCTTCAGAGTTTTATGCCGTGTTTATTAGGGATGCAATTCATGATTATGAGAGCTTACTTTTGCTTCGTGGAAATTAAATTTTGGAATAAAAGTTGATGTCCATTAGATAACACAGGGTGTTTGAAGATTAAACACAGTAATATATTTAATAAAATAACAACAAGTGGCATAAAATATGGATTCAGCGCCATTCTTTGTAGCGGGAATACGCTCAAACTGCTAGACAAACATTACCGACAGGGCTATCGGATGGGATTTATCGATCTTGATTTTTTCTAGAAACTGACATGGACCTATCGTAAAGTACGTTCACTCAGCTTTAATTCGAGCCCTCAAACTCGAAAATTTTCACCGGAATATATTTCAAAATTGAATCGAAGTTACCCATGGTACCAAAACCCCTAAGTTTAAAATAAAGATTTAAATACTCGAAGAACACTGCAGAGGGAGCCAATTTATGTGCCGACGAAAGAAAAAATCATTTTCTGCATTACCTGATGGAGAATGTTGGGTTCCTTTATTTGCTGACGAGGTCGCCACACGTGTACCAAAATGGCGGCGTAAAAGGGTTGTATTTTCTGTTTAGCGGCTCACGAGATATACACAAATTCGGTTCACGTAGAAAATGTTATTCCGATTTTGCAACCTGTGCTACAAGAGTGCGGACTCGCCATTCGTGAAATTTTCAAGGCATTGTGTAAATGATATTTTATTTCTTAAGTTATATATCTTAGATCAGGTTGTATATACTCTACACTCACCGGGTTAACTCTGTAAATTTTTATTTAGGCAAAAGCAGCCGTTAAAGCAAGTGAAAATGAAGGACAATTGCCCGATGTCTCGCCGGAGAAAGAGAAGACGAAGATTAAAATAATAGAATGCAAACGTAAGACTTTCAATTTTTATAAGGGTATGGCTTATAAGAAGAAAGAAATTATACCACTAGCTAGCCAGAAATGGAACCACCGAAAATCTAAAGGCGACTACTTCACTATATATCCTCTCTACGAGGTACACCTCGTTATCCATTTTGTAACCATACAATTTTGTTATGAAATTATAACTCACTTCGTTCTGCTTTTTTCAGGACAATATAGAAGAATCCGACGAAGAGTCTCCTACGTTCGATGATCTTAATCTAAATCCTGCTGTACATAATCAATTGGAAAAATTCAACATCAAGGAACCCTTAGAAATTCAACAACTAGCAATACCAAAAGTACTCTCTGGCCACCATACATTGTTAACAGCGGAAACAGGCTGTGGCAAAACGTTGGCTTACCTGTTGCCACTGATGTCCCGGATATTAGAATGGAAAACAGTCAAAAGAAATCCTATGAACAGTCCCTTTATCGTAATTGTGGCCCCTACTAGAGAGCTGGCAGTACAAATCGGAGTAGGTATTCAACAATTATTGTACAGTATTGTACACCTTGGTGCAAAAACTGGGTGAATCCAGATATTGGAGACTGCTCTTGCACCAAGCAATTGGTATGTTTCCGCATCAAAGTCTTCTATTGCTGTATGACGCAGTGTCGTTTCTATTTTTCAGATAGAATCAATGAAATGGTGCAAACCGTTGGGTATTAGTATAAAACTGCTTACCGGTGGAAGGACGAAAAAGAAAATGTTGGATCCTCCACTTGACAAAGTCGATGTACTAGTCGGTAGTTACGGTGTTATCAGTAAATTGTTCACGGTTGGCGTCTACACAAGGGAATTAATACGATGCGTGGTTATGGACGAAGTGGACGCCTTGTTCCACCATACCTTCGAGGAGTCGCTGAAAGTATTCCTACGAAAACTGCCTGTGTGTAATCACGACCAAAAAAGATATTTTAACAAAACAGATGTTACAACGAGCGTTCGTTTATGCAGATAGGATACCATCAGTACTCGGACGAAGGGTTCCCGGAGACTGTGCAACTGATTCTAGCTTCTGCCACGGTTCCCTCGCGCATGGAGAATGTTTTAGACAATATCATAAACGTAAGCGAAGCAAGATTTGGAAGATACGATACAGGGTTTTAATGATTGACGATACGCAGGTGGACTCGTTGGACCACGTGACCACGGGGAAGCTGCACAGGATACTGGTCCCGCAGAAATTCGTTCGGACGATGCCCAGCGAGAAACCAGCCCTGCTCTTAAAGTATATAAAGCCGAAAGTCGCGAGAAAAGAGTTCGTCATTGTGTTTAGCAATTCGTACACCACTGCTTACTGGATGAAGCTGTTCCTAGACGAATGCGGCGTGCCGACTACCGCTTTGCACGGCAGTATGTCGTTGAGAGTGCGGATGGGGAAATACGGAGAGTTCATTAACGGTCACACGCACGTTTTGTCAACGACGAACGCGGGATCCAGAGGTCTCGACACGGTGATGGTCAATCACATTCTGAATTACGATTTCCCGTTGGACACGGCTTCGTACATTCACAGGTAGGAGTCCTAGCTTGACCACTCTGAATATCTCGCTTGATTTTAACGACAGAGAAACGAGTACTTAACTTTCTTATCCTTATTTCATCGAATAAATTACTCTCATTTTATGGAATCTTTGAGATTAACGAACCGGCACTCAAAGTGTCGATCAATAAGGAATTTAGGGTGGTATCTGTTTACACCGTGAAGGTAAACACGGATCAATGGAACAGATCTAATTAATTGCTGGAACTCGCCGGGTGTTGTACGCCAAACTAAAGTATAATGTTTCACACAGATGTGGCAGAACGGGCCGAGTAGGCACAATTGGTGATTGCCGTGTGACGAATTTCATATGCAGGCCAAAGGAAATAGTTCTGACCCAGAAAATTGAATGGGCCACCAGGAGGATGAAGCCGATACCCATGGTCGACCTTCAGCGTCCAGAGGAACAACCAGCCGCGGAAGAGCAGACGCTACCAGAAGAAGAATACGAGGAACGAATAATCGAAAGCTTGGACGATCCGCAGGATTTTCCATATTGAAGCGTGTAGGGCTGTTGTATGGTTTGAATAAAGGAAAGAATCGTCGCGATTGATCGCTGATCTTCGTTAGCCCCCCTCCCGGTGTCTTCGTCGAGCGCGTGCGAAGTCACTCGAGAAAAAAGACGTCTTGGATGAAACCTTTCGTGCGACCCCCGATGGGATCAAAGAATCGACCGAGTGTCGTTGCCCTTCCAGCCGTTTCCACGAAAACCCAATCTGCCAGTTGCGTTTCGTTGCTATCCTTCTCGGGGTTCCCCTAATTTTACGTGGACAGTACTTCGACGCTTCTCGAGAGACTAAGCGAGCCCATTAGCTAGTCCGGAACTAATTTTCTTCTTAAAGCGATGGGTCTTTATGGAAAAGTGGTCCGCGTCGATCTCGAAGAAGTAGTTTGAGAGCTGCGATTTAGAGATTGCGGATTTTCGAATTTCAAAGTTATGGTTGGAGGAAGGAAACGATCACGACCCACACGTACATCCGTCGGTCCGATGTTCCGTCATGTCCGGCGACACTCCCACGCTCGCCGCCTACGCCTAGCAAATAGAACTGCCTGGAGGCAGACCGTGCGTCTAGACCAGTTTATTAATCGCATTGTGTTTTAGCGAAATGAAACGCACGAATGAAACATTTCGTGCTCCCTTGATTAGGGCGTGTCGACGACTCTACGCCCGTGTCCTCTGGAGAACGGTATAATTCGTGACAATTTCATCATTGTTTGCGCGGCCAACATCTCTTTACAATGAAATTCTAGATGTCATCCTTGACTGTTCATACGCGGTAGATCGAAAGACTAACTTTGGAGAAAGGGATAGGCCAGAGACAGTGACCCACACACACACACACACACACACACGTGTTATAAACGCATGCTCTATGTATTTAACACTAGAACTACCGGACCAGTCAAAACGACCGGTTCCTAATATTTCTCTCGTTAAATTATAAAAATCTTTTCTATTGTCTGTTTTCTATAAGGATTCCATTCGAACCTCATCTTCAAGATAGATAATCGATTGGCACAGATTTTTCTCTTTCGCCTTATTATATGCGAGACTTTAGAATGTTTCTGATCATTTTATGGGGTCTTCTTTTATTAATGGGGTAACGGGAGATTCGACGATGATGTCGGACACACGCGACCAGTATACCGAAGAAAATGAATTGATCGAATCACGAACAAAGAGAATCAGATCAAAGCATCCATTGTAAGAGGTTAAATCGTGTCAAGTACGAGTACCGATGAACTTTCGGTCGAAAAGAACTGTACGATCGAGTGCTCGTGCAAACGGTCATGCCATTTCCAGCGGAAACTGTCGGGAATCGCGATTCCCAATTAGGGGAACATTGCGTTTCGAAAATTTTGCAACCTTTTCGACTTTTTTTTTACTAAAATATGGATCAATCACGATTCTTAGCATTTGAAAATGACAATTACCTGAATCTTCAAACGCAGAAGTGATTCCAGGTCTGCGAACAAAATGAATATTTCTCTTATTTGAAAAAAAATAATCATAAAGAAAGTATCATACGTAGACTGTGGATTTGCATGCAAAATAAAAATTGTCTTCAGTGAAAGTAAAAATTGTATTCAGTTTTGTGATAAACGCGTAATACCCGCGGTCTAATCATACTGATTTACGCACCCGACTGCTGGCGATTAAACTAAATGAATAGCATTCGGAAATGTAACGAAAAATACAAAAAAAAAAGTAGCTTTAACCCTCTGCCCTCGAAGCTCGTTTAACTTCAAAACGAAACATTTCTTTCGACCTAGAATATACTGGTACAATACTGAAGTGTTTAGTAATTGATTAAACACAAACAAATTTAGTAAGGTAAAAAATATTTTGAATAACGATACAGCAATGTTTAGTGGCGCCTTACAGTCGCCATTCGAGTGCTAAGGGTTAAAAGTACACTTTAAAAACTGAACGTTCACATTTACACGAAATAGTAACATAAGTAAATAAATCTGTTTGCTTTTATATAACTTGTTTTCCGAACACCAGAAGCATTATTTTCGTTCGTCGTGAGTCACATTCGAAAATGACTGGTGAAACATTTTCCTGCATGATGCAAAAATATTTTCCAATAAATTCGAATGCGAAATATCTATGAACAAAATATGCATGACTTACACTATATTGACAATAATCACCGTGCGCGAATTGTCCTTTGGTGTTCGTCCCCGCGTGGAATCATCCCCACCACGATCCATCTGGCCACCCTCCGTGGATCGGCCAGTAGAACGGCTATAGTTCCGAAAGGCACGCGCTTTGCATCATGCTGGAGGGGATCCGAGGACCGGGCTGGCAGAAGGGAACTCAGTATAGTGGCGGCGCGCAACCTGTTAGCGTCGTTTCATCGTGTCCCGTCCCGGGTCCCGCTTGTCGTCGACTTTTTCCCGTCGTCGGTTCAGCTGCGTCATAGTGATCCGTCTGACAGGATCTATCGTCGTGATCCTCGTGGAAGTGCTCCGTTTACCAGAGAGAAGAACGCGTTCGCTCGAAGAGGAGGCTCGATCGATCCACGGAGAGAGAGATCCAGGGGTCTCGAGGGGGAGCGAAGAGCGAGCGGAAATCGCGTTACGCCTCTAGCGGAAGGAGGATCGATCTGCGGGGGGAAGGATCCACACGGGTGGTGTGATCGAGCCGAGACGAGCCGAGAACCGAGAGACCGAGAGACCGAGAGGATCGAGAGAACAGAGAGAAAAACGCGGTCCGGCGAAGTTGTGGATCTTATTGCGGTTGCCCGCGATCCGAGCTGCAGCCGAGGAAACACGAGTGCGTCGGGCCCCGGGTGATTCATAGATCGCGCGCGCCATAGATCTCGGCGGTGTCCAGTGCGGTTGTGGGAAGAGAGATCGCGCGGCCGAGACGAGATCGACGAAGGAATGCACGGTGTCCACGAGTGGTGCTACTCGCCGATTCGGTTTATTTAGTGGCGGGCAGAGGGGACCGGAAGCCGTTATATTGGAGAGGAAGCGGGAAAGCGGCGTGCCGCTCTTCTGTGTACCGAGGCAGAGGCGATCGTCGCAGCCGGAAAATGTAAGTGTGCCCCGAATTGATCTTTCTCGATATTCTCGTTTCCGATCCGACACGCTACGAAACCTCTCCCCACCCCCCTGCCGAGGAATACCGATAGCCGAAGGTCACCGATGCGTTCATTCAGAACACGTCTACTATGCACACGAGACAATGCGGCCCGGAATCGCAAAATCCCCGGACAACATTTCTGTCTACGTTAATCACACCCTAGAACGGTTCTTAGGCTCGCACAATGTTTCCGAGACAATGTCCTTCGTAAGGGTCGGGTTATACTCAGACGCTTTGGGTTTATCAACAATAGTATACCTGTTTTATGTACCATAAAACTACCCTTCTCCGGTGTATATTTCAGTCGAAGAAAATAAAACTTTTCGCCAGTTGAATGTATCCTATAATTTCGGTAATCGTAAAATCCGGAACCGGTCACATTTTCACCCCGTCGGTGTACAACAACGAACATCTCCACCCCTCGGGAATAAACAGAGTTAACGTTTAACGTCCACGAAACCGCGCCAAACTGTTGCTGGTCAGGTAAGAGCGACACTGCGCTGTAAGGCTGGCCGATCAAAGGTCAAAGGGGCAGCGATTAAGGAAAGCAGCAACGATTTTCTGGATCCCACGGACTACGTTCACGGCGTAGGGTTAATGGCACTTTCATGCGGCACGGTTACGCGCAATTAAAGTGGAGCGGCGAGCCCCTCGTTAGCTCTTTTGTCAGCCTGCGAAGGTTAAACAGTCGATGACAGAGAGGAACGCCGCGTACATTTTATTCCGACCCGGTGGGAACCGAACGGGTCCCGTGTTTGTCCCGGGGGGTTGTAAACCATTCGGCGAACTTGTAACGAGCAAAACTGTGCGCTCGCGAGGAGAATTCTGAAAGTCCCTGTCGTCGGAGCCCCGGGGATTCGTGGTAATTACAAGTTTCGCTGCGACGGTAATTACGATCGTGTCGCACGAGCTACGAAAATTTCAATTGACAGGGAAATCACTGCGCGTTCAGCGAATGTTTCGGTGAGAAACGTTTCTCGCCGGGAAAATGAGATTCGAACCGAGCGAGACGTGTTGCGAAACGTTGGCAGACGCGGGGCACAGCGTAGAAAAATTCGTTTTCGCTGCTGAAGAGAGACATTGTGTTCCATTGTGTTCTTTGACGATCAAGAACCGTGTGCCATTGTGCCATTGACTGCGAGAAAGGGTGCGGAACCGTCAGGCCGTTCAAACCCTTGCCGGCCCGCAGATTCCACGTTCCTTCTGCGGATACCCTGTAAATTGCATTGTTGTTCTGACCAGAGAATCGACGGAGTTTGCAACGCTTGCAATTTTCAACGTCCGTCAACGGGTTCGCTCGACACCGTCCAACTCGTTTCGTTCGGTTCGCTCGAACAACGTCGACGCGATCTCCTCGAAAATACGTTTCCCGGCTTCGTGTCATTACGATCGATAACCGCACAATCGCAAAGATTAAGATTATCCATCGATTCCTACGGATGAGTCAAAGGTGAATCATGCGTTACATGCAGTTACGTTCAATGGGACGCGCCGCCGAGTGCAATAACTTCGTCGACACAGAAACTTGCGCCTTCCTGAAGCATCGATAATCATCCATCAAGCTTCTACCTTACAGCGTTTTGTCGGTTTTCATAATAAACGTTTTCCAGCGACCAGAAATATCAAACGAATTTATACATAACATTCGACACTTCCTGGGCAAAGAATAGCTTCTCCTATCCCATATATGACGCTCGCCAGAAAAGTGTTGCGGACATTTATGGAGTTGTAGAGAATTCATTCTAAGATAATAATTTTGCTCCATTCGTCTCCAACGTTTTAACCCTTTGAACACCAAAACGAAACATTTCTTTCGACCTAGAATATTTCCCTTCTATATATACATATATTTAAACGAATTTAATAATGTAAAGAATGTTTTTAATAATGGTACAGCAATTTTTAGTGGCGCCTTACAAGTCGCCATTCGAGTGCTATGTGGTGAAGATGCGGTAAAAATGATTTCGAGTTTCGCAGCAAGCTGATTCGAAAATTGAGAGTGCACTTTTGCGAGATTTCACGGTGCCCCTGTTTTAATTGCGCGTCTTGCGCGGAGAGCGCTGTGAGAGTGGGATGAATCAGTGGACCCGTGTGTGCGAACACTGCGAGAACGGTTTTGTGGGCCACTGTACATATACGACGCCACGGCGGTTATGGCAGAGGCAAGAGAATCCTCGTCCTAGTACTCGCGTTACGATCACCTTCGCAACGCGTCACGGTCCGTTACGTTTCGTTTCTTCTCCGGCCGCTTCCACCAGACGGTTAAAAGCCGGATTCTCGCTTATGTTTGTACACATAATCCGCGTTTCTGTACGCGTATTACCGCCGCACGATTCGACTCGGAGTTTCCAGCTGTTAACCGAACCGCGCGCGCCAATTACCTACAATTACTCGGGGCTCGAGAGGAGCGCGGGTAATCGAAAGCTGTCGGGACTCGAAACGAGCGTGACAACGCTTGCGACATAGGAAACCGAAATATTACTTATGTCGTTCTTTTTATTTTTGAGAATAGCAGAATTACTTTGTTTTTGTTTTAGATTATTTCTCCGTGAAAAGTTGACCAGCACATTCCTGACAATTTTCCGATTAAAACGAGTCCAAACACGGCACAATTCGGAGCACGTTTCCCCGTTTAATACACGGAGACCCCCGGGTCCTCTGATTCGTTCGCATAATCGAGGTTCCGTTGTATCGTGTATTAAACAGGGATACATGCTCCGAATAGTGTCATGTTTGGGCTCGTTTCAATCGGAAAATTGTCACGAATATACCGGTGACATTCCCCTGAAGAAATAATGAATTGTTTATCAGTTATTAATTAAAAACGTAGCTGAACCTCGAAATAACGACTCGAGTTACAAGAAGTGTTATAATTTCCGCAATTGTGGGAATATTCGAACGAAACTTTTTCCAAAATGTTCACAAAGAATGCGGTCGATGACGTGAGCAATAAAGAGAAATGTATTTTTTCGGAGTTTCCCGGTACCGTGCAGATTAGCCGAGCCAAGTTTCGGGTTTCTTCTGGCTTCCCGTAACGCGCGAGTCTCGTCGATTGACCTTTCCCCGTGATCTATTCGCGATCGAACAGCCTTTTAATCCTTTCGAGGCTGCGCAGATCGCGCGCGATCACCTTTTCACACGTGGGGGAACCTCGAATCGTCGTTGAAATCGCCCGTCGGGCTCGTCTTCTGTCCGGTTGACACGATGTAATTCAACGTTTCGTTGGTCTCAACTAATTCGCAATTACGTTCGCTCGTAATTTCCGATAAGCGGTCGCGTGGGCTGCGAATTCCTACCACCCACATAATAGTACTCGCCGACCAACAAAGGCCTCGGACGACGCGCGTCTCGCGGAGGGATGCACTCGATGCACCGTGGCCGCGTTTTCCGTGCAACGCTATCACAATTAGACATTGTGGATTGTATGCGTTTATGAGAAAAATTGGTCGTCACAATATTAAGCAGTGGACATATTAAAAAGATTTAAGGATATCAGCGTACCGGTTGCAACGTAATAAAATAATTAAAAGAAGAGGAATGAATTTTGATCTCCCTCCTGCGTCTTGCAATCGATGCACACAGTTCTTATTTTGCGTAAAGATACGTTAATGTTTGGTAATTCGATATTGTGGATTTTATGCGTTTATGAGAAAAATTGGTAACCACAACTTAAAGCAGCGGACATATTAAAAAGATTTAAGGATATCAGCGTACCGGTTGCAACGTAATAAAATAATTAAAAGAAGGAATGAATTTTTATCTCGCTCCTGCGTTTTGCAATCGATGGAAACATTTTTTATTTTGCAGGAACCGCGGTCTAGTAGTTGGACATTGTGGATTTTATGCGTTGACGGCATACAATTTTTTTAGCGTGACTTGTATAAGAAAACGTCCTTCGACATTACAAAACTTCTATTCAAAAGTTAGACTGTTTCATTGTCCACCGATTTATTGTTTTGACTCGCACCATTTTCAAACGACTTTAGCGTACTCGTCGAAGCTCCGTTGCCCTTGGGCAACGACGTGCGATACATATTTCGGTTATTAACTCGGTTTCGTAAATAGTTATCGACGCCAGCCCCGCGGACGCGATTGGGATTTTCCGAACGGTCTTTAAAAAAGAATGGCCGTCGACGATGGTCCCTCTCGTTTGAAAGAAGCTACTAGGAATTTCTGGGTATCCAAAGACTGACCGTTACGAGGAGAGAGAAAGGGGGAGAGGGAGAGAAAGAGAAAAGGAGAGGGACAAGCCTTTGTGTCTCGCGTACAATGTTATTGTATTCCGGGCACGTATAGGCAATGGGAGTTCGTTATTACGCCTACTTCCGGTTGCCGGATCGTCTCTCTTCGAGGCTCGGAGCACCTCGAAGCCCGATTTTCCGGACGAATTTCTTGTCGGAGACCTAATCGTTCGGAAAACTATACTGCACCGAAACACTTTGCCGGAGGAAATTTGTCGAATATCACGGTGTGTCACTTCGAGGCTCTCAATTATGCGGTTCTCGAGTCTTCGAGTGCAATGTCCTTTCGGAATTAGTTAACCCTTTGACGGCGACTGCCCTCGATGCGATGACTATTAAGCATTTATGATCGAAATGACATCAAACGCATGACAGAGGAAACGTTACTTGAAAATGCAGCTGCGTCGTTTTCGTCCGATTGCAATTATCGAGAAAGGAGGAGTTAAGAGGATGAAGAGGAGGAATTATTTTATTTCTCCTTTTTCTGTGGAGGAATTATTTCTTATTCCTCCTTCTTTGAGGAGGAATTATTTTTTATTCCTCCTTCTTTGAGGAGGAATTATTTTTTATTCCTCCTTCTTTGAGGACGAATATTATTCGAGGCCAGCGTATCTTCCGCGTCTTGGAATTAAATACAGATAATTTTCATACCGCGTAAAAATCCGATAACGTTTGCGGTTTCGTCGGAACTGTTCAGGGCTGTGTATTTAGATTGTTTTCGACTCCGATGCAACGACAACCGTTTCAGCAGAAACGGAGCACGCGCACGCGTAACTGTAATCGCGATATTTATTAACGGAACTAGCTCTCCGTTGATGGATCTCGTGATTCCAGAAAGTGAGATCACGGGTATCGTTCGGGCAGGCGAGAGAGACCCGATACTCGAAAATACCGTGGATGGGACCGCGCGCCATGCCATGCCATGCCAGCCCGGCTGGAATTTTTGAACAGCTGCAGGCGCATACCTAAGCGATACCCGTCTCCACAGACCAGCCCCAGGTCTACAGAAAAGACCGCTCGTAAACTCGACCAGGATTCGCTCGACTCCGCTTGACTTTACTCGGCCCACTCGTCTCCGCCGTCTCTCCGACTCTCCTTTCAAATTCGATGTTGTCACCCGGCAATATTCTTGTCAGCGGATCTTCCCGCGAAATCCCGATTTTCTGCGAGAAGCGGCCGCTTAACACTAGCTTTACGGAGCACTAAGAATTACTATTCTACATTACTTTATAAAAAATAACATGAATGTATCTGTCAAAGTTGGTAACCAGTTCTTTTAATAATACGTACCCAAAGAAATCAATTTGGTAAATAATTGCTCATGTACGAATTTTTACAATCTCAATATTCGCAATTTAAAAATATCGGAATCCGCCATTTTGACGGGTCCCGTAAATCTAGTGTTAAACTCTGGTTCGACGAACAATTTTGTCTTTTCATTTCTCTTTTCTTAACATTTTCTACGACAGTCATCGACGTTCCAGGTCCAACGAATTTTCCTACGTCGCAAATTCTGAATTAATTTACAATAAGTTTGCTGTTTGACAACGAAGATATCCAAACAAGTTTGAAAAAGAACTGGAAAATAGGTTAAGCAAGTGTCACCTCAGTGTTCACGCTTCGGTCATCATTTTATTTTCTGAAGGGCAGTCCGGATCTATGTCTGAGAAGTAGGCGTGGCTTCTTTGAACTTCTACGGAGCCAGTGCACTGCCCCATAGAGCAACCTCTCCCAGTAATTAACGTCCAAGCAATACAATGTACTATCTGGAGTAATTGTGCTCCTCTCTTTCTAGGAACAGTATAGATTATTGATATATTGTTCTAAGTAGGCGTGGCCTCGTTGCTCTGCGTTGTGGAGCTAGACCAGTGCTCCATAGGGCAATCCCTTCCTGTATTTAATTTTTAAGACCGTCAGCATGCTGTTTGGAATAGCTAGAGTAGAGTTTGAAGCTTCTGTATAATGGAATCGAGCCTCGTTTTTCGAAAAGCAGATACAGAGTGCTCTGAATAGGCGTGGCTTCCGTACGCCAATGCCCTACAGGGCAATGTCACCCTGTACTTAAGGTGCAATACCTAATTAATTTAACCCTAAAAGGTAAATTCCCCCCTTCGAGGAACAGACTACGACGACCCGAATTATTCGTGCAGAGTGTTCTGAGTGGGCGTGGCTTCGTTGCTCCTCGTTGTGAAACTAGACCAATAACCCGCAGGGTCAATTTCTCCCTGTATTTAAGGTCCCACACCAACGAAATCTACTGAGCAATTCCCCTCTTTCGAGGAACAGACTATGGCGACACGAATTATCGATACAGAGTGCTCTGAGTGGGCGTGGCTTCGTTGCTCTCTCCACACCACAGCAAAAACAGTATTCCGCAGAGCAGCTTCTCCGCGCACATAAGATCCAAGCGATCGAATGCGCGATCTAGAGTAATCGCAGTCCCCTCTTTCGAGGAACAGACTATAGCGTCGCGAATAGGGCAGCGTGACACGAGTAGCGGTATGAATAGTCGATACAGCTAATCCTCTCGCTGCCGCGATAGAGTTTCAAGCGGCCTAATGGCTAGAAAGGCCGTATTGTAGACGGGAGCATATGGTCGTACCGTGGTCGTTTTGTTTGTCGGACAACTGTGCCTCCATCGGCGCAGCGCTCGGGGCCCGAGTCGGCCCGGAATGACTCGTGAAATCTGCGGGTTGTGTTCGAAACGTTTCCCTTGTCTGCGACGGATCGCCGTAAACGGATCGAGCGGCTCTTCTCCGCTCTCGAGGGCCGCGAGTGCAACCGAAGTGCACGCTTTTCCACGGTTTTCCAGAGAACACAGCCGGCTCGGGACCGCGTCCGTTGTCGCGGAATGAATTTGCCTCCTCCTCGACGAAGAGAACCCTCCTCCCTCGTTCTCGGCTGCGAGACACGCCGAGTTCCGCTTAAACGTTATGCCACGCATATTAAAAAAGTACCACTTGTCGCTTCGAGACCTGCCAGACGCTTCTAGAAACCGTCCCGAACGACTGTACGATGTCCTACGATAGTTTGTAATGTTATCCTCGAGTCAGACCGTGGCAGGGATTGCTCCGCGGGCCACCGCTCTGGCCCCGGCGCCGCCCGGGGCACAGAGGCCACGCCCACCCGCGCGGAAATTGAACGAAAAACGCTTGTTCTTACTTCTGGTGGATTTACGGTGGTCTAGATGGATCATTCGCTCGAGGGAGCAGCATTGGGGACCGGAATTTGATTATTTTTGATTCATTGTGGACCTCGGAACCAGATTTTTGGGTATCTAGAATTTGGGACCTTCTGGATCAGTTCTTTGGGATAGTATGGAACCTTCAGGACTAGGACTTTGAAGATTTGGAACCTGCAAAGACAGATTTTTGGGTGAATATAGACTCTACAACTTCCGAGACTAGACTTCGAAAGATCGATCTTTAAAATTATCTTTTTGTGCATACCTAGGACCCACGCAGTTGAACTGTTAGGGGATACAGTGTCTTCTCGATACATGTCAAGTACACGGGTCTTGCCAGCGTCGTGTATCGTTCAGGAGCCGTGTTATGTTTACACTCCTCGTCGTCCTCGGCGTCTCGAGCTCCCTGGCCCCTCGCGGGGTATATCCGGCGACATTAATCATCCAAGTCTTGGCGACAGATACAGAGAAATCGCTAGAAGTAAACCAGATTTTTGTAGAACCGAACGACGCGGTGACAACAGAGCGTGGAACTAGATTTTGAAGTAATGCTGAATCGAAAGACCTCGGAGGACTAGATTCTCGGAAGACTATAGTTACCGGGACTAGGTTTTCGGGGAGCAGTGTCGAGAGACCTTCGGGCACGACAAAAGAGAAGGTAGACACCGACGACGTATCGGGTTTCTCCAGTGAACTCGTTTCCTCGTTTCTGTTTAGGCACGGAGTCTCGAGAGCGCATGGTCGATCGACTAGACTATTTCCTGCGGCGACAACCCTTCCCCGTGTCATGGAATTATTGGCGGTGATGATTGGCGGCGTCGGGTTGGCAGGATACAGGTTCTTTAAATGCTAGGAAAGTCAATTAATTAGGGCCGGATGCGCTGATTGACCTCTGGCATAAGTTCGTCAGGGTCCCGGCCGCTTGGGGGATTAGCCCTTTCGTGTGTCGGTTTCGTGCGTTCGCCGGGTTCCTCGTTATTACTCTCTGTCTCGCCCTCGAAAACGAGCGACGCGATGTTAATTGTCAACAACGGCCAGCAACAATCGACGCGTATTTTCTGCTCGCTCGGACGTGCGCCGCGTAAATAAACCGTGTGTTCGTTCTCGCAGCCCTGTTTGCCGCGCGCTCTCTCTTTCTCTCTCTCTTCAACGCTTATAAAAATAAGAGTGATCCAGCCAGTTAAAAATGTAAGCAGGTCGCGACCGATTAGGGCACCTCCGGACAGCTTGTGCCGCAAGCTTACGGGATCATCGGTTCGCGTGTACTCTCCGTCGTTGAGGCCGGAATTGCGGAGCGATACCGGGTCCTCGAGTCGTTCCCCGATTCCTCGGGGGAAGGATCCATGGATCACGGTGGATCCGGGAGAATCGGAACGCGGAGTGCTCGATTACACGAATCGCTAGACCTGCCCACCTACCTCGCGAATACAGAGGTACTGTTACGGCGCAGCCTGTACGCTAACTGTAAAAACATACTCTTCGGCCGACTGGATGTGCGAACGGCTACTGCGAGCCGCAAACCGAAACTCGCTGCTGCGTCCGACGAGAACGATTGATTAGGCGATGCTGTTAGGGCATTGACAATGATTTTCGGCAGCCCGGACTACGTCAGACAGCGCTCTTCATCAGCAATGAAACTCGTCGAGTCCTCGTTTTCACCTTGCCAGAGTTTACGAACACCTTGGCGCGCTTGTCTGACGACTGGATCTTTGCGCATTTTCTGAAAATTAAAAAAAATTGTAAAAGACAGAATTTAATTTTTATTTATCTCAGACATGCAAGAACTATTACCGCTGAAAATAAGATTTCGTTTGATTCCACTTTCTTCAAATTAAAACATTGCATGAACATCCGCAGTCTACTGATGACGTTAACGCTAGAACCACCGAGTGATGAATACGACTGATGTCTACTGATTTGTAATGACTTTGTATTGACAAGACTACATCAAATCTCGTACCATTTTCATTCTAACGCGTGTTTCAACGAAGAAGTCGAAAACAATTTTATAATTTCACTAATCGTGAAAGAAAAAATTAGGAACCAGTCATTTCGACTGGTTCCGTAGTTCTAGTGTTAAAGTAAAGTGTTGTCTGATACCCTAGTACAGTGATCTCTCCGTATATGTCGCCAAGGCCTGGATGATAAGCGTCGTGAGATTATCCCCGCCACCGCGGTGTACACCGTATGTACCGAGGAGTGTAAACATAACACGGTTATGTCTCCTGTACGATACACACGACGCTGTCAAGACTCGTGCTGTTGACATATATGGAGAATTCACTGCACTCTTTACGACTGTTAAAATCGAGAAGGCTCGCTACAACTGTTATAACGTCGCCTCGTGCTTATCGCAAAGTGCGACTCTCCACGTGATACACTCGCATAAATAGCGAGGTAGTGGGGATAATTCCGCGACATTTGTCAGCCATGCCTCGGCGACATATATCGAGAATGTACTGGTTAAAGACTTTTAGGTAGTCTTGCGTGTTTTGAGACAGCCTGCGCGGAAGTTCGTTTCAATCTCGCGCGTGCTCGCGCAAGCGGTGGTCGGTCAGGCTCGATCAGCATGATCGAGCGATGAGACACCATGAGGGCGTCAGAATATTCCGGGAGAGAGCAACAAGCCCGGGATCGCGTGTTACGCGTCCGTTTGCCTGGTTCGGTTTCGCAAAACGTTCGTCGTTTCCAGGGACAAGCGCCGCGACGCGGCGCGGCGCGGCGGTTGCATTTCTCGCGAGACGGCTCGTTGCGAAAACCGAATGGCAAGCGAGCGTTTTGCCTGCGCTTTTACGGAGGCGAGTAGCGTTCCGACAGAGCCTAACGAGACACGCGCTTTGTGTGTATAGTCTCCTGTGTTCTCCGATTCCAAATTGAATTGGGTGAAGTGGTACAACTGAGAGGAACCTTGTACTTTTACGATTTTCCGACTCCTAATTGAATTCTAACGAATTGGAACGATGGCACTCGGCGTATATTCGACGTATCGGCTTGTCCCAGAAGTGTCTTTCGCAATATTGTTTCATAACACGAGTATACACGAAAAACTTGGCCACACGGGTTTGTTGATGTTTTATTTTTTCCAAACTTCTTGTCTGTCCATGTCGTTCGCCTTTTTTACAAGAATAGCATGAATTTCGCATCGATTGCATTGATTGAAAACGAAATGTACATTCCGGACAATTTGATACTGGTAACAATTTAATGGAATTGGGAAGGATGGAATTTTAATAACTGGTGGGTCTTGAAAAATATATAACTAGTGCAACTTTGGTTATTTTTACTTGAAAAAATTCACACATGTACACCAAATACCGGTGAACATGTGTGTAAAATCTCAACCCCAAAGGTTCGATACTTTTTCCGAAAATAATTCGTAAAGCCGACCCATGTGTTCCAGAAAATGCTCTATAAAAAAATATATAACTCGTGTAATTTTGATTATTTTTACTTGAAAAAAATCCTACGCGTACTTCAAATACCAATGAATACGTGTGTAAAATTCCAACGCAAAAAGTTCTGTAATTTTTCTCAAAAAAATTCCTAAAGGCCAGCCTCGAAAACCAGAGTACCCCCTTAAAGAACCATCTATCAATGTCCTCGAGTTTCCATGTGCAGAACGGGGCCCGAAAAAATTAGGTTCGCCCAGCTAGCGGGGACAGATCATCAGCGACCGATCTGGTGAGAGAACGCAGTCCCGGTGGGCCGTTAAAGCGGTCCCAGTGGCGATGGGACTCGTTCTCACGTTTCGATGTTTGTTTTCCAACGAGGGCTCGGGTTCGATCGTTCTAGGATCAGGTCGCGGGCCAGAGGCCCCCGCATTGGGTCAGTAGCATATTCGGGTGGTCACCTCGTGGAAAAAAAGAGGAACGACGATAATACAAAGAATCCGGCTGTCTCTCTCTCTCTCTCTCTCTCTTCCCGGGGCCTCCTTGGTTGGGTTAGGCTTGCCCCGAGTGACTCTCCGGAGTATAACGGCATCTCGGGCCCCCTTCTGGCCCCGTCGGGCCCCTTCGACCGCCTCGAACTCCTTTCCCCGGTACACTTGGTCGCGCCGTGTCGAGCTCTCTCGGCAGACAACAGATACTCCTCCTCTTTCTCCGTGTTCATTGCATATGCAATGCGGGTCTGCGCGCCAGGTACACCCGGTGCATACGCTCCGAGATTCTACCGGCATGCACCCACGATACTGCGCGAAACTTGCCCCCTGGGGCACTGGGCTGTACGTCGGGGCCACCAAGTCACGCCCACTCAATCCCCTCCACCATTCTTTAACCCTCTTATCGATTTGATACAGTTCTTCCAACGATTCCGAACGAAGCGAAAACAGTATAAATTCGAAATTGCACAGGCTTCTTTCTGGGGCACTGGTCTGCACATCGGGGGACACCAAGTCACGCCTACTCAATCCCCTCCACGATTCGTGAACCCTCTTATCGATTTGATACAGTTCTTCCAACGATTCCGAACGAAGTGAAAACAGTATAAATTCGAAATTGCACAGGCTTCTCTCTGGGGCACTGGGCTGCACATCGGGGGCCACCAAGCCACGCCCATTCAATCCCCTCCACGATTCGTTAACCCTCTTATCGATTTGATGCAGTTCTTCCCACAATTCCGAACAAAGTGAAAACAGTATAAATTCGAAATTGCACAGGCTTCTTTCTGGAGCAGTGAGCTGCGTATCGGGGGCCAACAAGCCACGCCCACTCGGCCCGCTGCACGGTTAACTCGCCCCTGTATCGATTCATTAATGTTTTCGAGGATGTTTTCCGAAGTAGATCGAAGGACCGACCTTGCCCAGGTGTTGATGGGATTTTGGACGGGAGTAGGGCAGCGCCCATCGGCCCTGGGACCATGGATTTTTTTCAGGGAAGCTGTATAGTCGCGACAATAACGCGGTTGGTTCCGCGGCGAACCCAATCCGTCCGTCGAAATCTCTCGGCACCGATGAAGTCGTAGAAACGTTTGCGGCCTGTTTCGCCTCGCGCTGCGATTTTCTGGGTCACGGAGCGTTCCGACTCGGCCTTACGCGTTCCTCTCGTGGAATCGCGGCTTTCTATCATTCTCTCCTCCCGTGTTCCGCTTCCTGTTCGTCCACAGGCTCGAGAACCGGACACCGAAATCAAAGCTGATCGTTCACCGGCTCTCCTATGCGAGGCAATATCGATCCAACAACGAAACTTTCTTGTTTTGCATTATTTCTTTGCGAAACATTCGGCAATATATCCGCGACAATTTTCTGTTTAAAATGAATCCAAACACGACACCATTCGGATCATGTTTGCCGGTTTGATGCACGTTACTAGCGATTACACCGTCTAGTTCGGATAATGAAGGTTCCGCTAGATCGTGGATTACAGGAGCAAATGAGGCTCGAATCACGTCGTGTTTGGACTGATTTTAATCGGAAAAATCTCGCGGACATGTTGACAGGAGTTTCGCGAAGAAAAATTGGAAAGCAACAACCTGTTCTGTCTCCGAGCGAGCGACGTTTTGCGAAAAAGAAAACTCGTCGAGCGACGAGTGTTCGATCGTTGTAGAATGCGGCGAAAGAGGGTCGTGGAAACGTGAACAATCCCAACTTTCCATAGTTGACGTTATTGCCGGGCCCCCGTAATCGGGGTACCCCTTTCCCACTTTCACCGGTTCCATGAAAATCGCGCTGCGATCCGACGAGCTACCGACGGACGCGTTATTGTTCGCCCGATTCCGAGCGATTATACGTTATCGTCGCTCCCTTATCTCGCGATTAATATAGAACGATCGTGACTCAATGCACAGTACGTTCGACCGTTATCTCCCCGAGTAATTACCGGCGAAAAAATTTAATCGCGTAGGACGCGTCGAAGATAGTGCTCGTAATCGTTCGAACGAGATCGAGATTTCGCACCTTGCGTCTGCGAAAATCGACGCGGTGCTGATTTTCGCACGAATCTCTGTTAGAACAATCGCCAATTTGTTTCTTTCATGCGAGAAGACACTTTCGATTTTATGCCCCGGAAACAATCGCTTTTCAAACACCTGCGTCACGTTGCTGTGGAAATTTCAGAAAATCATTCTGGATTTTCTATTTATGGTTGAAACTGAATAATCTTTTAGAGTGGCCTGGTATCAATTGCTCGTTAAATTGTAGTGTGATTCAATAGTAGTCGCGTATTACAGTGCACATTGTAAGCTAAACGTGGCATCATTAATTCCATGGCAACTCGAACTCTAGTTCTAATTTAGATATGCGTTCTTAATGCCTTTACTTCGCATGTGCATCTCATTTATTTTCATTATTCCCTCCCCATTGTGTCTATCCCAAGGTTATTTATTCTTCTCCCTTTCCTAGCCCTAACCGCTTTATCTTATCGTCAATCAACTTGTACTTTGTGATCGTGTCTCTCGACAATTCTTATTTTTCTTTCCCCGTACGCGTCGTTATCTTACGCTTCTTATTTTCTTACGTTACCCCTATTATCTCGTGTTGACCGTATTCGCAGCGTCGGTAACAACAACAACGATAAAGAAAATTATTTTCAGAATTAATATCAGGTAAATGATCGAACCCGCCGAGCTCACACTTGGCAGACATATTCATACATGTTTCGAGCAACAATGTAAATTTTTATAGCGAGTTCTATTCGAAATTGTAAGAGTTATTAAACTCGACGTGATTCGTCCGTTTTTGGCGACAAGGGCGGTACTTTTGTTTTAATAACTCGCACAATTTTTAACAAAATGGGATGTAAAAATTTCTGCTGCTGCTCGAAGCCTCTGCGCACACGCCAGCAAAATTTCGGCTCGCTGGGTTCGATCGTTTTCTGGAAATTAATTCCCGAAGAACGGAATGACAGAGTAACGAAACCTCGCCGTCCTTTTTCTACGGGAAACAACAAGAATCGTGACAAAGGGTCCAGCCGATGGCAGCGATTCGTCGCGTTAAGGTCCAAGCGACTGTGTTTCCGCTACCATAATCGATGGTTCGCCGGGTGAGTCAACGGCAAAACAATTTCGCGTTTCGCTTTGTTCCTCTCCGTACGTGACCGAACGAACGGGGCAGGAAAGACGGCGAAACGCTGCGCTCTGCGAAAAACGCGCACAGCTGGCCGGGCGGGCATAATGCCGCTCTATTTCGAGAGATTCAGCAGTCCGGCCGTGCAGGTGTGCACCCTCCTTCGCAGAAAAGAACACAGTAATATCTCGATAGGATACTAAAACCTCGCCGCTGAAATGCTGAAGAGGACACCCGCAGTGACACACACTCATGAAACATCCATCGACATCTGCGTCACATTTTCCTGATTAAAACGAGTCCAAACATGACATGGTTTGGAGCTGATTTGCTCGTGTAATCCACGATAGAGTAGAACCTCCGCTATCCGAACTGACCGGTATCGCACGAGTGTCCGAATTCGTATCCGGGATTAAACTGTCGAATACGGTCCGAATGGTGTCGTGTTTGGACTCGTTTTAATCGGAAAATTGTCACGAACGTGTTGGTAAAAAGCTGACAAATAAATAATGCAAAACTGTACTACGATTCATCGGATAATGGGTTACAGTTTTATCGCTGCAGTGTTAGCTCTTTACTGATTCGTGGAAAGAATCGTGTTGTACACGGATCGCTTCGGTAGTTCGGATAATAGGAGGTCCTACCGTATCGCGTATTAAGCAGGTAATAGTGATTCGAACTGTACCGTGTTTGGGCTCGTTTCAAACGGAGAATCGTCAGGAATTTCTCGGTAAAAGCTCCGTGAAGTCAGGATTGCGAGAATTCGTTTCGGCGAATCGCGTATCGTTCGAGACCGGAAGGAGCCGGGCATTCCGCGATTGTAAAAGTGGCCCCGATCGATTTCGGTAACGATCGGGCATAGAAAGTCGGGAAAGGCTTCAGCGAGTCGCGACGATGTTGCGGAGCGCGGGCGCTAAGCCGATCGGAAAGATTCCGAAAGCCGCGGCGTGCCTTGCTACAAATTGCACGAAACGGGAGGATGTTATGCGATCTTTATTGCGTCGAGTAGCACCGGACACGAATCGTTACGTCGAACCTTTCGTCGTTCCAGCGGTGCTCCGGTAGATCGTTGCGAGCCGATAACGAACAAGCGGGAACGCTGCCACCGGAACGCCTTCGAAGTCGTTTTCCTTGCGCAACAACCATCCACATAGTCGCGCGCACACTCGCGCGCGCGCGCTCGTCTTCCTTCATTTTTTCCGGGACTGTGTTCTTCGTCGATCTCCCTCTCTCTCTCTACGCCTCCGATCATCCTGTCTTTCGTTTCCTGCTCGCAGGATCGTCCTGTCGGGGAAACGCGAGCCACTGGTCTCGTAAATCGCGCGAGATCGCACACACGTGAAATCTTACGCTCCGAAATTCTCGAGGATCCCGTATCGAATGGCCGTGATCCGTGGTCCGTTCTTCCTGCTCGGTGCGCGAGCGTCCCATGGGAAAGGAAGACCGGCGAAGCCTTGCGTCGCAACGCGCGCGCTGCGTGGGAAGACGCTAGAAATAAAAAATCGCCGAGATGCGCTGTCGTCTCAGTGGGAAGATCATCACGAAATTATTTGTCTTACCATGGTTTTTAATTTTTTCTTCGCTGTTCCGTGGGACGGATTAGCCTCCAGACAGCGGGGACCGGTCCGTGTAACTAGCGAACGACGAACGCGTGTAAAAGCGTGCAGGCGTGCGTGCGTGTGTGCGCGTGTAATTTCCCAGCATCTAGAGCATCAATTGCGGTTGAAAAGCGCCGACATATCACGATCCCGGTGGACCCGAGGCCAATCCTCGAGCGACCGTCTCTTCTTTTCCCCCTAATTACGGCCGGTCGTGGATCTTTTGTTTCCGGTGTGTGTTTTTTTGTATGGAAATCTTGGCTCGAAACGAAAATCGAACCCGACTGGATGCACCGTCGATTAAAGCGAGGGGGTTACGTGCGATAGATAGAAGAGAAGAGACCGTCGAGGGACGCGCGCGGAGCAAGGGGCAGGACTTCCGGTGCTCAGGGCCGTAGCCCTCGACTCCCTTTCTCCGGGCAACACAAAGGATCCTCCGATCTTCCTGGGGAGCGACGAGTGCGCGCCGCACAAGTGGCTAGAACGAGAAAAAAAATCAATTTCTTCGATTTGAACAGGTTCTTGCGTTTCACGGAGGACGCGTCGCGCCTCGTCTTTCATCTCCGCCGTGAAATTATGCGTGCGTCGCACGTGCATCGAGACGTTGCTCCCCGCTGCACGCCAGAGTGACGAAACCCCGTTGTTTCGGTCGAGGCAAATTTTTGTTGCAGAGAGGTTTAAACATCTGGCTGCGAGATATCACTAGCACATTAAATCAGAGACTTCGATAAGCATCTGAGAATTATTTCTCGTCTCTCACAGTCTGGAACAATACTAGCAACGCCAGACATTGTTAATTAAATAGCAGGCTGGGTTGATTATTTTCATGTGGAACGTTCACCAACGTATTCGCTACATTCTCCCGATTAAAACGAGTCCAAACACGACACGGTTCGGTGCTGATCTGCTCCTGTAATCCACGATAGAGTAGCACCCCCGTTATCCGAACAGTCCAGTGGAGCATAAGCGTCCGAATTCATAACTGTGACTAAACTGGGCGAATACGGTCCGAATGGTGTCGTGTTTGGGCTCGTTTTAATCAGAAAGTTGCCACGAACACGTTGGTGACAGTTTCACAAAGAAACTAAACGATGGATCACGATCGGTGATCGAGCCTCCATCGGAATCATGAAACAGGATCCAAACTACGTCGTGTTTGGACTCGTTCTAATCGGAGGAACGTGACAAATGCGTTGGTGAAGGCTTGACAGGAAACTGTCAACTGTCGTTTCTCTTTTTTTGGAAGATTATCGTAGTCGGAGTGGTCTCATTAGCGTGGAAGAGGTCGAGCGAGATCGGGCGATTGCGTCGGAACAAAAACAGAGGAGGAGGAAGGAAGAGAGAGAGAGAGGGTGGACGGGATGGTTCCGATCGGACGAGGAACGATATCAAAATAACTTGAACGGCGTCGAAACGAGGCGCGCAACGATGGTTGGTTGCACGGCGAGGAGGGCATCTTAGTTCCCAGCGGGAGCCAGTAAACCCTCCTCTGCGTTCGCCGAGGGGAATGAAGAGGAGCCGAGAAACGGAGAGAAAGAGAAAGAGAGAGAAGGAGAGATAGAGAGAGAGAAACAGGCTGGAGCGCATCGCCGGTGCTTTCCATTTATTTTCTCTTGGATTTAATCGTATCCGTTGGTCGTCGTTTCCCGTCGCCGGCGGGCACCGTGTTTGTCCCGGTTCACCGACATTCGCCTCGGCCGATTCGCGAATGGCGGTCGTGTACACGCAGAAAAGCGGTCGAATCTCTCTGGACGTTCATTCATCGTTTACCGTAAGCGATCTTATCGGCGTGTATCTCTGTGTTTGGAAACTGGTTCGCGACCAGGGACACGAGCGTGATCGCGCGCGCGCGTGGAATCGCGTATGCTACACGCGCCGGAAGATGCACATGGTGGTTTCCACGATCATGGCACGGAGAGAGAGAAAAAAAAATGATCAACCGGCGAAACGAGGGTAACGACCGACCGTAGCAGTGTTCACAGTCGAGTAACATACTCGGTGCACTCTGCTGCTCCCGGCTCAGCTCGGCTCGGCTCGGCTCGTTGCCGTGGACGGCTGCCAACTCTTCTCCGTGCGATCCTCGATCCCATCGCGAAAGGGTCAACGATCGAATGCGTCGCCGCTGTGTTTCGTTTCGTTTCGTTTCGTTTCGTTTCGTCGCGAGCAGGGAAACCGATCGGACGATTCCTGTCGAGAATGTTTCACTTCTTCTTCTTCTTCTTTTTCCTCCTCCTCCTCCTCCTCCTCTTCTTCTTCTTTTCCTTCTTCTGCCTCTTCTTCTTCTTCTGCTTCCGCTTCTTCTGCGCGGTGCGCAAGGATTGCCCTGTGGGGCACTGGCCCGACTGCGTCGAAATCGAGAGCAACCAAGCCACGCCTACTCACCGCAATCTCGGCGCAGGCAGATAGATGAGCTAGTTGGCGAGGACTTGCTTTAACTGGTGTCGTTTGCACAGACATTGTTGCACACATGGCTGGTCTGTGTTCACTGTGCGTGTACTGCCATTTGGTAGTTAGCTGCTGGCGTCTTCCTGGAGCTGCCGATGCATATCTAGGAGATGATTTCAGGGTTAGTGGAATTTGAGTTTCGGGGAATGTGGAATTTTTGGGGGATGTAGAGTCTCAGATCTTTTTCACAGCTAGAGGTTTTAGGGGATGTGGAGTGTGGGATCTTTCAGAGCTGGATTCTTGGACAATCCAAAGCTGTGGGACTCTAAAAGGGCTGGAGTTTTAGACAATGTAGAGCCTAATGCTTCCAGTGCTAAATGTTTTGGGGATATCGAGAGTCCAAGATTTCAGGGAACTCAATTTCTAAGAGATATCGTGCCTAAGATTTAAGGGAGCTAAATTTCTAGAGTGTTTAGAGTCCAAGGTTTCAGGGAACTCAATTTCTAGGGGGTTTAGAGTCCAATATTTCAGGGAACTAAATTTCTAAGAGATATCGTGCCTAAGATTTAAGGGAGCTAAATTTCTAGAGGGTTTAGAGTCCGAGATTTCTGGGAACTAAATTTCTAGAGGGTTTAGAGTGTAAGATTTTAGGGAGCTAAATTTTTGGGGGTATCGAGTCCAGGTTCATATCTCTTTAGCTACTTCAACTCTAGATCTTCGGGAACACAGTTTAGTATATCCAAAGAGAAAGAATGTCGGTTACCACAAGACCCAGTGTCTTCAGACAAAAATTGCACGGGCTTCTTCGGAGCATTTCGATGAGGCTCTTCCATTCGAGGAACGTGCGCGCAGCGAGTGACGCGAGAAAAGAAAATCGTTCAGGGAAGGTTGCCGTGGGTGCACAGGGGAACCTTGAGTCTCACGGTCTCCGTAATAATGGAGGCGGCTGTGTCAGTCTTCGTTTTCCAACTTTTGCAACCGGAATACAATGGCGGCCATGTTGCGCGGGCGGGCCGATTTCGGGGAGACCGGCTCTGAAGGGATAACGTTGGCTAGCTGCTGCTAGCTGAAGACCTTACGATCCGCTATCCACAGTTTCTTCGAATCGATTGTGCATCTTCTTCAACACTACGCGCCTCCGGTCGGATATCCCAAATTTCCTAAAATTTTAATTTTTCGATTATTAAATTATAAATATGCTTCCACTGGAGATGAATGCGCACATTGCTCAAGTACAGTGGAGTCTATATATAAAATTCTATATCTATCAACAATATATATGTTCTATATATGTTCGATATATGTCAACAACGGGGTCAGCGACATATATCGTCCAGGAGGCATACCCGAGCCGTGTTATGTTTACACTCCTGGGCGTCCGGTATACCCCGCGGTAGTGGGGATAATTCCGCGACGTTCATCATCCAGTATTGGCGACATATATACAGAAATGACTGTACATGTCATACTAACGATCGCAGTAATGAATTAAATTGTGTAATTTTTATGGGGCAATGGTTGCTTTTAGTGCTCAGTAGGTTTAGGGTCAACACTGAATCTGGCCACGTATCGCGTGCTCGAATCTGAACGTCTACTTTGAAAACTTTCGATCTCGCTCCGAGAGGTCCAATGACGTCATAGTGCTGCTATAACGCTTCGCTGCCGTACCGAAGTATGACGGTTCGATTCACAGCCACGTCGATCGCCACAGTCATTCGGACGGGGAGCGTTTGTTTTTTTTCTTTCCGCGTGTCTAATGCGCTCTCGGCCCCGTTTAATAAATTGATAGTGACAACTGTGAAACCATCGTGCGAGGGTTTCTGTACGGGTCGTTGGAGCGAGCATGGTGCTCGAGTTCGAAAGTATTTATAGTTGGACCGTTAAAAACTGCGTAACCGAGTCGCGGCGGTGGCCGCGAACAAAACAGGGTCGCCGATACGGGTACGGGCTCGGGTACGGGGGCACGGGTACGAAACGGACTCTTAATCTTTTCTCGAAATAAACGCCCTCGGAGCGGCGAGCTTCGTCATCGAAAGATTCCTGTCGGAAATGGGTCGCCATACAGTTCACGGGGAAATATTAGCTCCGCGTGATTAGTATTGTAAAGTGGATTCAGACAGATGTTCATTGCGAAAATGCTGACTGCAGTGTTCGCTCTATATATGTCCCGAATGCCTAGTCGATAAAAGTCTCGGAACTATCCTCATTACCGTGGGGTATACCCCGTGAGGGGCTACAAACCGAGGCCTCGAAGAATACTATCTCCTGGCCGATATATGTCCCTGGCTAGACCCGTGTATTGGACATGTATCGAGTAAAAACTGTGTTTCAGTCGGAATATACTTGATGACTCAAGGATGAAGAACAGTAGAACCTCGCTCGTTGCTCATTAGCGATCCCCACCACGAGCTGTTAGAAATTCTGGAGCTGGTTGTGAGGATTGTACGATTGCTACGGAATCACTATGATTGTTTATTTCTTTCGTCGCACAACCTCGACTTTTCGATCAGAGTTGCCAGAGTTGCCTTCTAATCAGAGTTGCCAGATCACGACTTGCCTCCCCACTCTGCCTTCCCCTTCCACGACGCTATACCCCCACGCCTCCGACCCAGTCACGTGACGCGTTTCATCTCTGTCGCGTATGCGTCACAGGGTCACGTGACTAATCCGGTACTGGAGGAGAGGGGATAACTGTTTCCCCTGATCCGTCGACTCCGCATCTAATGCCTGCGAACAAAATAACACGGCAACGGGTTAAATAAATATTTGTTCGATTTCTGCGACGCCTTTCGGCACGTCGAATGGTTCAAAATGAACCGGTTCGAACGGAGGATTCTCACAGAGCTTTTCGCGCGCGCTTCACCGTTCCGAAAGAACAGTTAACCCGCGCGTGGGAGGCTTCTCGGGCAGTTACGGATTAATTAGAATCCGGGCGTGATTCTCGGCTGAACGAGAGAGAGAGAGAGGGAGAGAGGGAGAGGGAGAGAGATAAAACACAGCTCGGCTAATCTGAAACGCGACAATAGCCGAGGACGTTTCTCGGCGGAAGTGTGTTATCGCGTATCGTTGTTTGGATGAGGTGCGCTCGTGTTACCTCCCGTATCTTTTATCCGGGATCTCGCTTATCTTGCGAGCCGCGCACCAAACGCGACCGATTCCAGCGCCGACAAATTCCCCTTTGCCGTTCCGACGAGCCACGGGGAACGATTAACACTCCGCCGCGATTAGCATAGCAGCGCTTGTTAATCAAACAACTGCGAACGAGAGAGCATATGTCGATCCCTGGCTATGCATATGTACTCCTCGCCTTTCTCCCCCCACCCCACCCCCCGCCACCATTCTTTCTCTTCACAAAAGGGCTCGGCAACAGATGCTGCGAGACCGTCGATTTTCGAGGCCTTTTGTCTCTACGGCTTCCATTCTGCCGTTTGTTAGGCGAATTATCGAAATCTTATTGACGATCAGCGACACGCAGCTCTCGTTCCTCTGTTTTCACCATACTCGACCACCCTTCTGGATCCTGAGGAAAGTCTAGGGCGGCCTCAGCGCGATCACTAGGATCTTCGTGCAATGTAAAACCCGTCTGCGTTTGTTGCAAGATATCGCAATCAAATAAAACTTTCCGCCTTTTTAACAATCTCAGCCAGTCGAAAGCAATATTCCTGATAAGTTTTAAATCTTATCTCCTCGTTTTACTCGTCACTGCGTACGCTGGGGCGTGGCTTCGTGCCCACACGGGCGTGGCTTCGTGCTCACAGGGGCGTGGCTTCTCTCATACAAGGGCGTGGCTTCGCGTCTGCAGGGACGTGGGTTCTGTGTATACCCAGTGCAAGAAAATCACTGCCCGTACCAGTGCCTCGCCAGATCAAGACTTGTTCCCCCACTCTAATTTCCCCTTCGACCGCGCTATTCCCTCACGTTTCCGTCGCAGCCCGGTCACGTGATGCGTTTCGTCTCTGTCGCACCCACTCCGGTACTGGCAGAGGGAGAGAGTAACTTTTTCTCCTCGATCCGTGCTCCCTCCTGTCATCTGGCGAAACTGGCCCGTACGGGCAGACGCTGAACAGCTCTGTCCCAAGTTATTCATTACGCGAGTTCAAGAACCTTCAACAACCCGTGGTGGGGAGCGACAGTATGCAACGAGAGCGAGGTTCTGCTATAATCTATAATCATTCTACTATAATCTGTAATCGTTCTACTATAATCTATAACCATTTGTCGCAAGGTAACTCGGTCCAGCGAATTTCACTCTTGAAATTTTGTTTTGCACGATCGACGGCCACCTGTTTCGGCAATCTTCCGCGATAATCTGCGGAGTTCCGGCCCAGGACCTGTCGATGTTTGCGCCGCGATCTATCTGGACTTGTGTCTCGACCGGCGAAATTCGGGAAACGCGAGCAGATAACGAACAAGACGGCTGTTTATTCGTTATCGTCGCCCACTCCACATTCGACAGCCCTCTCGAACCGACTTCCTCCTCGAAGACACTCGAGGAAGAAACGTTTTCGACACGCCTGCGAGGCGGACACGTGAACACAGAGTCCCCGTCACGATCGTCGCTCGCAAGACATTCAAAGATTTATTTTACCGGTGATCAGAATTTCTCTTTGTCGTTCGTAGTTTCTTCGACGAAGAAATTTCAATGATAAAATAGAATTTTATCTGGCTCGAAGACTCTAGTTCGAAGTCACGAATCTAACTCGATATTCTGGTAGACGTTTAACTCTTCAAGCGCGTGTTTCGTTACCATAATTAATTAGACAATTTTTAAACTGTACAGGAATCGTGTCCGGACGATTTCGAACAGTTCGTAATATTCACATAGAGTGGGGACAATCCAGCGACGTTTATCACCCAGGCGTTGGCGTCATATATCGAGAAATCGCTGTATTTTGCTTCATACGACAAACTACTCGTCAAAATCATTGTGACAATCTCAGTCTGGGATGTTCGAAGTTCGCTGAAGACCCACGTTTACAGTTTGAGGAAAGAAACAATGGATGAGATATTGCTCGAAACGATTTGGCCTCGTGGCATTAATTTGGGACGCCTCCTCAGAGTCGGTATAGTGTCATCCCCGAAGGGTTAACGCGTCGGTCGATTAATTGCTCCGTTTCTCCGGGTCGAACACGAAGAAAAAGTAAGTCGTTGACCCGATACGTCGGTCTTGCGTAACAAGCGTTTTACACACGTGACCCGCAAGCTAATCGCGTCTACGCGTATCGGGACGAAGAAGTTCGGTCGAACGATAAACAGGGACGCGGGAGGGATTTCCTAAAAATCGGAGATCCCTCGTCCCCGATCGAACGGATCCGGTGAATCTCTCGATCCGGAGAAATCGGAGCGTCTGGTCTCGTTTTGTCGCCGGTCGAGGGAAACCGCGGCGAGCGCATCGCGGGTGCATACGCGACGAATCGATTACGAAAAACGAGGCTTCGGATAATGGCGAGGGGACGCGTTCGGAATTCCATTAACGTTATCGTTCCCCGGCCTCGTTTCGGTCCGTGGAACGTGGCAGGAGGCGAATCGTCGTGTTGGCTTAGGATCTCGATCTCCCAGGAACTCGAGCAACCGGAGAAACTGCTGGCGACCCCTCTGCCTGGAGCTGGTGCACACGCTGCGACGAGCTCAACGATTCCAGTCTGCAACGAAACGAACGGAAAATTTATTCACAAAATCCCTCGAATAAAATTTTCGTGGAAGCGAAAGTTTTATATTCTGAGATTTTCGGAGAAAGAGCAAGTTGACGCCATAATGACAATGGTAGAAACTAGACGAATTGTTGTTCTTGTAATAAATATTAGGTGTGCAAGTCGTCTCGTGAACGCTAAAAGGTCTTCATGTAAAATAAAAATTGTTTGAGGAAAAACCGGGAGGCAAATCTATTCTTTGATATTCTAAAGTTATTTCACTCTGTCCACTGTTTTAAATTTTTGTTACAAATAGTCACAGTCTAGTGGCCACGTTGTGTTATTAATTAGCCATTAACCCTTTGCACTCGAAGCTATTTTAACTGTAAAACGAGACAGTTCTTCTTATCTAAAATATTTCACTTCTTGTTCTTTTCACGTTATGCATATGAAAATGGTGGAATTTGCTCGTAGAATACTGAAAAGTTTGGTAATTTATTAGCTGCAAAGAAATTTAATAATGTGAAAAATATTTTGAATGATATAGCAGTTTTTAGTCTTAATTTGAGTGCTAACAGATTTTTAAATGGTGGACGTGTGTTGTGAACGATCGCCGCGTACGTCGAAAGGGTTTCAAACGATAAACGACGACCGGATCGAGAAATGATCACGGCTTATCGCTGTGCTGCCTATTAAATATTTACCGATGGAACGAGACCCGCCAGCTCCGATTCCTCTTGAATCGCACGACTGTCGAGAAAATCGATCGGATCTTACTCGGCCGCACAACGGTGTTATTCACGATCGGGCATTAGGTAGCTTTAGGAAAGATTCAGGACATTTTTCTATTAGAAAACAAGGTTCGAATGGGTCCCATTCTTCTGTTCTTAAGTAACAGGTTCTAACCGGCCGCAGAACTTTTTTAAACAGCGTTCTTATAGGTAAAATAAAAATTGCCTTGCGAGAAACAGAAGCCATGTAAAAGTTTCATCAATAATTTCAAACAACGATTTTTCTACCAATCTTGAAAATCAATTTGACCTTTCCGCCGAACTTGAACATCAATTTGACCTTTCTGTGGAACTTAAACATCAGTTTGACCTTTCTGCCAAATTTGAAAATCAACTTACAATCCACCGAGAAAATCGAACATTATTTACGGGGCGTGAACAACGTCACAAAGATCATTGTTGCGATAAATTTGGTCTTCGCTATACTTAGACAAATATATAGTATATTATTAGACAAGTTGTTTTGATCCCGTGCGATTTTTATGGATAATGGGGCGCTCAACGTATTAATAAGCGATCTAAAATAGCTCATTCGCATGGAGCTCTCATTATACAGATTCTAAAATAACTGTCCCGTAAGATCACTGTTCGGAGAAGTTCCTCACCTTCTCCATACAAGTTCCATAATAATATACCTCCTAAAAAAAAAGAAAACGTGAAGATTCGAATAGAACGTTTTCAAAAACAATTGTTTACTTCGATCCGTGGTGAAAAAAATCAATCTCATGAGTGCACTACCGCTTGTGATAAAAGTGAGTAGATCAAACACAACGCAGAGAAAATATTTAAAACGTTCAAAGACACTGTTGCATTACTGCTATTAAAATTATTCATTAGATGCATGCCTAGCCTCCTGTACCTTGCAATTAATTCCATTTTTATTTTCCATGAAAATCCGCAGTTTAATTATAAATAATTTTGCAAAGTCGTTCTTCAGATAAAAATGTCGAGATTGAATTTATTTGGATTTTGTGCGTATTATAATGCATGTTCTACTAAATATATTTTATTTAATCATTTCACACGGAAGCTTCTTCATAGCTTCGGTAATTGTGAAATAAAAATCTGGAACCGGTCATTTTGACTGGTAGGTTTAGTGTTATTAACCAAGCAAATTATCTGTGCAAATCTTTTGCAAATCTATTACAAATCTATTGCAAATTATCGGTGAACTCGTCGGGAGATAATCACCGGCGAATATCTCGCGCCAATCTAGATCCGAGCGAGCATCTTCATCTTCCCCCTCGAAGCGAACGAACGGGTAGTCCGCATATATGGCGGTTCGCTACCCTGTTAGGGTAGCTGGCTGGAAACGTGTCGGAACAGGCACGTACCGGCTACCAGCTCGTTCGCAATTTCGCTATTGTCAACCGGTAGATGTTCTCTTGTTTGCCGTCGTTTCGATCAGTCACAGAGTGACGGAGCTCGCGTAGTGTCGTGCGAATAGCGAACCCGCGAATATCGATGTCGATGAAGGTGGTCGGCGATCTTCTGGACGTCGTGAAACGTCTCACCCCTTCCCCGCGGAAACACAAGAACAAATGTGCGAAATTGAAACAAACTAGGAAATCCGTCGGTGGGACACCTGCGAAAACAGTGCACAGACGACGAAGTTCCCACAGCTGCCAACAGGTACACTAATTGTTTATTTGCAAGGTTTTTCCGCAAAATTTTCTCTCGACCTCGAATTCAATTTATTGCGGCGCTAGAATCGTTTTCCTGGTGCGCAAATTGCTGTCTTTCTTTTTAAATTAATTGTGACTAGACTGCGAATCTTTGTGCAACAAATTTTGACATTTGACACTAAAAGTAAAATTTTGTGGTTTAACCGTGGAACTATGGAGTACGCTCCACCGATAAGTGGACTACGGATTTTATGCATTTGTGAGAAAAATTAGTAGGAGGAAACAGTGGGAAGATAACAGGAATTTATTGAATTTAATTTGTTAAAATTATTGGAGGAAGGAACTGATTTATATTCGCTTCCAGTGACTTCTGATTGATGCGGAGGATTTTTATTTTGCGTAAAGATCCGCAGTCTACTGACAAATATTGCTGTATTTAGATTTTTATTATAATATTGTTTTATAAGGAAAAGATTGCATTTACTCAGATTTCTTGTAAGTGTTATTATAATAGGCTTGTTTCAATAGAGAAATATATACAAGAAATTCTGGAGAAATTATTTTTATAATTTCAGTAATTGTAAAAGGGGAAATCAGAAACCAACATTTTTTACTGTTCGGTAGTTCTAGTGTCAATAATTTAAATAATCTGAAATTAGTATGCGCCTGTAAAAACAACAATTTTCAAGATTTCGAAAAATCTATAAGCAAAAGTTGCATAAACAGCCGCTTTCATTTTTAATAATTTTGATAAATCGCCCATAATGCACCAGTCTGCTTAACACTAGATTTACGGGACCGGTCAAAATGACGGATTCTAATATTTTCAATTTGCGAATATTGAGATTGTAAAGATGAGGGATTATTAAGCAAATTCATTTCTTTAGGTATATATTATTTAAAAAATGGCCAAAAATTTTTATAGATACATTCATGTTATTTTTATGAAATCATGTAAAATAGTAATTTATAGTGCTCCGTGAACCTAGTGTTAAGCTACCCTAACGTTTCCAACGTTTTAAGATTTCACCCACTGCTTTTCTAAAACCCAATTTTACACAATTAATTATCTCGTATCTTCTAAGAGGAGGCTTTGCACTTGATCAAATATTACAAAGTCTGATCATCATTTCCCGAGTCGATTAATTTCGTTAATTTGCGTTTGGACAAATTGAATAATCCTTGGTGGTTCGAGGTACGAAAAATAAAGATGCCAGAAATTCCGATCGGCGTCTCCAGTTGGATGAAAAAATGAGTTTCCAGGGAGAAGAGCACGGTGCGTCGAGATCACCATGGGACTCGACTTTGCGGATGGGTAAACGTTTAGGTATGGTGCATGCCCGTAGGAGGTCTCGAGGATGGAAAAGAAAGACTCTCTCGATGCTGGCCGACTCTCTGCTCGGCTGATCGTCTATCCCATCCGACTGGCCGGTCGGCCGGGACCCGCATTCCTCTTCAATTGTCCCAATTTGAGGGAACACATTCCTGAAAGCTTAGTATACGACAGCCGAGCGAGCAGTTTTCGTCGTCTCGCCTCCTCCCTCTTTCTCTCTCTTCTTCGCAACGAAATATATTTTTCCAGACGCAGGATGATCTGGTCAATCAATTATTAACCGCGTTGCTTCACTCTGTAGACAATTTTCCCCGTGGGCGGGGCGTTCGGGTCGTTGGCCACGCCTACCGTGCCCTGGGGAGTAATCCCTCTGAAAATCGAGCTCCCAAGACTACAATGATCTCCTGAATCGACTAAATCCGATGTTGTTGACAAGAGGTGTAAGGTATAGGTGTTGTAAAGATGTCGTCTAACCCTTGGACGGCGGAGCTTGGGTCCGTCCCGACCCGGAGACTGGAAATCGCAATTTTACTGCTCAGTTTCTAGTAAATCATGGCAATTAGCATTAGCATTGGCTCCGTTAGGATCAATCGAAAAAATCCATTCCAAAAGATTGTCAACTCCAGAAAACTAGTCGAGTTACGCACTTTCTATTGAGCGACAAAAATATTTTACCTCGTGACGAGAGAAGGACGCGTGAAATATGAAGATCGAATTCTTTGCGAAGGATTTAGTTATCCGGGGTGAACTTTTACAGTCGAGGGGTCAGTCGAGAGTGATCCGGAGGGTGGATTTTTGCTGGTCGATCGCGCGCTCGGCGTTGAGCGAAGATCGAGCGTTTACGGGTGCCTGTTTGAAATGATATTTCAGCCTGATCGCGATACCGGCTCGCGGCAATAAATTGGCGAGCCGCGAAGCTGCCAAGGCGACGCTTATCGCCGGTAATAATATCGCCGATAGAATTGATCGCGGCCGGGACTACCTTGCGGAGTGTGGGCACGGCGCCAATATTTCGCATCCGCGCCGCGTGAGACGGCCCTTTTCCCTCGACTTTAACGATCCTCGTGCGCGAATTCACAGCAGCAACATGTGGCTACCATGCGCGCACGGTAGCAGCTATACTACTCTCCGTGTGTCCCGCTGTCTCTCCTCCTCCTCCTCCTCTTCTGCCGAGGATAGCAGCGTGTTCGAGCGTCGCAAAAAATAGAAGACGATTCGCGCGGCTGGAGAGGATACGTCGGACCTCCGTCGTGCAAGCAAAAGGAGATCCTCGCCCCCGCCTTCGAGCAGTTTTCCCTTGTCGAACGCGCCGCGGTTTCTTTAGCCTCTCGAAGCCGTATCGTCGACCCCGCTAATTGCTCGGCAATTATTTACCTGGCCGATTATGAGCGAACCGGCCTCGACAACAATCGACAATGATCGCTCGCGCTCGGTTCCCAGGCGTCTAGAGAATAGCCGAGCATGGTAAACTGCCGAAGGGTGTGCAGGTTGTAGTCGGTGACCTCGATGGGGGGAAGACGCCTTAGGTTCCTTGTTAACCCCTCGACGATAGAAAATAGCATTTGCTATTCGATAGCGTCGCACTGTTTCCCGAAACGCGGCGGCGAGGAAGAATTGTGCTTTATCCTTCCGGGAAGTCGATGTTTGCTGATCAATTCTCTGCGTTCTTGTCCCCTCCCATTTCACCGTGGCTCCGCCCACAAGGCGTTGCCGAAAGCGAATGTCACCATTCCACAGCGTCGCCCTATTTTCTGAGACGGGTTGACAGGTGAGAATTGTCTTCTATCTGTGTTCGATCGACGATTTCCTTGTTAGTATTGCCTTCTCATCTTCACTATGCAACGTTGACTCCGTCCAGAAGGCGTGACTACGGAAAGCAGCGTTTGCCGATAATACTGCGCCGATTCGTCGATCGCATTGACAAGGAAGAACCGTGTTTCATCGATGTTTTCTGAACGATTTTGTCACGCTCTATCCCCACCACCGCGCACTGGCTCCGCCCAGGGGGCGTCACCGTCGAAAAAAAGCTTCTCCGATTCACGAAACGTGCTAACGAAAAAGGACACCAGTGCGTTATACCTTATTACATCTTTACCAGTCGTAAAGTCGCCGTTTCGTGAACGATTTTCCACGGCGGGAAAAGCCTCGGGCGCCGTAACAGGAAACGTGAGCTCGCAATCTGGTTCGCGGGACTTTCTTTTCGCCGTTGAATTCGCGCAATTAAAAGATAATCGTACGTTCGTTGCGTAGAAGTTAGAGCGGGATCCGTGGATCGTGGCCGCGATCAACGGAAGCCGGTAGAGAGAGAGGGGGGGCAGGGAGGAGGAGGGGAAGAAAAAAAGAACGCGTCGGAATTTTTACCACGATAAATGCTCCGCTCGATGCTATTACGATCTCTTTTGCACGAGGCGAGCCTCGTTTACGATCCCAGAAAGGGGCGAAATAATATTCTCTATCTGCGGCTGTGTGGCTTTATATGGCAACGGGTTCACGCTCGAGGGATCCCCGTGAAAAAAAAAAGAAACGAGAAAAAATGCGCGCTCCCCTACCACGCGGCGCCGGAAAACTCGCCGAATGGTAATCGCCGTGGCAAAAAGGAATTGTTCTCCGCGCGCTTGGTTCCCAGAGGAGAGGAACACACCATGAAAGCGCGAGCGCACGCACGCACGCACGCAGCTCGCGGTTAAATATTCTTACAACTCCGCCGGTAATTAACATTTTCCGACGCGCGCGAACCAACGTGCCGGAAGATATCGCGGCGGGGTAGACGCGTCTTGAACAATCCGCCGCGCAATTAAAATAAGACTGGAACACACTCGGCGAGAAGTATTCGATCGGAATCGGTATTGTGCGTCCTGCGATCTACCAGGCTTTAACGACTGAACGATATGTCGCCGCGTCCTTACGAATTTCCTAAGAGAAACGGACAATCCCTGTTTGTCCGCAATCACTTTTCTGACGTTTGTCATAGTTCAAGATGATCGAATCTTTTTCGAAAGAATGAATACCTGTTCGAAGTCGTCGGATCACGAGTCTGACTCGATTGGATTTTCGATCCGAGGAATATTCAATTTGCAGAAAAGGCCACAGTCACACGGCACTGATTTTTCATTGGATCGAGTTCGTTCAGTTGAGACCTTCACGGTGATAGAACCGATCCAGGAACGATCCAGCGAAGGAATTCCACGTTCGCGGTGAAAATCCGGGCCGCGTCGAGATTTTTCTCGGCGCGTTCCGCTGAAAGAATAGCGCCGACAAGAGGAATGCGGGAAAGAAGAGGACGTGGAAAGAATCGACGCGCAACAACGCCGCGATACGCTCGTAGATCGCGTCGAGAATGCAAAGGCATTTACATAACTAGTTCGGATGATCGGTGTTTTATAGCGTTCCACGTTGTACAAACGCGTTCCAGAGTCCATGCGGACGGTGTGAAATCGCGGGGCAACGTAATCTAGACCAGGGGCACCGATTGCCCTCTGGGGCATCGTTCCAGTTCGATTCGAGAGCAAGGAGACCACGCCTACCAGGCGAAGCGGCGCCAGAGCGCCCGAAGAGCGAGGCGGTCACGCCTACCGCGCGGGGACTGCCCAGAGTGGGCGGGGCTACGGGCTCCCACGTTCTAGGGAGCCTGAGCTGCGCTCTTATCTTTTGAATTACATGCAACAATCGTAAATGCACAAAATCTGCAGTCTAGTTACAAGCTTTTGAGTTCTAACCTTTCGGCAAAGAGTTTGAACGATTAGCTATTTATATCGAGTCCGATTAGACGAATTCGAAGGACTGAAAAGGACGCGTCAACCCTTTGCACTGGAAGCTATTTTAACTCCAAAACGAAACATTTCTTTCGACCTAGAATATTTCCCTTCTATACATCTTTTTCATGTTGTGCATACGAAAATGGTGCAGTTTACTAATACAGTACTGAAGTGTTTAGTAATTTACTAAATACAAGCAAATGTAGTAATATAAAAGATACTTTGAACAATGATAGTAGTAATTTTTAGTGGCGCCTTATAGTCGCCGTTCGAGTGCTAAGGGTTAATTCGTCATTGGTACCCCTTTTCAGCTTTCCACCACCACTTTTCTTCCACTTGACGTTACCATACCATACTGTCACACGATTTTCCTATTTCTCGGTAGTACTACACATCGCCAGTCTTGAGATTCTAATTAGAAACGAAGTAACGATTAACAGAGAGGGTCGCGACCGATTTCGGCCGGACAGAACGACCCTGCGAGAGGAGTGGAGTACAGTGATTCGAACGCTGGCGAACAAAAGGCAGTCGGCGAACTCTCCCGTTGACGGCAACGACGACCCACACGCGCGCAACAGGCCATCCGTGAAACTTATCGAAGCAGATCTCCGCGGATCCTCGAACGCTGCGCGATTTTCTGCTCGCGCAACGTTCGCACGGTGTGTTCGCGGCTAGACCAGAACATTTCGAAAGCCGTGTACCGATTCCGTGGCGCACGACCGTTGATGGATCCATCTGCCGACTCTCTGTCGGTCCCAGAGAGAAAGAGAGAGAGAGAAAGAGAGAGACAGAGAGAGAGGGGGAACGAGATGGATCTGCGGTTACACGCACCTCGAGCGTTCCCACAATACGCGACCGGGAACCTATTGGAAAAGTCGTCGTGCGAGTTAGCAGAGGCCCGGAGCTACGCGACGACACGCTCGCCGATCGGGGATCGGAGAACCCGATACACTGGACACCGAAGAATGTACGCGAGAAAACGTGTCCCCCTCCGGGCATCCACGATGTCCCCGACCGCAGTGCCATCCTCTCGGCCTTGCGCGAAAAATTACCGAGAGTATCGCTTTTTGACAGTGACCAGACGCTCGACGGACGTCACTTGCAAGGTGAAACCCTTTAGAAACCTATTTGGTAGAGTAATATAGATCTTTATGGAAAATAAAAATTGTTTGCAACTGTTGCAAGGTTCGAAGCCACGTGGGACTCTCTTTCTTAGTCAGACGATTTTTAGTCGGATAAAAGCTATGACGATACAGGGATTTCTCCGTATATGTCGCCAAGGCATGATAAACGTCGCGGAACTATCCCCATTACCGCAGGGTACACTCTGGGGTCTCGATATGTCTCCTGGACGATACACGACGCTGGGAAGAGCCGTGTTGTTGGCATATATTGAGAATTCGCTGTGTATAGAGAAGATCCCGAAGGAATTCGGATTTCGTAGAGTTCACCTCGGTTGCGTCACGTTGGCGTGCCGCGACCACTTATCGGGACACTGAAAGCTTCTCGGTACTTCGAGGGTGGCCTGTTATCTTCCCGAAGAGACAGAGAGACTGTAAGAGTCGTAGCATCCGTTGATGACTGTCGTAACTGGACTGCTTCTTCAACTCGCGGTCAGCTCGGCCTCGGAACGTTCTCGGTCTAGAATAAAGTATTCCCGTTTACAAAGGAACCATTTGCATTCCCTGAGAAGGTATATCGGCTATCAAAATGATCGCTTTTACCGCTCACTATGGTGCACACGGGGGCCGGACGGTGTCCCGCGACGATACCTCGAGGCGGCTTTATCGAACCGTCGAACGTCTCGGCGATCGGCCGAACGCTTTAATTGGATTCGTTAATTAGCCCGGATTTCCTGCTTGCTTGAACGGTTCGCTGGTCGTTACGTAAATCGACGGTGTAAACGCAAGGACGCGCACCGTTATTGAGAAAAATCCGCGGAACGCCGCGGACAATGTCTTCTTCTATCATCGGTTTCTCCATCGCCGGCTGATGCTTCTTCTTCTTCTTCTTCTTCTTCTTCTTCTTCCCTGAAACAGACAGCACTCGTTAGACACGGAGCTCTCCTGCTTGTGGTGTGTCGTGGCGAACGCTTGGACAATGGACTCGAAAGAATTTTTCCTTGGAATTTCTTCTGAAATTATACGTTATTTAATTTGTTATACTTAATACATTCAAGTCTTAACACGTTAACCGCCACGTATCATTTCCAGAGATTCTTGCAAAATCGGAGTAATTCAATTAATGACAGCTAAACTAGAAATTTTGAATTCTAAAGATCTTAATAAAATTCGGTTTATCTGGATATGTGACGATACATATTAATGTCTACATTTAGTCAAAGATCACTGTCATATGTGACTGACGTGGCAGTTAAAGTGTTAATATAATATACTGTACTATGCTGTAGTATGCTGTAGTATGCTGTAGTATGATGTACTATACTGTACTATACTGTGCTACACCGTACTATACTGTACTATACTGTACTACACTGTACTATACTGTGCTACACTGTACTATACTGTGCTACACTGTACTATACTATACTATATTGTACTGTACTGCGCTACACTGTACTATACTGTAGTATACTGTACTATGCTGTACAGTTCTATACTGTACTATACTATACTGTGTTGTACAGTACTATACTGTACTGTGTTGTACAGTACTATACTGTACTGTGTTGTACAGTACTATACTGTACTGTGTTGTACAGTACTATACTGTACTGTGTTGTACAGTACTATACTGTAGTATACTGTACTGTGCTATACAGTACTATACTGTACTATACTGTACTATACTGTACTATACTGTGATACATTGTACTATACTGTGCTCCACTGTACTATACTGTGTACTACACTGTACTATATTGTACTACACTGTGCTATACGGTACTATACTGTACTACACTGTACTATAATGTACTATACTGTACTATGCTATACCATACAGTAATATACTATATCAGAGTACGCTATACTATACTATACTATACTATAAACTTCATAGAATGTACTGTACTAGGAAATTATGTATTACACAAAGATCACCACATGCGTTGTATGCATTTTAATGCATTTATTTATTGATTAGTCTGTTATGACCTAACGGCAGATGTCGGCAACCCTAAGGGTCATGCGGGGTGCTCATTTGGTAAATTCGTGGAGGATAAGTGCCTAATAGAATAGCTGGCCCAGCAGCCGAGGAGTCGTGTCCTCCTCGTCGCGTAGAAGCTGCAAAGTGACGCGTGGAACGCGCGGAATGCAACGGGGTCCCGTGGGCATGGTGAGCCGTCGATCGTGCCAAATACCTTCGTTGTTGGATCCTTCCGATCGTCCGTCTTCGCTGCCACGGCATTCGAGGATCGTCGGCGCCGAAAATACGCGAGGCGCTCGACATTTCGACCAGTCTGGGTCCGCAGGTGCAAAAATAGGGAAAACTGGCATCGAACATAGAAAATTGACACAAGGTTCGTCGCCTTCGACCGGTTACTTGCAAAACCTCGATCGACATTCTCGACGCATTCTTATCAGGAGAGTAGGTCGTGTGCGAATTTTGTTTCTCCAAGCGAGCGGCACAGTTGCGCCAGCAAATTTTTGTTTCATTTTCTCTTTTAACGGGGATTCGAGATCGTTTCTCCCTGAAACCACGCGGCCGGGATTACGCGGACTGCTAATTACTCTCGGAACCCGGCTCGATCCTCGGGCCAGTATGCGAACGCGAATACCGGTTCCGAGTTAACAATGGAATCGCCCATTCACCGGGCACATTTCGAGGATCGGGCAACGGTACAACGTTAAAGGCCGATCCACGCCGACCAGTGGTAGTCACCGTTGCACTCGCTCGATGTTATCCTGATCGGCCGACGTAGAACCTGATCACCGATTCTCCTCGTCGATTATTCCGCGATATCAGTTTTCCCTCGTTAGCGGCGCGCTTTAGCCCCGCCCTTCGGCGTCTGGCGGCCGGTGCGCATGCTTGGCTCCGCCCACGGGGCGTGTCGCGTTCATGCGCACCCTAAAATCCGTACGATTTTCGCGGAAATTGGTATTCTTACGTTTTTGAGGCTGCTGAGCTCTAATACGCTATTCAAAATTCAAGATTCAAGGCCTGGTTAATTGTAACATTTTCGACTACAACTTTTTCGATACAATTGCCGTTCTTTTGAGTACAGTACCATTATTTTGCCCAACGTTTCCAAAAACGGAGCATCTTTTCCAATAGCGTTACGTTTCCCCGTTCTAAATCAGGATTCGCTCGACTCGCGATTCTCTGATTTGGGTCGCAGGACCAGGCGATGTGAGGGTAGCCTAAGTGCCGGTCGGTCAATCGCAAAGGCAGTCAGGCAGTCAGGTAAGGCAGGCAAGCAGGCAGGTGCGTAGCGCCTGTCCCGGTTTCGTCGTCGAGGCGAGAGTACGCGCGCCTCGGCACGCGTATCGCGTTTCAAACAACAATAAACGCTTCGTGTTTCGCGAGCTGGATCGCGGCCGAGTTAATTGGCAGAGGCTGCGCTCCTCGAGAGCCGTGCGTGCTCGCGAAAGACACCTCTCGCCGAGTGGACTGGCTAAAATCGCGAAAACAACAGTGTTTTCGACGCTGGTCGGACGCGCGCGCGTGCGGGAAAAGCGAGAGCGTCGTCGTCGTCGTCGTCGTCGTCGTCGCGACGACGAGAGTCACTCTGTCAAATGAATGAACAAGCCGCGTGCTGCCAAAGCCCCAGGGACGCGTGCTGGTCGCGTAGGTGTGCGATCGCGAGCCGAGATAACGTACAGGGTGGTCCACTCGAAACCGACCGCAGCGTGTGTCCTTCGTGATAATAATATTTTAGTAGTAATTTTGAACGGTGTCTGTGGACCAGGAAATTTTCGGGGACGCTCGCACAAATTAACAAACCTATATTAGGACGATTAATCGTTGCAGTCGGAAGTGTTATATATATAATTTAACTTGAAACTATTATTAGATGTGAACGAGTTTAACACTAGGTTTACGGAGCACTAAAAATAACTATTTTACCTTACTTTATAAAAATAACGTGAATGTATCGATCAAAGTTTGTAGCCATATTTTTAATAATATGTACCCAAAGGAATCAATTTGTTGAATAATTTCTCATGGATGCATATTTACAATCTCAATGTTCGCAATTTAAAAATATTAGAATCATTTTGACGGGTACGATAAATCTAGTGTTATTAGTGAGAAAAATATTTTCAGTAATAACAATTTCTAATGGCACCGGAGAGTAGCCACTCGAGTGCAATTTTTACTATGTTCATAGCTGAATTAATTTTTCGCACTGTTGCTCCCGAATAGTTCGTTTCTAATAAATCTCAGGCAAACTATTATTCGCATTAACACAACCGAGGGGACGTTCGTTCGGTTACCTTCGCGCGGGGCCACCCTGTACATCCGACTGGGAAGGGCTGCGTGATTCTAATTAGATGCCCTACTTCGCGCCCATGTGTCGGCGTGAGTTCGTTTCTACTTATCGTGTAGTGCGAACGATTAGTCTAGCCGCTAACTACGTAGACACTGTACACCCAGCTTGGACGACACACGCTCGTTGCCCTGGGAGCGCCGGGATTGCCCTGGGGGCAATGTTCTGTGCAAACGACGTCGGAAAGAGAAAGAGTGTGAAATAGGAGGGTATCAATTTCGTTACCCGAGTGGGCGTGGCTTACTGTCGCCAGGTGCGATGTACGAAAAACCTAAGTTCTCTATCCCCTGAAAACCTAGCTCTGAGACCCATCCGAATGTTCTCGTTTCGTCGGAAACGATTCCAGTGAGAAGCGATTGGGTAGTTACCGCGGTGGGCGTGGTTTCGTTGCTCGGGGCGGGGCTAAAGTGCTCTGGGGGGCAAAATCAGAGCTCGATCGCGTAGCAGCGGACATCTGCGCGGCCAGTAAAGAAAGTATTTTCCGATTGCCGTTGCAGAATGAAGAGATGATCGCGAGCCTGCCGATACACAGTGGCGCCAGCGGCGGGCCGAGCAGCCGCGTGGGTCGCGGACTGGCCCTTCACAGGTCGAACTCCAGCCTGGAACTTCCGCACAGTCCTGATCCCGGATCTCGAGTGGCAGAAGCACCCCTGAGAAGGGAGTATGGATCGCACGGTAAGTGAAACGCGCAAACGACGCGCCGCAGCGCACGATTTTACAGCCACGCAACTAGGCCAATTATCGTTCTGCCGGCGTTCGATCATTTCCTAAGCTTTCATTTATGTTGCCGTGCAATTTGCTCAACCCATTTGGCCAAACCGTACGTACGGTACACATCATTAAAAAAAATGTATCTACCTGCCCGCTCGACTTTTGAATATACATGAGCCCACTGTACCATATATGGGGCGCGCGTGGTTCTCAGAATTAATATTTTTCTAATCGTTCCGATGATTTCCAAACCGGAAATCGGTTCCAAAGCTAGTGAAAGGTACTCGCGGATGTTGGGCACTTCGTCCACCGGAAGCCTGGATTTCCAATAATTATGCGGACACTTACGCAAAGATGTAAATTACTAACAGCAGCGATATCGAAGCTTCTTGATAGTTAATCGCTCGTTCATCTTGGGCGTTTCGCAGGCAGCATCGACGCAGTGGCCCAGTCCGTGACGGTCGGCGAGAACCTGTTCGCGATGCTGCAGGAGCTGAGACCGTCCTCGTCGGACCAGCGGAACTCCGTCGGCGTGGACTATTTGAGACGCGTGCCGGATGGACAGACCATGGACGCCGACGAGGTCTGCGGTCCGACCGGCGGCTCCAGCCCGAAGTTGCGGCTCAAGCTGAACAGATTGTGGGGCGCGAAACCGCCGAGAGCCATGGAGGAGACCTGCACCAGCCCGGTGGTCTCCGCGGACGTTGAGGAGAGGCACAGGAGGCGGGCGTTCGCTCACTACGACTGCCAATCGTTGACGGCGAACCTCGGCTACGCGGCCAAGCTCAGGGGCATTCTGCTAGCTCGCAGGAGGAACACTGCGACCGGAGCTTCCGCTGCGAGCTCCTTCAGGGCGTCCACCCCTGACGAGACGCCCGAAGAGGACGCTGGCGATGGGAAAGGTACTGTTTCTGAAATTGAAAAAAAGAAAGATAATCCTTATCCAGGCCAGGCTCTTTCATGAAATGTCTAACATATTATTTTTGAACATCCTTTCAATCTACCCGGTGACAATAAATCATGAAAATTGTTAAACTAAAACGTTAGGCCTTTTACCGTACCCCACATCCTAAGGTTATTGGGAAATACCTGATAGCCCGTTATTTTATTGAAGGTCATCCTCCTTTCAGGTATGAAGGTACGCACCGACGCCCTTGCGTTCGGGCATTTAGTTCTAACTGTGCGCCCGTCTTGAGGACACCTCCGACAACGGCTTCTTCCGATTAAACATATTTCTTCCACCGTCTTCATAATTATTTCCGCATAACCCCTCAACAAGAATTCCAGTGCTGTATCGGAGACGTTTCGTTTGATCGCAGGTAACGACCTCCTGGAGTCGTGTCCCTTCTTCCGGAACGAGATCGGCGGCGAGGGCGAACGAGAAGTGAGTCTGACGCGTTGCTCGCCGGGCAACGGGGTCCATAGACCGCCCCTCTCTTATGGCATCGCGGTTCTGGAGCCACCGTCCGGGGAGACGTTGTGGAAACACTCTTGCCCCCTGCAGAAAAGGCCGCTGCCGATCGAGAGCGTCGACGAGGGAGCTCATTACTACCGGAGATACTTTCTCGGTAAGCTGTCGTTTCCCGCGAACACGGTTGCGAAAACGCGATCATCGAACTGGTCTCGATCACGCAGGTCGGGAGCACCAGAACTGGTTCGGGATGGACGAGCAGCTCGGTCCGGTGGCCATCAGCATCCGGAAGGACGTCAATCAGTATAGGATAATCGTTCGCACGTCGGAGTTGTTGACGCTGCGGGGTTCCGTGCCGGAGGAGGCTCTCGGGATCAGGCCCCAGGGAAATCGGTTGCCAACCAGGGAGCTTCTGGAGCTGGTCGCGCCGGAAGTGCAATTAGGCTGCTTGAGGCTTGGCACCACCGTAGCCGAGGAGCCTGTCGCCAGATTGGACGAGCAGGGGCTGTCCAGCAGGTACAAAGTCGGTGTGCTGTACTGCAGGTCCGGCCAGAGGACCGAGGAGGAGATGTACAACAACCAACACGCTGGTCCTGCTTTCCTCGAGTTCCTCGACGCTATCGGTAAGCCTCCGCAATCCTCGACGACACTGGCGATCCAGGTGCTTCGATGCACTCTCTATACTTCAGCTTCTCAGCTGAAACAGTAAAATTAAATAGTGAAATGTTCAGCAACGTTCAGCAAAGAAAATTGTTCAGTGGATTGTCTGTGTTCGCAACGTTGTTTGAATAAATCTCTCGCGAGGTTGATTGCATCTAACGAGCGGATACCACCACAGGCCAAAGAATAAGACTGCGAGGGTTCGAGGGTTACAAGGCTGGTTTGGACACGAGAACGGACTCGACCGGCACGCACGCGGTCGCCGCAACCCATCGAGGAGCGGAAGTGACGTTCCACGTGTCCACTATGTTACCGTTCACGCCGAATAACAGGCAACAGCTGCTCAGGAAGAGGCACATCGGAAACGACATCGTCACGATTGTGTTCCAGGTAAGCGGACAATGGGGCACGCGATGATTTCAGTCACGGTCCGGCTCGCCGTTTCCGCGATTCCGATATATACGACGCCACGATCAAAAAGAAACTGTCAATTTTGCTTGCAACGGTAACCGCCATAACGATATAAACGTGGATCACTTCGGTACCGAATCAGCAATTCTTCCGGAATCGTTTAAACGTTGATTTCCCGGTGACAATATTTGAAAAAGTCGTGTCTGCTGTTAGGCACAACCTTCGTGCATTTTGTCGTTATTTTTTATCAAGCAGACCGGAGGAAATAGGACGTAATTCAATAAACCGTCCTTCTAGCCGTGTAATTACCCTTGTGGTAGGGGTAGCGACTTAATACAGTGGATTCTTGTCGACAACAGGGTTCTGTCACCGACGTATATCGTCCAGGAGACATACCCCGAGCCGTGTTATGTTTATGCATCCAGGCCTTGGCGACATATATAGAGAAATCACTGTACTTGCCACGGAGGGTCTTCTTTGTCTCTTGAATGCTACCAAAGAAAAATCAATTCGGTTTGAGGGCACGTTCGACCACCTTGTCTGGCCTGATCTGCTGATCGTTCGGTCTCTTTCTTTGTCAAAGATTGCAACTCTGTGTTCAACTTCGCAGGAACCAGGTGCGCTGCCTTTCAGCCCGCGCAGGATACGCTCGCAGTTCCAGCACGTGTTCATCATCGTGAAGGCCGTAAATCCGTGCTCGGAGAACACGCAGTACAGCGTGGCCGTTTCCAGGAGCAAGGAAGTGCCAATTTTCGGGCCCCCGGTGCCGGCTGGTGCCACGTTCTCCAAAGGAAAAGTGTTCGCCGATTTCATACTGGCGAAAGTGATCAACGCTGAAAACGCGGCGCACAGGTTGGTCGCCCCGAACCGGTGACTCCCCCTTTTCTTTCCGGTGAGAGATAATGGTAGAGTACCAACGGACTGTCGTGGTTCTGCCCGTAGGTCGGAGAAATTCGCCACAATGGCCACCAGGACGAGGCAGGAGTACCTGAAGGACCTGGCGACCAACTACTCATCCACGACGGTCGTCGACACTGGACAGAAGTTCTGTGAGTATCCTCTTTTCCCATCGAACGGGCCCATTTCGGAAATTGCTCGACCCCTCGAGGAACACTGTAACATGTACAAGCAATTGTTACAAAATTTTCATTGCGCATCTAGTAATCTAGATCGTCTGGACCAACGAGACATCTAGTAATCTAGCTTGGCCCATTTACAAAACTGTTATTCTGGTTTCAAGTGTGTGCCATCGATTTTATCAGGCTAGAAACGTTGAAATTGTTGAGCTCGCTTCATGTTTCCATCTCCAATTATTATTTAATCTTTTGAGAATTACTATCGACTTGCTAGCGTCGTCGGGATCGCGTGTCGAAGTCCTAAGCTCGCGAATAAATAATTCCTGTCGGTACTGATAAAATCGTTCTACGGGGAACAGCAATGCTGTCGTTCAGCAGCAAGAAGAAGGCAGCGGTGAGGCCGAGACTCTCCTGCGACGCTTCGCAACGCGGGGCGATCTGCTGGCAGGTGATACTGGAGGACAGCAATCAGAACACCGATTGCTACCTGGGAATAAGCGTGGACACGATCGTCCTGATCGAGGAACATTCCAGGCAGGTCGTGTTCGTCGCGCCGTGCGCGAGTGTGCTCGGCTGGCACGCGCAAACCAACAGGTACGGGACCAATTATCATTAACGTTTGAACCTCTAAAAATCAAGGATTCGTTAACCGCATAAAATCCGCGGTCGCTTCGTGAATTAACGAGCGTATCTGCGGTAATAAAGTTCAATACGGTCGGTTCTCTAACCAGTTCGGTTGTTTGCAGCTTGAGACTCTACTACCACCAGGGAGAGTGTATCACCATCCACGTGCGCGGCGATTATGGCGAAAGGGACGAGTTGATGGAGATAGTGGCGCGACTGAGGGCTGTGACTCAAGGTGCACCGGCCACCGAGCTGTCCCTGAAGAGAAACAGTCTGGGTCAGCTGGGCTTTCACGTGCAACCCGACGGGGTGGTGACGCAGGTGGAGAGCATGGGACTCTCGTGGCAGGCGGGATTGAGACAGGGCTCGAGACTCGTGGAGATCTGCAAGGTAGCCGTCTCCACGTTGAGCCACGATCAGATGGTGGACCTGCTGAAGACCAGCGCGCAGGTCACTGTCACCGTGATACCGGCCAGCAACGATGGCAATCCCAGAAGGTGAGCCGATACGATTTAAACAGGGCCCTAGGATTGATTAGGATCCTCCATCCTTTAGTTAGAAGAAGCTAATTTCTTTCTTGATCGCAGAGGCTGCTCCCTGCAGAACTGCCAATACCTGTCGAGCAACTACGAAGGGGATTACGAGAACGTGACCAGCCCGGACAACACGCCTACCCAGCAGACAGCCATGTCTGCTCATCAGAGGCGGTACGAGCCGCGTTCGTTCAGCCCGCCAAGGTCTAGCAACAGTTCTGGCTACGGGACCGGGTCCAGCTCGAGGTCGTTCAACGATCCCAGGTTCCCGTTGGAGGGAACGATGACCAGCAGCAGTAGTGGGCACAGTAGCACCGATGATCGATGGTACGATTCCCTTACTCAACCAAAATTGCTTTCCCCAGTTCACATCGGAACGACCTCTGATCTTTGTCCTCTCGCAGGTACGAGCTCCTAGAGCCGCAGGATCAGGAGAACGGTCTCCGAACAGACGGGACTCCGCCGCCTCCTCTGCCGGCTCGACAGAACTACCAAGTAGCGGCGGGGAAGTCGGCTCAGAAAAGGGAGAAAGAGTCGCTCTACGCCAGCACCAAGCAATTCTCGGAGACCCCGAAACACCACGGGCTGGAGGGCTACTCGAAGGAGGGGAACTACGCGTCGACGAGGGCTCTGCAGGAAAGCCTGAGGCACGAGACCTATCAGAAACAGTTGGACCACGGTCACCGAGGTCAGGAGCACCACCACGTCCCGTCGAACTACGTGAAACTGCAGAAGGAGAAGTACGAGATCAAGCAGGAGAACCTGTACGCCTCGCAGAGGGAGTTGCACAAGAACGAGGCTCACCATCGGGTGGCCCACCAGAAGCTGAGCGCCTCGAACTCGTTGCCGTTGGCGCAGAACGCCACCTACAGTCTGCCGAAGTCGAGCAGCAACAACAACCTCGGCAGGTACGGCGATTACGAGCAACCCGGCAAGTTCGAGTACGAGGGCAAGCTGGGGGAGAGGTGTTCGAAGTACGAGACCCAGGAGGAGAGCAGGAAGTACGAGGACGTTTACGAGAGACGGAACAGCAAGTACGACATGGATCTGGGCGGCAAGTACGAGATGATCGAGTGCCAGCACGGGAACAGCGAGAGGAAGCACATGGAGGAGCAGAGGGACAGCTGCGACTCGATCAGGTACGAGATCCCGCACGAGTTCAAGGTCGGCGAGAAGGTCACCTGTCTGAAGACCACCATGTCCGAGCGACCGGTCCCCCATAAGATCAACGTGGAGTACCGGCAGACCAAGGACTTCGCCGCCAGCCTGCCGCCGGAGGTTCGCATCTCGGACCCGAACTGTCCCGACGCCAGCACCTTGCAGAGCGAGGACGAGTTGTCGACCGGTTCCGGCAGCCTCTCGCCCCGACTGAGGAGAGCCAGCAAACACCGGGCCGGCAATCTCACTCCCTCGAGCGGCAGCTCGAGGAATCAAAGTCCCCGGCCGAAACCGGGGATCAGGAATTCCCACAGGAACTCGGCGAACCTGACCTCCAGCACTCTGCAAGAGGACCTGATGAAGCTGATCAATCCGGATTACATATCCGACGACAGCCAGCTGACCAACAACAACGTGAACGCGCTGATGGCACAGAACACCGCCGCGAAGACCCTGAACAACAACATGCTCGAGTTCCAGAACAAATGCAGGTCCAGGGAGAACTTGTGCGGGAACAGCGCGACCACTTTGACCGTTCTGCCGGCGAACGGACAGGAGAACGGGAACGGGAACGGAGGTGGGAACGCCAATGGGAACGGCAATGCCGGTCAGAATGGGAACGGGAACGGGTCCGAGGTGATTCTGACCATGGCCAGACCGGCCACGGTGATCTCGAATGCCAGCACCGCCTCCAGCCCTGCGCCCAGCGAGAATAAACTGTCCAAGGAGGAGAGGTACGATTGTTGTTCGTGAACGTTGATTCTCGACACGATAGTTCGCTCTTTTCGTTTTGCATAAAGAGCCGCAGTCGAACGACGAGAACGATTAGACGCCCCCCTCCCGAAAATTGTTACATCGTCCAAGACGTTCGCACAAATTTATTCTCGAAAAAATTCTATCTAGCTTCTTGCTTCAGAAACCAGTTCGATGAACAGTTCGAGTCGCCTAACGTCGTTCCGAATGATTTTCAGACTGTCGCCGCGAGTCACGAAGCCCTCCCACGCGATGTCGAAGTCGCCGAACAATTTGACGTCGATGAAGGACCCGAAGAGCCTGAACGACGCGGACATCGACTGCTGGAAGAGCCACCATGTGGACTCCTCCAGATCGATCTCGCAACATCCGCAAGATTGGCCCGACGAGAGGCTGATCGACCGATGCGGCGCGATCGCGTAAGTTTGATCGACGGACCGCGGATCTTTATGCAAAATAAAAATTAGGAGTCCTGCCTTCGTTAACCGTTTACATACGCCCCGATTCTTTCGATCGTCGTTTCGAATGCGAAACAAAAATCTTCTGAACTCGTTTCTACTTCAACGAGTTGAAAACAGTATTCTCAGATGCTTCTAACACCTTTTTGTTTCGCCAGCTCAGATTTTTAGAATGCGTATACAGAGCATTCTCGATATATGTCGCCGAGGCCTGGATGATAAGCGTCGCGGAATTATCCCCACTACCGCGGGGCCAGGAAGCTCGGGCGTCCTCGGTCGCCATCGTGTTTGGTATCATTTTAATCAGAAAGTATTGGTGGACGTCTCCTAAAAGAATAATTAATAATAAAGAAGTTCTGTTATTGGATTAGTAGTGGTGTCTCACACCGATATACCTGACTCGTACTATGTTTCGGCACTGCGTCGAAGAACCTCGTCGACACCATGTCGCTGTGACTTTGACATATAAAATGTAGGACGAATATGTTTACACTTCTCCGTGTCCTTTCCTACGTTCGAATCCTCCACTCCTGAAGGATAAACGACATCGAGGCCCGTGTTGCTGACATATATCGAGAATGGCTCGCTCGATCTGCAAAAGACAATTCGACGTTTTGTTTTTCAGAAACTCGGTGACAGACCTGCAGTCGCATCTGTCCACCCTGGAACTTAGGGTAGCCAGAGAGACCAGACGCAGGCTCTCGTTAGAAGATGAGGTTCGTCGTTTGAGAGGGGAAAACCGTCGACTGCAGGACGAGAGCCACGCGGCTGCTCAACAGCTTCGACGATTCACCGAGTGGTTCTTCCAAACGATAGATCATCAGTGACCTGCACCCTTGTTCGATCTTTCATTTTGATTCCACATCGATTCGTACTACATACACCGGTCCAGACGATCGAACAGCAGAGCCGAATTTATCTCACACGATCGTTCAAAGAAGAATTTTAGCTGCCGGAGATCGGTAGATTGCGGATCTTTATGCGAAATGAAAATTGCATCGATCTCGAACGGAAGGAGTTACGTGAAAATTGATTTCAATCATTTCAAATAGGTTGTAAATAATGTAACATTAAATTCATCCGACGCGTCACCCGTTTTGCGTTCCATAAAATGTCGTATAAAATCTTGCCTAAGATCCGCAATCTACTGATCAGAGATTCGAGACCCTTCGATTATAGGTATTCTATGGTTTTCACATTGTATGTATAGGATATTGGCATAAGCAGACTGCGGACTTTACGCGGTTATGGCACCGACGATTGCCTCTAGAGCTTTCCGTAAAATAATACTTGACTTATCCACAAATATTATTTTACTTCGAACAGAGAACTATGTTACTCCAGTCTCTAAAAAATCGGATAGCATAGATCGATAACCGCACAAAGATCCGCAGTCTTGAATTTCATAATTGAGGGTTTGCGGGAGCTTTACCTTTCGCTGTTCAAACAGTTTTCTTTTAATTTCGGAACTTGCTGTGTAGCATAGAAAATGGCGAAAAGAAGACAGTCGAGAGCAGTCCCGTTCGGCGAAGCCTAGCGACGGGCAAGGGCTAAGGGCGGCGTGACGTCAGCGGGAAAAATATTGTCAGAAACGTCGAAAAGGGGCGTGGCTCGAACGGGACTGGTCTAAAGGATTTTCAAAAAAAGAGCTTTGAACGAAACTGAATAAATTCGACTCGGGTGTACGGCCGTTGGTTCCAGGCCACAGTGTGCGGCTTCGTTTCCCGATCAAAGTTGCACGATCGTGTTGTAATAAGAGCAGTATTAGTTTCCGCGCGTTTCCTCGAAAATCGTCCGCCTAGGGATTAAGTCACGAATCAAAGGTAATTTAACGTAACAGCGAACGATTCTCGCGAGCCCGCCGAAAGACGCGCGCGAGCCGACCTTCTCCGGGTTCTCGTGCCCTTCGAAGGGCCCAGAGAAACGGGGATCGGTCCTGGGATCGTTTAGCGTACAATGGAAGTTACCACCTTGCCGTGTTCCGTTCGAATATGTTCAGAAAACAAAACAAAATGGTAACCGAGATACCTGTGTTCGACGGACGATGTTTCAAGCTGATGGTACCTCGCTCCGTCGACGAGTGCACGTTAAATAGAATCTATAAATATATATAAATATAAATATATATATATATTATATGCAAGTATGCCGTCTACACTTCGAAACGACCAAATATTATTACTAGTTGCGTAAGAGTCACTTCGGGTTCGACTGTAATTTATTACAAACATTTTGTATAATCGTCCGGCCGGGCCGTCGCGGCACGGAAACTCTGTTATGTTCGCGGTTTGAAGTCCGTCGACGCGATCCCGGTCGCGATTTACGCTAGCAAGTACGAAGACGTTGTCCGTCGAAGAGAAGCTCTGTAGCCTGAAAAATAAAGAGAGAAGAAATGCACACATCAGAACGGCCGTTTTCACTTTCATCCGTTAGGTTCGTTAGGGGTACACTGCGAATCAGAGGCCGAGAGAACGATCTCCCAAGCGGATTGTGAGAGACGGAGATTAATTGAATTAATAAATTCTTTCGTTCGTGTTTTCAGAGTTCCGCGTTTCATCGATTCAGTTTTGTCACAAATGCGGTCTAGTGATAGTGATCCAGATAGAACATTAGACTGTGCACCCCCGGAATAAAAATTGTCCTCGCGAAGAATTTATTTTAGGAAGACTGCGTACGTGTATTTCGTGCAGCAGTGAATGCACACAATAAAATACAGTCTACGAAGACTAAAAAAAGAGCAAAAAGAATTTTTTCATCGGGTTGTACTCTACTGTAAATTTCCAATTTCGAGGTCAGAGAGACAACTACGGCTTCCTTATTTTAGGAAGACTGCGTACGTGTATTTCGTGCAGCAGTGAATGCACACAATAAAATACAGTCTACAAAGACTACAAAAGGAGCAAAAAGAATTTTTTTCATCGGGTTGTACTCTACTGTAAATTTCCAATTTCGAGGACAGAGAGACAACTACGGCTAGCAGAGGAAGCAATGTAAGAGGTAAACAACATTTCCTGGAATTACGCTAAATTAATTGCCAAAGTATGACAGAGTGCTGCGGGGGAATGCGGACAGGATGCGGACGTCGGAGGCAACGCTGCGGCAATTATCAAACGCGTAGAATAAAATAGTTTATTATAATCCACAGAAAAAAAAACAAGACATTTCCATGACGTCCGAAGACTCGTCGCTGTGTGTGTGTTGTGTGTGTGTATGTGTGTCGGTTAACAATAGCTGTGATTACATCGTCTTTCTCTTTCTCTTTCTTTCTCTCTCATTCTCTCTCCCTTCCTGTTCAAGACCAACGAATTCGTGTTTATGTCAGAACGTCGAGGTGAGCAATACAGTGTATACTCGATCATGTTAGACTACGAAAGAAAGTTTCTTCCTTTTATTTATTTATTTATTTCTTTTTTTTTTGTTATTTCTTTACGATAATCCGCTTTTTAAATAGCGCGTAACAGATTCTGTATTTATGCATCTATCCGTGCACGCGCTGGCGCGTGTGCACCGATAGATGTATAAATAAATATATATATACAATATATATTTTTTTTTTATGTATATGTATATGTTATATGAATATGAATTATGTATATCGGAATACCCGTCTGAACGGAAAAACCTGGAACCGCTCTCACACAATACCACACAGGCCACGACGTCGAGGCGCGAGCGATGATCGTCGGTCAGCGATCGATCTGGATCATCCGGATCATCGGTCGCGCCCCATAAACCGTGGAACAACGCCCGCAAAGCACTCCGTCCCGTATACGAAGCTCGTACGATCTCTGCAAATACGAGTCACGAACCCGATCATTGTTTTCATCATACCGAGCGTCGTTTCCGTACGCGAATCGATTCGCCGAACCTGCGACAGCCCCGGAAGCCTTCAGAGGAACACTGAGAATCGCTATAGAACTTCGTACAGTTGCACTCTACTCGCTACTAACAGAATTCAACGCCTTGTCTAAAGATTAACAACCGAAGGCGTTGCGGGAAATTTTGCAACGGCGCATTGCATCTGTTCCTATTCGTTGAATAATATTCGATATCTCCTACGGTGGATGACAACTATTCTGACCCTCTATAGCTCAGTGTAACGTTGAAGTCACGTACCAACGTACATAGACTGCGGATCTCATGCGTTCACGTAACAATAATTATTAATGCAAAATAGTGAAGACATTCGAAGCTAAGAAAAGAAGTCTGTGTGTGGCTCCTGCGCAACGTTTGATCTCGCACAAATACCCGCAGTCTACAGTGTTTACTCTATATATGTCGCAAACGCTTAGAGTATAAAAGTCCCAGAACTATCCCCACTGTCGCTGTTGGACATTTATCGAGTAAACGCTGTACCGTTTATATATCAATATTCTTCTAATTTTATTTTTGGCCAGAATGCGACAAAAGCTTCTTTGCTCCTTTGCGTCTCCTTTTTAACCAATGCAGGAACGGAAGGAATGCAGAGCTGCGGCACGCGATTCGCCGCGGAAACGACGCTCGTCTCGCGTTTCGCCTAATCGCCGAGATCGCGAGATTCCGAGGCCGATTGTCGTCGGCCTCGTACCTTAAGTACATGTGAATCTATAGAATTATCGATTGTAGGAGCGTATCGTGTTCTTACGATTCGATGTAAGTTCACGGTTAGTAACGTAGCGTGCTCTCTCCAACTCTCTCCAACTCTCTCTCTCTCTTTCTCTCTCTCTCTCTCGCGTTACGTGTCTAATGAAATATGCCCTGTGGAAGATAGATCTTCTTGAAAAACGATCCCGCGCGAGTTAGGGTCGCTGTTTACGTTGCCGCCGCGACGGAAGCCTCGGAAAAGCGGCGATAAGAGACCTCCAAAATACGCGAATATGCTCTTATAATACAGCTTCGTTCAATCAATTTGCAAATCAACGTCGCAATGACAAAAATTTCAATCATTTCTCTGTGAAACTTTTACTGGCCCATTCGTCGCGTTTTGCCGATTAAAACGAGCCCAAACACGACACCGTTCGGATCGCATTTACCAATTCAATATTTGTCACTTGTCCAGACGTTGGCGCGCCATCTAACAGTTCGGATAACGGAGGCTCGGGTAAATAAGCTCCGAACAGTGTCATGTTTGGACTCATTTCAATAGGAAAAACGTCACGGTTACGTTGGTGTACGTTTCACCAGGTCAATCTTCTCTGTTATCGAAACACTCGGATAATCGAGGTTGTAGCATGTCCTGTTCGGAGTCCTATAAATCAGAAAAACGTGAGGAACGCGACGGTGATAGTTTCACAGAGAAATGATCGAGAACAACAATCAGTCACCACTCTAAAACAACGGAGCATAATCCTCTCTGATCGTCGCTCCGATTTTGTCGCGGCTCGACGGTAAACGGCACCCATCGCCAATCCCTTTTGCAAAACCCGTACAACAATTAGTAAATCATCGAAGATTCGTTCCAATCCGTTACGGTTCCCCCTGATTTCGCCTCGTTCGAGCGAACGCGATCCACGACGCTGCACCCTCCACGTTTCTCTTTCTCCTTAGTCGCGAAAAAGGATCTCGCTCGGATCTCAGATTCGGAACCGGAAACCGATCCCAGGTTAACGTTACCGGATGCGAACAGACAGCGTGCGATCTGCAAACGAAAAGTGAACGCGAACGTCTCCGGGCCGGCTACTTCTCGCCTGTCACCGCGATTTCCGAATTTTGCCGAGCAGTCCCGTTTCATTCCCGGGAATGTTAGCAAATTTTGATAAAACGAATCACGTATCGCAGCACGTTCCGAGAAACGAAACGCTCGGAAGGGTTAGGCGATAAAGGGGGCCCGATGGGCGCAGGTGTGAACGAAATTGTAGGGCAAGGGGTCAAAGCACGCGAAACAGCGCCCTCTGATCGAAACACGGGTTTTCGTGCTGCTTGTGTGTCTCGTACCAGGTTGGTGCATATGAAATGACTATTATTGACAGTATATTTAAGCATAATATCTAAATCACAAACATAAACGTCTGAATATTGTCTCTTTAGATTTCCGATCTGAGAAGCCCCTGATACATGACAATTTGTTACTTTAAACAATCCTTTTCGTCTCTGATCACAATTATTTCTGTTCTGTAAAAGTGTCAATTGGATTGCTGAGCGTTCATGAACAAAACTTGAATGTAAACCGTGAGCACATTCAAGAAATTTAAAATAAAGTTGGGTTATCAAGGATTACATAAAAATTGTTACGTAAGAGAAATACGTATGTATATGTCTTATGTCTTGCAGTTTGTGCAGACAACTTCGCTTAAAAGTAATCGGTAAGATTAGCAATTTGGGGTTTTTATAAATGCGTAATAAACCTACGAGATTGTTTCTTGATCGAGACGCTCAGTTAACAATTTGCGTTCGAAAATCGTACATTTCGTATGCAACAACGCGGTACGGCGAAAAGAAACCGGAAGAGACGTTCGTTCCGCGGGCCAGTGAAAACGGGTTCGAGCACAAGGCGAAGCCACGAAGAGGAGGAGGCCGCTGTTTTAGCGACGATCAGCTGTTTTAGGTCGGCGTAGATCGCGGCGTATCGAAACCAACCGAGATATTATGGCACGGGAAGCGACCGTACACGTCGCTCTTGAGAAGAATAAAGCTTGCGATTGCCTTGGCAATTCGAATCTCGACTATCCGCGAACCGAATGAGAACCCCTGGAGCTCGTCGTCGAATCTAGCGCATAGTCTTCTCGCTGGAGAACCTGTGACCTCGAGGAAACGACGGGGAAGAAGCCTCTCGGGCTCGAAAGAAGAGGAAAGGGGAAAGGACACCTCGAAGAGGACTAACGCGCAACGAGCGCAGAATCGAAAAGCAAGCGAGCGAACGCGAGCCCGGAGTGTGTGAACCGTCTCGCCGGGGCCAGGAAGCCACGCCTACCGAGCGAGTCCACGCCCTCCGACGCTGATTCAGCGCTCTCTCTCTCGCTCTCTTTCTCTCTCGACCGTTTCCTGCGCGTTCCTGCGCCATATTCTGGGATCCCCTCGGGATCACGTTTCGTCTGAACCACTCTATATTCACTCGTTTCCCTGTTTTCGAGCACGCGATCACCGACATCGTGAGACTGAAACATGACACTGCGAACCTTGATCCCTAAATGCTCGAATAGTACGAATAATAATTAATTAGCGGAGGGAATACTTCCCTCCGCGCCGATAGCTAATACAAAAATACTGTTCTGTTGCACCATATCTCTTTCTACTATCCCTAGTATCATTATGCATAATAATCCCTGTAGTTCTTTTTTTTTAAAACGCTCCTTCGATCGCCTGTCGAGGAAAGGAGGAAAGAAAAATACTGAACGAGGAGTGTCGAGAAAATTCACCGGATCTCGTTCCTCTTTCTCGATCGAAAATGTTCCGTTCGTTATTTCCCTCTTTTTCGTTCGGTTTCTCTTCTTACGTTTCGCTTTTTTCATTTTTCGTTTCTCCGTCGATCCTAATCGGTTTGAGAACGATGCTTCGAAGAAAATGAAACCAGGAAATCGCTCTCGAGTGCACCGCGTGCGCGTGTCAAATGAAAGATTACGTATACTCGTTCGACGGCGCGCTGTGTGTGCTCTCTCCCTCTCTCTCTCTCTCTCTCTCTCTCTCTCTGTCTCTCCTTCGACGATAATCGGAATGAAAGACAAAGGTGAGACATAGAGAGAGAGAGAGAGAGAGAGAACACCATTTCCGCGAAAATCTCAAAGAGTTTACCAGTCATGATATGCGAACGACACGGGCCAAGTTTCCTACATTTTTTCACCTCGCCATTTTGTCGCCGATCCTCCGGATTCTTTGCTTTCTATTTCCCTTCGTTTGCGTGATCGTTCGATTTAATTGTAAACGGGCGCACGGGAGCAGAGGACTTCCGTTTCTCGATCGGAAAGGGAAGACCCCGTTGCCATCCGGCCCTTCGTTTATTCTCTACGATTATTAATTGTATAGTTTATATATTTTGTGTTTTTTGTTTTCTTCTTGTTGTTTTCTTTTCTTCTTCTTCTTTTTTTAATATATTCAGCATCACAGTAAGATAGCGCCCTTCATTATTAAGTGATCGTCGATCAGCTCGGACCATTTTTATATTCATTCCTTTCTCTCTCTCTCTCTTTCTCTCTCTCTCTCAACAACATACTCTACTAACAACACGTCTAAACATCGTCGAATAATGTCATGCCGACGTCGGCTGCCATCCACACGCACGATTGGTGTTATCGTGTTCGTGCGAGGCCATGCGACGGAAATCAACCAGAAACGGAAAATCGGTGGAAACGAGAACCGTACGATAAAACGATATGCCGCGCGCCGGGCACAGATTATCCGTAACAAACGATCGATAACACGAGGGCTCGGCACAGGCGCTCGTTATGATACCGACGACATGCCCGTTCGGCTGCTCGCAGCGGTATGCCAATGTGCGAACGCGAATCAAACGAGAAAACGGACGCGCAAAGCCCGCGAACGAAACGGAGAAAAAGGATCACCGACAGTTCAGAGACTCTCGAACGAGCAACAACGCGAGCGGAACGCTCGAAGGGAAGAAACTATTTGTACGATAGGTTCGAAACGAGTCGTCTCGCCCTCCCTCTGTCTAGACCAGGGCTTGAAACAATCGCTCGGAACTGTTACGCAAAGCCTCCGATTAAAACGCTTCTTCCAAGAACGAGAACAACCGAGACTCTTCCTCTAAAATGAAGTTTAATAAGTCACTTTGATTATCGCTTATTCGACTGCGAATCCGTATGCAAAACAAAAATTATTCGCATCGATTGCAACAAACAGAACTGCCTGATTCGCGTCGTCCTTTTATAATTTTAATTAGCTAGCGCATTGAACTGTTTTCAACCCGTGGACAATACAAAAATCGCAGAAAATTCGAACAAGTTATTCCATAATACAAGAATAGAATAGATAAAATTCATCATTTTCAGATCTCGTAGATCCTAATAAAATCAAGGTTTGTTTGATAGATTGTATCAAAAAATTGATTTTCGAGATTAGTACAAAACGTTGGTCGTATGTACTCCTTTGAATTGGATCTGCTCGCTGTTGTCGTAGATGCATAAAATCCGCAATCTACTGTTTCGCAACCGGCTTTCAGGCGCTGGTTTAGACACAGGAGGCCGACCAGTAAACGAGGTTAATAAATATCTGATAGAAACCGATTAAACACTGTCCCCTTTTTTTCCTCTCACTCGAGCTCGATGCTAATTAACGTGGATTCAAAGGAGGAACTGAAGTCTTTGAAAGACACAACCTTCGATAGACCCGGTTTTAGACGAGCCGCGGACAGAAGGGTCGAGAACTCGAGATTTTCCTGTTAAGTACAACGGGTGAGTCGGTGTCCGTTGAATGAACGGTCTCGGTTTGCTAGGAACGAGAAACCAGGCTAAAGTGACTCGTGCTTCGCAGACCGTTTCGACGCGTTTTCAGGATTCACTCGTTCGAAGAACGTTCTCGGTGGAACAGTTCACGGTGGTTCCCTCCTGTCCACGATGATCGTTAACGTTCATCTTGTAAAACCCCCCCGTACGTAGGCCCTCTAGGACTAGCTGGTTAATGGGTCGACGCATCGTAACAACGTGTTCAATGGTTCGCGTCTACTAGCTTTTGGCGGACTGTCTACGTTTTCGTTCCGATCTATCTGTAAAGTCAGCGAAAAAATGAGTTCTAGAAATAGACACTTATAATTACTCTGAAAATAAATAGTTACAAAAATAAGCGAGCATTTTATGCTTAAAATACCTTAGGTAAAAAACTTAATTAATTTGCACCACATTACGGAGTGGAATGTGTGGTCTCTCTATTATACTAGATCGTAAAAAGCGTAATTCTAACAAAATCGTTTCAACTACCGTGTAAAAAACATCCAACGACAACTTCGCCTATATATCTTTACACGTTAATTACTCGTAGTGCGACAGAGTTCAATAATTAAAAAAAAAAATATAATAATAAATGAAAAAAAAATAATAATAAAACACGTGGTTCAATAAATAAGAGTGCAACAAGAGATTAGAAATAGGATAAAAGGACGCGATCGATATCGATCGACCCATCGATTAGATCGCCGGTACTCGCAGTAATAAATAACTGTGCTGAGAAAAATCTGGTATATCTTCGCGAAGATTACCCCGGTATAATAATTGTTCGATTAATCATCTTTCATTCTCTCCCTCTCTTTCTTTCTTCGCGTCTTCATACACACACACGCACAAAAGCACACCCCCTCCCCGACCAACCCACGATTAACCATCCCCGAAGACCCAACCCCCCATCCCTTGTTCAGTCACAGCTTTCTACGCTGTGGAAGAAAGAAGACGTTCTACACGCGCGACACGTGTATTTCTCCCATTCATTTCGCGAAATATATACGAAAAACGCAAGCACTCACGATACCCCCGATATCTAAACTTAAAAATCGAGTCAACTTTTCCGTTTTCTTTTGTACTCTTCTACAAACTCTCGCTCGTCAAACTCTCTATCTTACCCTACGTCCTACGTGACGCGGGGTCGTCCCCAGAAAATCTCGGACGCGTCTCTTTCTTTCTTCTTTTCTCTCTCTCTCTCTCTCTCTTTCTCTCTCTTTTCTCAACTGCAAATTCGAGAACAGCGCGCGAGCACGCCGTTTGGGCGATGCGAAGGACTTGGAACGAAACGGCACAAAATGTATCACCATCGAGAGAGCGGCCGCCCTCGATCGTTTCAGGCCGCGAGAACCTCGAACCGGGAAACTCAATCGGAAACAAAAAACGAGACCGTGAGCGAAGACTTGAGATTCTAACGAACGCGACAGAGCACGGAGTGCACACATCCCTCTCTCCTGCGTGTGCACGCTCTTCCATAATTTTCCTGTGCTCCCCCCGCCACCGGACCTATTTCCCAAAACGACAGAAACGAATCTAGTGGCACACTGTGTCAATACTTTACGATGCCGAAACGGCGATCGAGGAACCTGTACTATTCCCGACGCGTCCTTTTCGGGCGTTGATTGACCCCGACCTCGTCGGTGCCCCGCGACTTTTTACCGATTTGTACCTGACTCTGTGCGGTTAACTGCAACGAGATCGCGTGAGTGTTCAACTTCTCGGCCAACAGCAGGTCCTTCAGACCCTTCATCTTTTGACTGTACAACGTTATCCTCGGCTTCTCGTTCTCCGAGTCAGTCTCTACCTCGGGGTCGAGGCTCTCCTGAGAGGTGGATGGCGCCGGTGGCAGAGCGCCGTCCGGCGGGGCGACGAACGGCTCGCCGCCGCCTTGCAAGAGGTAATCTCTGTTAAGTATTTTCTCGCTGCACGCCGCCGTTAAAGCTTGGATGCTCGGGTGCATCGGGGCCGGGTTCGACGGCACCTTCGACTCCAACGATTTGATCAGATCGCGCGCCGCGTTACCCCTCTCCTTCGTCTTGCAGTAGTTGTTGTTGTTGTTGTTCAACGTCTCCTCCGGGCTGGTCTCGCGCTTCTGCGCCCGTTCCTCCTCCTGCTTCGCCTCCGCGTCGTAGCAGTCGATGATCACCTGGGCACGGATACCGGCGTCGAACTTCGAGATCGTGTTCACCAGAGGCCGTGCCCAGCCGATGTGCAGCACCGGCGTGTTCGCGCCCTCCTCCCACTGGCATATGCCGTCGTAGAACCTCAGCAGGTACGCGAAACATCTCGGCTGCCGCAGCAGACGCTCGTCCGCGCGCACCGTGTGCGGTATCAGCTCGTTCGCTATCTCCAACAGCTCCTTGTAGATCTCACCGTCGTCCCTCGAGTAGTCGTATCTGCCGTTCACATTCAACAACCTCATGAATACCGGCTCACCGATGCACGGTGGTCGACGAAAATAAGAGATCACTGTTTATCCACCAGTAGTCGCTTATTGTATTGTTACGTATGAAATGTCTGGTTTTGGAATGCAAATGCTACCAAAAAAGATGTTTGAAAGATCGAACATTTCATATGTAGCAATCTAATATTTTCATCAGCCACGATTGCTACTACTACCAGCAATGGTCTACTTACTTCCTCAGAACATCCGCTGCGTCTGCCCACGACGCTAGAGCATTCGCGTGTAGACCGTGTCTGTACAAATAGCCACCTTGATAGGTGTACGGATACACATGAGCATTTCCATAATACTTTCTCGCGGACCGTATGGCTTCCTGAAAGAGGCGGGACATCGTCCATTGGAAGCAAACTATCAAAACACCCTATACGTACCTGAAACAGGTCTATGGCTGGCGGTCTGCCGGGCGTCGACGCCGCTTCCTCCAAGTCCCCCAGATTCCCCAAGGCCATAGGATACTTTGCCAAGTGGCCTAGATCGTACAGCAGCCACAACAACTCCTGCTGCAGCAGTGCCACTTCCGCTGCGTCCGCCGTTGCGCTCAGACTCGGATTTATAGCTGAAACTATGGTGGCTACCTCCATTGCCCTCGAGCATACCACAGCCTGGCCGTTTACGTACAGCCACGACCTAGAGGCTACCCCGGGCTCCACCGGCTGACCACGCTTGTCCTCGTTTCCTTTTCCTGAAAGCATACAAACATTATTGTAGGTAGACTAAACGACAATTACATCGTTGTTAGCAGAAGTATCGGCATAGCCAGCTTCCAGTTATACAACTTATGATTTAATAGTAGCTTAGTGAAAATAGTAATTTAGTGGAGTTGTTGGGTTACAATTGTTTCGTGTGTTGTTACGTGTACACATTGACTGCAGCTTTGATCCAATAAGTGAGAAATCCCATGTGATTGAGTTTGGTGCAATAACCTTGGTTCTTGCCTGAAATTTCAGTCCTATTTTCATGCAACGAGTTGAATGTTTATTACCTATACGTTTACCTATACTTACACGGTGGAAACCGTATAGTTCGCTGTGGCGCGCGCGGTCGACTAAGTGTTAAGAAAAGCCAAAGACATTTAGGCGAAGTACTTAGAAAGGATGTGCGTACCGTGCCATGTGACCTCAGCCGTATCGGTGCCGTTCTCCCCGTAGACAACCCAAGCGTGATCCTCGGACATGGCCAGGTGTACATCCTTGAACCCTAAGACCTGGCAACCGGCGACCACCGCGAATGCCACTCCGAAACAGTCCAGTTTGTTCGCCGTGAGGTAGCTGTATAGACTCTGTAGATGCGCGCGGTCCTTGTAGTAGCTTCTGGTCAGGGAGTTCCATATCACGTCGGAGACCTTCTTGACGAGCTCCCTGGTCGCGTATTTGGTGTCGTATACCGTCAGGTCGACCGCCCCCTTGATCACCGCGTGGAACTTGGTGTAGAGGGCCTCGGCGATGTGGAACTCGACCGCCGGCAGCTTCGTCTCATCGTAAACAGTGGCCTCCTGCGACGCGAACGTACGGTTGCAGGTTAGGGAATTCTCGACGGCGCCGACGAGGATCGAGAGCAACGCCAGGTCCGGCTCCGAGCTGTTTTCCAGCTGGTTCTGGAAGATCTGGACGATCGACGAGATGCTCCGTATCGGAAAGAGAGCCTTGTCCTCGTCCCGAAAACCCGCCATGTCGCGAACGGCAGGCTAGCACGCACGAGATCGAGCCTCGACCGTCGTCACTCCGAAGCCACGAGTGTCATCCTGCGTTCTGTTAATCTTGACAGAAACCCTCGGCGAGGCACCGCGACCAGTTCGGTATCCTCTCGCGCGACTAACGTCGCATCCTAGAGAACGTTGATTTCCTCGCTGGCGGACGCGGAACTATCACATTTCCGCACCATAAAATGTATCACAACCGCCGTAACTCGTCTAGCGGCGCGCCGCCACTAGGACCGTTTCCATTGAGCTCGGATCCGTAACGTCGCACTCGGCACGACGCAACCAGAAGGCGCGTTTCCCTGTGAACGACGACATTAAGCTCGCACATGGACACGCGCCCGCGCGCGCGCGCGTCATCGTTTTACGTTCCAGAATTTTCCACAGCTGTCGCGGAGATGCGCATTAATCGATTAATAGTTTTTTAATTCGATCGAATTATTCAACCGCTCCTCGCACACGGTCTCGTCGTTTCTGTAATTCTCCTTTTATACGCGGACTCGATTATGTTTTATTCATACAGCTTGTATTCGGAAATATAAGTATGTCCACCAATTGCAAGTTAATGTACAGTAGGTATGTCTATCCAAATTTTTAGCCATTTTTTGGTAATAAAAGAAGTCAATTTTTGATCTTGTGTATGGTACGTCCACCAATTGCAAGTTAATTTACAGTAGGTGTCTATCCAAATTTTTAGCCATTTTTTGGTAATAAAAGAAATCAATTTCTGATCTTATGTATGGTATGCCTATCCAAATTTTTAGTCATTTTTTCGTAATAAAACAAATCAATTTTCGATCTTTACGATCTCAATAATCGTATATTATTAGAAATATTGGAACGCGTTATTTTGACGCATCTGTCTCATAGAAAATTAGACTAGGAACCTTTTGTAATTATAAACAGAAAATATATTTTAATCCGAAGAGTATACGAGAGTTAACCCCTCGCCCTGTGTTTTTGAACTATAACGATTACATCTTTCTTTGGCGTTTATAATGTTACTAATGGCTGACTGTCGATAGCAAAGACGTAGAACTTCATTTCAGTTTAGAAGAATGACGTACGTGTTTACTACGTTTTTCCTAAATCTTTTTGCCCATGAAGTTATGACGCTAACTTACGAAGTATAATTCAGATGACCTTCGATTCGGAATCGACGATTAAAAGGTGGAAAACGATTTGTATTGATCTGTATATTGGAAACTACACTAAGACGGTCTAAACAATAGTAAAAATTGAAAGTAGTGGATAATAATAATATTTGGAAAACAATAATTAAGCTTCATAGTCTCACCTGAACTTCTTATTTCAAGGCCATCGGAGGATGACCCTGTACATTCTTTCTTGACGACGATTTCCGACTTCATAAATGCTTAATCATTCATTGATTCGAATATTGGTCACTTGGTGAGTCAGATACGCAAATGAGCCGCTTCCTTCTCTTCGAAATTTCTAATTTAAACGAAATTGCGACATTAGAGGAAATTGTCGCGCCACCTAACGAGAATACTTCGTAGTCGTGGTTTGCAATTTTACCGTAGATGTCGCCTTAAGTTCAGATTACTCTGGCTCGACGCACATTGAAATAAGAAAAAATCTGGACACCATTCAAAACGGCAAAAATATTCACGGTTCGCAGAGAATTAATTGCTCATAAGAAAAATGGTAATTAGGTACTAGACCTTCACGAATTTACGATAAAAAAATGTTTTGAATGGGCGGTTTACTATTTGAAAAGATCAAGATGGCGCTTTAGGCGCAGGTACGAATCATATTTATTTGGACGTCGGACGTTTTCATCAGCTCGAAAGTATTATTATTCGCACAATTCACGCGGGCTCAGTATACATTTGTTGAATAGCGTTGTCGTTTAATACCGTGCACATTATCCCATCGTACAGTGACGAATACAACATGAAAGTTACGATAAAGAGTAAGTATGCTAACGGAGTTACTGTTTGTTTACGGTTACTGTTGTCGTTCGATGATTTGAAGAAAGAAAGTGACTTCAGTGACCATTCGTCTGCAGTTGCTAACGCATTATTCTCCCGTGCGCTCGCACGCTCACAGTTTCTTGTAAATCTGTAATTAACAAAAATATGTTTTTTAGGTTGGACCGGTGTTGCCACCTGGCGCTGGATAGCGAACGATGACAATTGCGGCATATGCAGAATGCCCTTCGATGCCAGTTGCCCTGATTGCAAAATCCCAGGAGACGATTGCCCTTTAGGTATGTGATACATCATTTCTTTCATTTAATTACCAGTTTTCGTCGACGAACAATCGTTACGCCGCTCGTTGGCGAAGTTAAGCCGAACGTTCTCGTCCGCCATTTTTATTACTTTACGCGCGAAGATTACACTTATACTTTCGGTTCTACGACAGAAATCAACAAACATTGAAAGCAAAACAATGTTGATCTCGATTTCGCGTTGGAATTAATTACGATTTAAGTCGACCGATGACAATGGATGACTGCCTCTGACTATCGTCAAGGTAATGTTATTGTTTTTCGCGCGATGTACCGGCGAATTGTCATAGTTTTACCGGCAATTTGTCACTCGGTTTTCATTCGATTTGCGATTGTAAATTCATCTATGTTTTCTATTCCCCTTAAGGAAATTTACTTCGGTTTTGCTAGTTTCTATTAATGATCTACGATACTAATGACCGTACAATTGTAGCGAAGATATTAGGAACTATAGCGTTAGTATCTGCATGAAGTAGATTCGGCGAGCAGTGGTCAGACGCGCCAGCCGTTTCCTAACGTTTTTCAAACTCGATTTTCTCGAAAACGAAACCACGTACAACAAAATTGTATTCCACGTTTTCAGCTTATTTTTAAATGCAGATTCACTTGCATTCACTCAAATATATTTTCGTAATCGATTTATGACATATCCCGTGAAAATTGGAAGAAATCAGAACTGCTTGCACCAACATCAGCGAGCACATTACGTTAATAGATATCATTTCGAATATTTATTACAATAACAAAACTTTTTCTTCAGTACCCTTGTAACCACAGTCACTGCTTCAGTATTATCATTATTATCATTCTCCACCTTACTGTTACGACTGTTTTGCACCCAAGATCAACCGAAGGTCACGGTATTAATGGAAGCCATTAAAAATAGAAAAAAATTGCACTGAATTGTTTAACACTGACTGCCAAACTAGAAACCCCAAAAATTCTATAAAATCAAAGTAAGTTATTTAACACTAGATTTACGGGACCCGTCAAAATGACGGATTCTAATATTTTTAATTTCCGATCATTGAAATTGTAAAGATGCATCCACGAGGAACTATTTAACAAGTTAATTTCTTTAGATATATAATATTAAAAAGATGGCCACAAATTTGGATAGACGCAATCACCTTATTTTTGCAAAGTAATGTAAAATAGTCATTTACAGTGCTCCGTAAACCTAGTGTTAATGAAATAAAGATAGAAACAAGTTAAATGTATGACATTGAGTGACCGTCCAACTTTGTTGCATTTTACAGATCCTAATCTAATTTGGTACAATGAATACATTAACGTAAAAGTTCATTCTAAAACCTGGACAAACAATTTGGTCACCCACGTACGGGTGACACGGCAGTGAACGCGTTAAAGGAGGAAACAATGTTCTGTGCGGCTGTTCACCGTGATCGACAGGGACAATTTTTCATTCTGCAGAAAGCGGTCTGCCAATTGTCGTAGAGGGCAGAAGCTAGGCGGGACGCGGAATACTTTCGAGCCTCGAACAGATGTTGATTTCCGTTTACCCCGCGTCGAACGGGCGTACGGCAGAGCGGAGTCATTCAGTCCGCGAGGAGCAGCTTTGTGCCAGCGGGAAGGCTCTGTTTCGAGGATTGTGGGGCACGGGGATCGCTCGAAAATTGCCGCCGCGATGTCTGCGCAGTTGCGGGTGGCAAATATCGATCGTTGCCGGCACGGGGAGCGAACCGGATCGCTCGCACACACCACTCGAAACAGAGAGGGCCACGCAATACGTAGCGTGTTCGGGTGGCACACGCGTACTCTCGCGTGTCGTGCCGACGTAAACGTGCAACGTACGCCGGTCGGGAAACAACACACAGTGGTCGGCGAGAGAGCCAGAGAACGGAGAGGCGCGCGTGCTGTCCGTGGTACCGAACGAACGAACGAAACTCTAAAACACGTTCCCCCGATGTTGTTCCAGTTTGGGGACAATGCTCGCATTGCTTCCACATACACTGCATCATGAAGTGGCTGCACTCCCAGCAAACCAGTCACCTATGCCCGATGTGCCGTCAGGAATGGAAGTTCAAGGAGTAACTGGTTCGACGATGGTCCCGCAGGTGTCAGCACGCAACGAATAATCAGGTAAAGGTAAACGCACCACCTGCCCACCGGCGACAATGCCGCATTGTCCTCCTACCGAATACCCTCGACGCACAAAGTTGCAGCTTTGGCGCGCGACCGTGCCACTCGCACACCTCGAAGACCGCCACCGTTGCCTTCAATCGCTTTCCCATGGACCGGGGTAACCCTTATGGCGTTTCGACCGGTGGGCCCACGTTTCTCTTTACAGATCAATCGTGGTCTTATTACGCGACACGCAATTCCGAAAGAAACCGTTGGAAATTGCGCCTGCTACTGGAGAAATTAGCTATGGAAATTCACTGGTCCTGAGCGCGATTGGAACTTAAGTAGTCTTGGTAAATTTTCTAGATCGCCGAGTCGAGCGATGGAAAGATCAGAAATAATTCAAGTAGGGTCGCCGGAAGAAGCTCGTAGCTCCCAAAGGGCATTGGAAGCAAGATTAACCTTGTTTCAAGTTACAGAATATGCACTGTCCGATAATCATCCTAAGCGAAACTATTAGATTACGTAGCTGAGGGTGAGTTGTACGCTCGCGATGGAAATTGAAGGACGATAAGTTTCCGAAGATTAGGAGATAATCGCTAGATAGATAATGCGTTGAAGAGTTATTTGAAGCGGCGATTCCACGCTGCACTTGAAAAACACGCGAGCCGTCCAATTGTTTTTCGCCGTCACGGCGCTCGTTCCCCCCGACGCTCTGTGATTCATGCGAGTATTGGCAGCGATCGCTCGCCAGCTTACGTAACGCGTTTCCTCGACGGTTTTGTTCATCGCAGGAGCGCGATACCGTGAACGGAGCTCGTCGGGCGTACGTTATCCAACACCATTTTCACCGGGACCCGCTTCCTACATCGAGGAATCCGTTTATCTGACGCAACTTTTCTGCACTGTCTTCGCGTGGGGCGACGCCGACGCTGCCCCGAGAACCGGAGACAACAAAATAGGGGACGAAACGACTCGCGACCGATTCACCGGTTCTTGCGTCGACGCGTGTCGCAAAAGGAGTCGTCGATGGACTCGCGGACACTGACGCAATTGACTTCGTCAATTTTTATTTCGCACAAACGACCGTTTTGATACTCGCCGACTGTTGAAATTATGAAAATTCGTTTACGGAAAATAGGGGAATCTCCTCGTACAAACTAGCGTTGCCATTTTCATTAGGCAACATTTACCAGATACTCGGTGGGTTTGATACAGTTTGTACGATGGTCAGAACGCGTGTGGATGGATAGAAATTTTCTTTGTCCCACGGACAGCAGGAAACTGCTTATTAACACGTTGACTGTCGTGTCACCCATATGTGGATGACGAAATTATTTGCCCAGATTTTGAAATGAATTTTTACTAGGATCAAATTTGATTAGCATCTGTAAAATTCAAGAAAGTTGGAGGACCACTCAATATCGCACATTTAATTTCTTTCAATTTTTATTTCATTAAAAAACGTACGTTTTGTGGGATTTTTGAGGTTTCTTGTATGGCGGTCAAAGTGTTAAGGGTCCGATTGTCGTTTCGACGAAGAGCAAAGTGATGCACGCATTGCTTCCAGGTGACATCTTCCCAGCCGCGAAGAGCACCTCGTTCCGAGTCTCGGCTCTCGTTGGGTCATATCGCACGACTATTTCGTTCGAGTTTCATTCACACTCTATTTCCCGACGCCGGTTGTTCTACTTTCACCCCGATTCATCCGTTCGATCGTCATCGGGGGGGAACGAGTTCCCAATTTTTCCGGGGCCGCTCGTCCCAGCGGAAAATTGTCGCGTTGGAAAAGCGATCGAGCGTAAGATAACGCGAGAATTCGAGCGCTAGAAACGAGGAGAGAGCACGAAACACTCGGGGGAGCATAGACGAGCCCCTGCTCGGAGGGTTCGGGGGCTCGATAGTTGTGCGAGCTCAGCGTAGGCCATTTTTGACCATTTTCTATAGCGTGGTCAGCTTAGAGGCTGAGCCTCCGATGGACCTTCGGAGACTCTCATTCCTTCGTAAAAGCGTTGGAGATTCTTTAACCCTCGTACGTCACGTAGGAAAATTGAATACAGGACAATCTTTTTTAAATTTGTTTCAAATTTTTACTTGACTCCCGTTTTGTACAATTTATATAATTTTTACGTAGCACAGAGATACGCAGTTTACTCGCGAAGACGTAACGAGGGACAAGCAAGAAATTCTTGTAATAATCAAGTTGTTTATGCCAATGTGGAGACAGTGACACAACAAGGTGAAAGATTTATTCGTCAAGTTAACACGTATCCGACTACGCGATTAGAATTAGTCATTTCACCGGCACTAACCAACCACTGGGCGACCAACATTAGCATATTCGCCATTTGCGTATTGCCGTAAATAAATGACTCTAGTTTTCTTACATCGGCGCGGATTAAAATAATCCATGAATATTAACGAGAGATGAGGTCACGGTTGATTAGAAAATATATGAAAGAACAGAAAGATGTAGCGAGCTCGAACGACGGGCTAACTCGCCGTCCCTAGTTGGAAGCTTAAACTCTCGTTTTATGTTTCATAAGGGATTCACTAACACACTGCGGACGAGCTGTTTTGCACGATTTCAACGGAAGGAGGGATGAACGAGGGTCGTTAACACGCTAGCTACCACCACTTGTTTCATTCCTCAGCTTTGGTGTGACCTTTGCTCTACTCGGAGACTATTACTGAAATCTCTGAAATGTATGCAACAGAAACTCGATAATTTTCTTTTGGATAATAATGTCAAAATAGAGTTATATTGATTCCAAAAATTTGCTGACCAACGATGCAATTGTCGCTTTCACACAAATTGATTTTTAGAAAAATGATTAAAGCCGTGAAAATGCTTTATAAAATGCAAGGTACCTACTTTGAAAAAGATCAAAATAATTTAGCGATAGGAAGTTACAAATTCTCTGAAAATACTATGCTGCGTACTATCACTGGAAACAGCGAACTGTACAGAATTAATTTGACTTGAAAGAACAGACTGTATAAAAATAATTTGACTTGAAAGGACGGACTGTATAGAATTAATTTGACTTGAAAGAACGAACTGTATAAAATTAATTTGACTTGAAAGAACGGACTGTATAAAATTAATTTGACTTGAAACATCGAACTGTATAGAATTCATTTGACTTGAGAGAACGGACTGTATAAAATGTGACTTGAAAGACCGGGCTGTATAAAATGAATTTGTCAACGTTCTATCAAACTGCGAGATCGTTTTCTATTCCGTACGCGTTGTCGTTGCGTTTCTGGTGCATCGAGGTGCATTTTATAGGATCGCCGGGTTTTTCGCGAGCACGCGTTGCGTGGCGGAGATAAATGGTACGGGTCAGGAAAGGTTTCGAGTGCTGGGAAGCGGGCACGAGCGCATAGCGAGCGGATTCGAGCGCTCCTCGGCCGATGCAGTTCGCGCTGAACGAAGACAAGGAGACCTAATGGGCCCCTTCCCTTTTTCCTCCTTCTCCTTCTCGCCGGGTTCTTTCTTCTTCTCCTTCTTCTTCTTCTCTGTTCCGCATTATGTACTCGGTCGTCCCTGGGTTACTCTCTCACGCGATATCACGACGATACGCTCCCAGAATTACTTTGGCGGCCCTAAAAATCTCTCTGCAACAGTAGTGCTTGGTTAAATTTGCATCAGCAGTTCGATTCTCGCGAGCACCCTGCATTTTAGTTTCCCTTCTCTACACTCTTTCTATATACCTGGCGGTAGCCTTGCTTAAAAATCAGAACGTTTCAGTAACTATTCATTTTCCGTCGCGTATGCTTTTCTAGTCAGGGTTCAATTCTCTCTTCAACCACGAAAATTAAAATTTACAATAAAGAAACTCGAAGGGACTTTTTATATCTCGGTAGAGAAGTTAACTAGAAGAGAAACAAAAACACTAATTACTACATCGCGTGCCGTACAACTTCCGTTTCAACCATTTTTCCATATCTTTCTATACAACAGTTTACACATGTAATTCACGACTTCTATCTTTTGCAGCAAACTGATCCATCTAGCTCGGCAGAAGAGCTCGTCAATTTATTGGAAATAATTACGCGAAGCGGGTGCCGTCCTGTAACACTGTACTAAAAATCGTACGGTATCACAGAAAATCGAATCGCGCGTTTTCCACGCGCGGCATGCTACTTTCAGTGCCCGGGTAGGTTTACTGTTACACATATCCGAGCACTACTGCATTATCATCCGATTTCTGGTCCCCGCCTGTTCCCCTCCGCCCCGACCCGCGGCTCCGTTTCTCTTAGCGCGCATTCATTTCGCCACGATCTTTCTTCTCATTCAGCGGGTCGCGGGCCTCGCGTTTGCCCGCTCCCGGCCTCCTTTTCACGCTGTTTTCTCCGGCTTGTAACACGCGAGGGCCATTTATCCGGCTCCATTCGCCCGGTAATTAGCGACACGGCGGATTTATCAGAGGACCCGCGATAGGAGAGTATCATCTTCGCTCGGTACGCCTATGTTGCGCCCGCTCGCTCGGTTCCTCGGCCCTCTTCGTTATCCATTCCATTCTATCTCTCCCTCTCTTCTCCAACAGTTCCCCCCTCTTTCTCTCTCTCTCTCTCTCTCTCTCTCTCTTTCTCTGACCGTGCCCCTCTTCGCGTTCCCTTACTCCCTCGCACACAATCGCGTGCAATCGGTCTCGCGTACACGCACACGGACAGACACCTCGTCGACGAAGAGAGGTAGGCACAAAGCCTCTACGTACCACCGCGTCTACTGCCTACCTGATGCCACGAGAACTCGGGCTCTCGAGGCAGTCACGTGGTCTCTCGAACGCGAAGGATGTTTGTGGGATCGCGAAGTCAGTTCGCGACGGTTCGCTCAGCGGGCAAGAGAGAGAGAGAAACGTTGTTCGTTGCGAGACGTCAAGGTGAAAAAGAAGGAGAAGGAAGAAGAAGAAGACGAAGAGAAGGAGGAGGAGGAGGAGGAGGAGGAGGAAGATACACGGACCTGGTGGACCAGCGGGACAGGAACAGGGACAAACAGGAATAGAGACAAGAGGGGGGAGGAGATACGTGGATAGAGAGGATAGAAGGCGGCAGTGGATCGAGGATAACGAGCGTGTCCTCGTCGATGGAACGCGCGTTCCCCGCGTAGCGACAGCTTACGTATTCCGTGCGATCATCATTCCGCTCGATCATCGGTTATTTTCGGTGGATTCCCGGTCTCGAGGAGTCCGCTCCGTTCTGCTCGCGATACCGAAGCGTGTTAAAAGCGAGAAAGTAGGCTCCCCGTGGAGGGAAACCGAATGATAAAGCGGCCGAGACTCGGGGAAAACGCGAGAGCGTGTTCGCTCGCGTGTTCCGGGACCTCGGCTCGTTCCTTTCCCGATCGCGAGTGAACCAAGTGAACAAAGCTCGTCCGCGCGCGTTGCCGGAAGTCGCGGTAAAAACGCGCGCCGCGCCGCAGAAACTGGCTGCTGGAATCGCGAGAGCCTGGTGAAACGGTACTATTGTCGATCAGCGCGCGCGCGCGCGCGCACCGAGGCTGTGTGACTCAACGCCGCCGATAAATAATCGTGCAAGTGGGAGCACCGACGGCGACCGTTTCTCCAGCGAAACGGAAATGAGTAAACAGTTTTATTTATAAACAACGACGAGATGCGGCCCATGCCCGTTTCCCGCGCGGTCCTCGCAGGACAGTCCCCGCTGGGTCGACGCTGCATCGGGAAGGGCTAGTTTATCGCCGCTACGAGTGTCCACGTCGCTTTCTCCGCGTTCTGCGACTCTGATCTATCCTGGATCTCCATCTTAGAAAAGCCTGGGTGCCCTACGTTGCGGATCGCTTCGATCAGAACAGCGTCGAGCACGAGTTTTCGACGCGTACCCAGTGTCCATATCGGCTTTTTCTCTGCAAGAAGGATCTATCTCGGAAAAGGCTGAGCATCTTCCGGAACCTGGGCTGGTTTACCACGTCTCCGAGGGCCCACGTTGCGATCTCTTTCTCCAGCGACGAGGACCTGTGAGCTGGACCTACGGAAAATTCGAGGATCTTCTGCAGCTTGCGTTTCCCTTGAACGATTTTGACCGGAGCCCCGCGTCCAGGGGTAGTTTTTGACATCGCCGAGGATCCACGTCGGTTTTTCCTCTTCCTGCAACAAGGATCTATCTCAGAGGAGCCTCTGGATATCTCCGGAAACCTGGCTGTAGCGGACGATGTCGAACAGAGCCGCGCCAAGGCCAGTTCATGCCACCTCCGAGTGTCCCCACGGCGCTTTTTCTTCTTTCTGCAACAAGTACCCGTCTGAAAAATACTTGAGACCTTCGTAAGCTTGCATGTTCCCAGATCATCGCGAATTACTTCAACCCTTGTCCAGGACTGGTATGGAGTATCCATCAGAATCGATCTAGGATCCATCTTACAAAATTCAGCGTGGAGGCCTGGCGATATTCTCGGCTATCGCGGACGACTTCGATCAGCGTCCGAGACCCCTCCAAGGGACATGCTCGCGGGACCCGTTCGGCTAGAGCATAACGGATCGAGATAAGGATCGCGATCTCGAAGAATGCAGCTGGCGGCGACGCAGAGACCTCACCCACCGCCGGTCCCGCCGAGACCGAGCCGGCAGGTGGTGGCAGAGGCCCTTAAAAGATCCCCAAGGCCGCCCTGTCCGACCAGACAGGCCCCGCCGCCACCGAATACCAAACCCTGGAGATCGGACCAGGAACAGCAACAACAACAACAGTCGATCCAGCAACCGACGAGCCAGCAACAGGTGTGCGCGAACAGCAGCAACGCTGGCCGAACGGTCGTTTACGAGTCGACTAGCAAGGAATCGAGCAAAGATCAGCAAGAGACTACCGAGGCGGTTGCTCGGGTCACCGACAAGGATCGAGGCAGCGTAGCTGCTCGAAACGCGAGTGAAAGGAACGCCGAGGAGAAGGTGGAGGAGGAGGAGGAGGAGAAGGAGGAGGAGCAACAACATCGTCAACATCGAAACCCGCCGGAGAAGTACCGTCCGGTCGACAGGGAGCATCCTGGAAGGTCCGTCGAGCAACAATACGGCTCGAAGAGCTGCGAGAACCCGGCCGATCGTCAGGTTCGAGCTCACGGTCGCGAGAACAACGAGGATCCGGACTCGAAGAGGATCCAGCCTCGGGAATCGAAGGATCAACATGCCGATCAATGTCGAAGATCCCCCGTCGAGAGGAACAACAAACGGCTGGAGAACCACGAGGTCTCGTACAAGCCGACGGTGCTCGGCAAGTGTAACGACGAGGGCCGCTTCGGATCGGCCGAGTCGAGGATCGACAGAGCGAAGGAGAGGATCGTCGGCTCGGAGAAGAGCGACGCCGAGGGTCGTCCGACTCCCACGCGGAGATCCTGCCTCGCGAAGAATCGCGATCCGGCGAGGAGACCCGCGACGAACGGGAGCCCGCGCGAGGACGGGCCGAGCGTGAATGAAAACCTCGAGCCCGCCTCGAACGTTGACCGTGCCACGATAGTCGTTATCGACGAACCAGAGCGTAAAGCCGCGGCGTCGGACGCCGTCGTCGGTGACGCGGACGAGCAGAATCGGACCGCGAACGAGAACGAGAACGAGAACGACAACATTCATCGGCAAGACTGGCTGGACGCCGGTGTCCAATACTCGTCCACGCAAATCACGCTGTCCGGCGGCGACGACAGCGACCGAGTCAACGGGCTCGATCGCTGCGAAAACGAGAAAATCGGTGACCTTAATCTCATGAGGTAACCACCCAGCCCCCTTTGCGCCGTTAACGAACTCTTAGAGATTCATTACCACGTTTTCTCGGTGTCACCCCGTATAATTCTCTGCATTTTGCACTCCGGAACTATTTTAACTCGGAAACCATACATTTCTACCTACCTAGATAATTTTATTTCATTTATTCATGTCAAAAAATATAGTAATTCTTACACTCGAGTCCTAATGGTTGACATTGAAACTACTAATGTGTAGTAATAACAACCTGTAATCGTGAAGTGTACAGAAAAGTTTTTATAACTTCACGATTTGTAAAAGAGAATGAAATACAGATCAATATGTCATATCAAAGTTAATAATTAAAGGGGTATTCTGGTCTACTATCTAGAGTTCGGTATCTAGAGTATTTTTCCTTTTTTGACCCCGTTCCGTGCACTTGCTATCATTTCGAGTATGAAGAACAAGGAAAAATCTGTTCTAGTGGTCGAGGTAGCCTCGCGTGTCCGCGCGCACGAAACATAATCGTGATATCCTGATACCGATAGGATAGGAACATCGCGGTTAGGTGTGAACCAATTAGAAGATAGATATCGGAATGCACTTGGGTTCGTCGGTCGACTTTCTCAAGTAACACGATGCAATCGAGACAGCTACTCCGCGTGATTAATTAGGTGTCAAAACGCAGGCTACCGGATGCGTTCAACGCCTTTCTTCCTCCCCGTCTATTATACTCGTTCGGTATCCTCGCGAGGACCCCCGTCACTTTGTTCCATCTTTCAAATGTTAGCTTCGGTTGCTTGATAGTTTTCGGAATGTGAAATTTGTCTCGACCCATGAGAGTTCATTCTTATGGATTTTTCCAGGCAATAGATTTCAGAGGAAAATGATATATTTTCATTTCACGTTATTATATGTGAACCGCACATTTTCAAAACCACTGTTCAAAAAGACTGTACGATTTACTACATTTGCAATTGTCTTGTTGAGCACGTGTTTTGAACAGTCGTTTTCTTCAGCCGTTTCAAGAAACGCTCGCCTGACGAATGCTTCTCCTGTTACAGTCTACAAGAGAGGATCGCGATGTCTTCCCTGCAAGGTCTACCACCATTACCGAGGAGTCTCAGCGGCTTCAACCTAAGCGGCGGCGGCGGCAGAGGCGAGGGTTGTGAACCGCCGCCCCCGCCTACGAGATCGTCCAGCAAAACTCAGAGGGGCGGCAAAGCCTCGATTCAATCGTCCTCGAGGCCGTCGCCACCTGCCAGGCAGCTGACCACTCTGGACACCCAGCTGGCCATACTCAGAAGGGAAATGGTGATTGCCGAAACCTTGTTGCACCCTGTCTTTCAAAAGAGGAGACCCAAACTCACCTGTCCGCACCGTTTCACTTTTCACAAAATACTCGCTGACCAGGAGACTCACTGTTCGTCTGTTACACCGAGTCGCATTTAATTTGAATCGTTCATTGCTACCTCGAGATCTGCAGCTAATTCAGTCAGAATTTTATGAAAGCTTAAGAAGAAAGAAATATTTTTCAGTTTTAACGCATCGAGTGCAGTAAATTTTCTTAGGGTCTGCGAAATGCAATATGGTCGAAAGCATTACTTTGACCTTACGGCATTTGTTGGGCTCCGTTGCTTATTATTGAAACGTTAAAATACGGTAGTTCATTTTTGTATTTATCTCTGGGACAGCGGGAGTTGTGTCCCTTTCAACTCAGAGTTATAAACGTCCTGTCTAAATTCTAATGTCAACTGCAGAGCTGTCGTTGCAGAGAATAGCATTTCAGAGTGGTGGTCTGTTATTCAATGTGAACCGCCGTAGATCGTCTTGTCGTCTGGTAAATGTCCCCGCGACCACTGGATCGCGGAACACCGATCGATATTAGGAAACGATTACGTTTTTCCCTGGAATCCGGTGATTGCCTTGTTACGACACAACTATGCGCGGTGGAAACAACAATTTTCTCCTTCGCGTTACGTAAAACGCTTTCGACCGTTCGGACGCGGTAGCGATGGATGGTCATCGTCGAAGAAGAAATTCGAAATTTTCCTCCAGCCAGATATGGCTTTCATCAAGCACCGTTGCCACATAATTCCACGAGTTTTGTAATACTCGTCCGACTCGGAGATACTGGCGAACGTTATCATGAATCGTTTCGTTGATAAGATTCACGCAAGATCTTCCTTATCGGGGTGGAAAAAAATTCTGTCTCTAGTGTGTCTCAACCGTGGCGTCCTCAATTCGTTTTCAACTGTTCTCTCGCTTTTCTCGCCGATCCGAACCGAACCGATCCGCTATCTCGGGGCCAGCCGAGCGCGTGGGTAAACTACGAATCACGATGAATATGTATTCGTAGCGTGGGATAATATGCGGAAGAAACGGCAGGTATAAGCGTTTATATCATCACCCGTTCCGTCGACGCGTTACCTTTTTCATTAGAGCCGACGCACGGTCGGCCAGCATCACAGTAAGCACGATAAAATTCGTGTCTCTGTTGATTATACATTATTAATTGCAAACAGAACGGTTTCGGGGGTTTTTTCCACTTCCAGTAATTCCAGAATCTCTGGTATTATTTAAAACAGTGATTTCACGCAACTGACGTCGTATCGGCGAATTTTAAATGAATAGAGATGACATGAAAATTTTTCAATTAATTCCATCGATTTTATAGAGACGGCCCACTGTGCGACGGGACGGGAGAGTTCCGAGCGTATGACGAGCACTCGAAAAGCATGGGATGTATAGCGATCGATGGACAGAGAGAGAGAGAGAGAGAGAGAGAGAGAGAGAGAGAGAGAGAGAAACATGCATGGCTCGGCTGCTAGCGGGGCTAATAGTTTAATAGTCAATCCAGACACGAAGCGAACTGGCACAGCCGCTCCCACGCTGCATTCCCTCAGGCGTGACTCCCCCCTTTGCCACCTTTTTCTGGCCGTTCTCTTTCACCTTCGTTGCTTCTACCTCTACGCTGTCCTTCCTCCTCCTCCTCCTCCTCCTCCTCCTACTCCTCCTCTTCTTCGTCTTCTTCACCTTCCTTCTCGGCACACCGGTGTACACCGACACCTCTCATTTCCATTCTCATTTTACGCCTCCCATGCAACTCCCCCTTTCTTCGTTCCCACGGACCTCGAGCAGTTGCTTACCTGTCCGCTTGCGTGGAAATAGCATCGTCTCAGCCCGTAAACCTCGGATCAACATTCGCCTAAACAGAACGATGTAACGCTCCTCTCATTCGGGGAGAAGTTGACGCTCAATACCCTCCTTTCAACGGGGACAAAACTCGTTGCGAGGCCTCGAATCATTCTCTTGGTATCAAATCAGGAGGCTTCTGACCCTTCGACGGCGCACCATTCTTACAATTTTATAATTGACGATGCTTAGAACTGTTCGTTGCTTCATTTATCAATTCTTTTTAAGCATACCTTTGGCGGTACTTCTTGTAGACGCGTTAGTCTTCGTACACTTTGAAAAGTGAAACAACGGGCGTGCAGCGGGTGTAGTGTACCATTCTGGAAGGATATTTTACAGCTTGAAACTTTATAGTCCAAAGATATGTAACAGCTTGTTCGATTCAGTGTACATACCCCATAAGTTGCCTGGTTATCAATCTAGGTTTGTTTTTAACAAAATAGTCATTGTTTTATCATTCGCAGTTCGGACTCCGGCAGCTGGACCTCTCGCTGCTCTCCCAGCTATGGTCCCTGAACGAGTCTATCCAGGAATTCCGTCAGCTTCTGCAGGAGCAAGAGGACCGAGCGCCGTCGCCGTCGCCCAGCAGCGAAGAAGGGGACGACACCTCTTACGGGACCCATCCTCCGCCACCTCCAAGAAGAGCGATACCCGTTGCTCATCATCACAGACCACCGAGACCGCCGAGACCCGCCAGGCCACCTCCCAGCGACGATTCACCATCCAGCGAAGAATACGGAGCCGTTTGAACCTTCTAGACCCTCGAGCACCGCCTCGAGCTGTTGAACACAGAAGCGTTCGCATGCCGGAATATATCACTGTTTCAACGAACCTGAAATGACCACGCGACTTGTCTTAACGTTTAGGAAAAAATTGGACAGTTAGGGTAAATCGATGACGTCCTTAACGGATCGGTGAACGATGCGATGAAACGCGTCGAATTGTATTGGTACGGGGAGCTTGCTGTTGCTGTTCGAAGGTACCTGTGAGAACAAATTCCACGACAGAGCCATCGCGATATTTGTTCGTTTAGTTTCGTTGGTGTTCTTTTGATCAGCCGACTCCCTGCGAGACGATAACAATGTGTAACATTGTACCATTGTGTTTGATCCTTAACCACGTAGAACTTAAAACGTTCGGTTCAACCAAAAAGATGACGACGTCGACCCAAATATGATACAACGACACTCTCCCTCTTTCTCCGTGCATAATTCGTGCTGTAATAGGCGAGGAAGGATTTATTCTCGATAGGGGTTGTTACTTTAGTTGCACGCGTGCTCTTTCTTCTATTTGTGATAGCAGTCGAAGGGGCCTTTAATTAATTATTGATAGAGACTACAAGTTTGTGCGAACCTGAGCATTCCCGTGACGATTTGTTGAACGATGACCAAGCCACGGATCCGAGCCTGCGAGTCGACAAACTGCTAGTGAGTTCCAAAGAACTGCGTTCGAAAGTCCTTCTGTTTCTCCCTCTCTTTCTCTTTCTCTTTCTCTCTCTCTTCCACGTTTTTCTCCGCTGTTGCATTAACGTCCATTGCAGAGATTTCTTTCTTGTTAAATACGGATAGAAACGCGCTGATACAAATCAACAAGGTGTCGTCGAGCTGTACAACGTCGCCGACGAGTTCTGTAGATTAATTCGAGTGTGTAAAATAAAGGATAGGACGTGAGGTACAAATAAACGAGCTGTAAGATGAAAGGCGAGTTGGTTGCACCGCGCCTGAACTGCTCGTTCCTATTCCGTTTTCGAGGAAGCGCAAGTTATGTTTACAAGATTTTCTGTTTCGCCAGCGAAATTCTTACTTTCGTTATTGGATGGGCTTAGTGTGGTTCGTTTGAATTTATTTTATCAACTAGAGTAGATCCTGTTCTAAACGCTATTGTATTTTCTTTTTTGAAATCCTTACTTTCAAATTACCATTACGCCAATTTGGCGGGAAAAGAAACGCTTCGTTCTGACTCGGTTAATTCGACTCATTAGCAAGAATAGAAGACAGATCTTGCCTTAAATGCCAGCATACTTGAATTTTAATTTTTGCGGTATATAATTCATTAATGTTTAGTAATTCTCTCGTAATGGTAGAAATTACTGTCACGGTAATATGGCGGGCTTTTCATTTCAAATATTCATCGGGAAATGAAGAATTTTATTCCCGCTTCAGTAATTCAACCCAGTAGCAAGTATAGAAACTGGACCTGCCCCGAACACAGTTGCAATGAAATTTTTAATTCTTGCGGTAGTGTTCCAATTTATTTTTAGTAGTTTTTCCGCGAATATTATCTAAGCGACCATCGCGCCAAAATGGCGGATGTTTAATCTCAAATTTTCGGCGGGAGAGGAGTTTCATTCTTCGAAAGAAGCCAGCTGTCGAACTCGTCAGCGTAGATTTCTAAGGTAAAACTAAACGCTTTAACGTTCAGTATATTAATTTTGTGTTTAGAACCATCTTTCCGCAATTAATTACGAAAAAGATATTCGTTTGACCGGCCCTCTTGTGTTGATTGCAGAAGTCGCTGTCGAGAGGTTATGGTCGACTGTTGTTTGTACACCAAACGCGAAGGAATTATTCGAGAGTCGAAATGGCAAATGAACACGAGACGAGCGAAAAGGGTAAAAAGAGGAAGAAGAAGCGCTCGCAAATGCAGATGGCAAAGAAGTTCGCGAGACGGAGGAACCACGGGTCCGACATTGACTCGGACACTTACCAGTACATGGTGCGAATTCTGGAGCTAATGCGAGGTGAGTTCCCAACGTTCGAGGAGAAATTGATATTCGTGAACAATGTATACGAGCAAACTGTTGGCCACGAGGTCGAGTACGCACAAAATCAGATTGGATCGCGGGTGATGGACTCGCTTCTGAATTACGCGAATCTGAGCACGATTCAGAGGTTAGTCGAGGCTTTTGGGTCCTCGTTGCGACCGCTCAGCAGCGACAGGTTCGCCAGCCACGTGCTCCAGAAGATCATAATGGTTTGCGCTGACAGGGGAAACAGAGATCCATCCAAGCAGCAAACTACCGATTCGAGTACAGATTCTGCCGTACAGGTTGACCAATCTGAGGCTAAACTGTACAACGATGTTGTATTCAAACTGAGTAAATACCTCATAAACAACATAGAGGAGTTTGTTTTCGATACGTACGCGAATCACTTGTTGAGAACTGTCGTGGAATGCCTGGCTGGTTTGATAGACAAGACCGAGAGCAACGACAGGAAGAAAATGACTTACGGTTCCAGGCGCCAGGTAATTCCAGAGTACAAGAATCTGATGTTTCAGGCTTGCAACAGGCTGCAGCAGTGGCCCCAGTTTTTAGAGTTCGGCAGAGACGAACTGACTTCTGGATTGGTGCAAAGTATTCTGTACTCTTTGAAGGACACCTATCCCGCACTGCTCGAGGCTTATATAAAAAAGATCACAAACGAGTGCTTCAAACCAGGAGAGGGTCAGCGATCCAATGTCTTTGACGCGGAATGCTCCTCCAGGTTGCTGGAGGCTTGCCTCGCGGTAGCAGATACGAATTCGTTCGATGAAATCTACGAACAGTACTTCTGCAAAAACTTAAAGGAACTGTCCTTGACAGAGAGCGCGAACTTCAGTGTGCAGAGGCTGCTCGACCACTGCAGCTCGAAGGAAGTTTTCGAGAGGATATTCGAAGAGATCTCAGCCTGCGTTCCTGAGATTCTCGGCAAGGGTTACAACGGCGTTCTCGCTAGCCTAGCGAACGCTTGCTTGAGGTTGCAGACTAAGCAAGGCGCGTTCGTCACTGCTCTCTTAAAAGCACTCCACTGCGAAACAAACGAGAGGCAGCAAAAAGTTGTCCTATGCATAGCGTCACTGAAAACGTGGGAGCAGCTGAACGATTTGCAGAAGCAAAATACCCCAAAGCTTTTTATCAATTTGCACGGAAGCTTGACCGTCCAGGCTGTTCTCAATTTCAACAAACCGATCAAGCTCGTCAATTCCTTGTTGGAAACGAACGGGGAGGACCTGTTGAACTTATTCAGCGACCCGAAAGGCAGTCGTATAGTGGACGCTTTCATGAGCAGCAAATATATCGGGGAGAAAAGCAGGGAAAAGCTTGCGAAGAAGCTGAGAGGTTGCTGGGCGCAATTGGCGACCAGCACGCACGGCTCTAGGAGTCTGGAGCAAGTATGGCAGTGGGCGGGTATGAATCAGAGGATTATGATCATGGAGGAGTTGGCGGCCGTTGGGGAATCTATGAGGTCCACGAAATCAGGGCAGATCATTTCCAGTAAATTGAACGTTCCCCTGTTTGCAAGGAACAGGAACGACTGGACCGAAGCGTTGGGCAAGGAAGACAAGACTAAGTCGCTGTTCGCGGACATCCTGGGTGGATCAGCGCGCAAAAATAAATAATTGCTGGACTGTTGGTCACATCTCCATAGATTTCTATAAACATCGAGTTGCCCTGTGTCTTTCGGTAAACAAAAGGGTTGACAAAAAGTTGTTGGATGTTCCTGAGTAAGAGAAAAATCGTAGCGCACTTTCTACTTCTCTCGAATGCAAGATCCGCAGTCCAGCGATCACAATCTGTAAAATATTTCAGGAACCACTGTTAAGTAATGTCTTATAAAATGTTGCTGTAAATAAATGTTCCAGGGAGGGGACGGTTCCCAATGCGTTGTGACATAGAATAATGATGTATTTCGTGAATTTGTAAATACAATTTTTTAGAATCCATCATACATCCCTGCAACAGAATGCAGCTAGGAAAACATATAACGATTCGTAATCTATACTTGAGCAAAGTGTTCCTAATGCGTACGATCGATAAATTCGTAATTACCTCCTCCTCCTCCTCCTCATTCGACGGTGACTAGACTTACAAATTTATACGATGATTACGTTTCGACGCGTACAAAGTAAAAAGTCGTAGGCGGCTCTCGTTGCAATCGTTAAATCTATCAATTGACTAGGAAAACGCCGACGTACCGTGCTTTCCTACACGGCAGCGCAAACTCAACACCGTTCGCGGTATCTCGAACACGCTGAAACGAAGAAATCTGGCAAAGTAACCGGCTGTGCGATAACACTGTCCAATTTTCCGTTTCGATAACCGACAGACGACACTCGTATTACATCCGGGGACATTCAAGCTCGAGGAAACAATAAAATGTCCAACTTCAAACATATTCTTTCAACCGCGAAAGCTACACGAAATTTTCTCGATTTTGCAGACACTCCCGACGATACATGAATGTTTGAACAACGTTTAAAAGCGTCTCGCTTTGATGTACCATACCGAGAGTCTGCAGAATTGTTCCTACAGCGTGCTAGTTATCGAAACGCAAAATTCTCGGACGATGTGATTAATATTGGATGACGTCTTTCGCCAGAAATCGGGCAGGAGTCTCGTTTGCGTAGCGACGATCGCGGAGGACCTGAAATTTGCATGAAACGCGCAGGAAGCATTATGCATCGTTATTATGCGGAGAGACGACGACAACAAGAGGACGTGTAATCGTTCTGTTTAGCCGCGTTTATTGCTGATTCGACCTTTCCCCCTCTTGCGATCCGGAGACGCTCGGAATGGTGCAAGTTATGTGCACCATAAGAAACAGAGAGAGATAGAGATAGACAGAGATATCGAGTAATTCTCTACGGTTTCGTTTTACCAGCAAGAACAGAGTGTCGTGACTTATATACATCGTATACTACGCTAGGCAGAAATTGGACGAACGACGCGATGATAGAGGGCAGACGATTTCTTCGCTGTGCAACTTTACCAACTTTACCAATTCTTTTTTTTTCGCTTCTCCCGCGAAAACGGGAACGATTCGGGCCTACTCTGTCGGTCGCGGGACTCCGAGGAAGTTGAACGGAACGAAAATCGGGACTAAGTGCGCAGAAGATGTATGACTTGAGAAACGAGAGGGTGTACGGTAACGCCTCGGTGGTTGCTGCAAAGATGCGCACGATTTTTGCGAAAAATTGCACAATTCAAGGAGCCACGGAGCTGAAAGTGTCGGTAAGACAATACGGATCCGTTCATACAACTGGTTTGCTTTCAATTAAAAATTGATACAGGGAAAAAATGTTGTGCTTTCCCTAAAGCGTGAATCTTGAGATCATTCGAAGCAATTGTTTCCTATACGAAAATGTTCTCCGCGGCTTTGCCAAGGAGTTGTTAACGAGAAACACGGACCAATCGGAGCGCAGCTATAACAGAGGGGCCGTGGCTTTGGGGTTGGTCTGTGTTTTTCGCCAACAACTCGTTAACAATGCCGCGGAGAACAATTTCACGAGGGAAAAAGTTGCCTCAAATTGTTTCAGGAGTCACCCCCTCCAAGGAAATACATTTTTGGGACATTCTGTATGCTCGCAACATTTTTCCGATTAAAACGAGACCAAACATGACACGATTCGAAGGGTAGGTGCTCGTGCAATCGACGATTTAGTGGAGCCTCGATTATCCGAACCGATCTGTCTGAATTCTCCATTAACACATTATATACCGGTAATTATATCTTCATTTTTTAAAGTGTCATGGCTAAGATTCTGTAATAGGTCCTTCAACGACAAGCATAATAATCCAATTAGCCTCCAATCAGCTTCAATGGTTGGTCCAAAATAAATATCACTGAAACACCCCGTAGCTCTCCGAAGACAGAAGTTGTTGCGTGACCGAGGCATTACCGTAGATCGCGTGCACGATCAACGCGGATCGTAGTGGATCGGTTTAGCGAATCGTCGTGTATGATTGTATTTTACATCGTGACGTCACTTCCCTTTCGCGGGGGTAGTGACCGTCGCCGGCGCGGTTACTTCCGCCTCGTTCGTCGCGAGGCTTCCGGAAACGATCCTCGGAGGGCTGCGCGACGTCGATCTGCTGGTTTCTCGAGTTGGGGGGTTGTTGCAGGTAGCATGGTGTCCTCCAGCCTCCCAGTCCCGGTGCTGGCAGAATGATCCGCAGTATCGAGCGATTCCGCAGCCGCCGCAGGTCTCCAAGGCGGGTCTGCCGCAGTTCCAACAGCTCTGAAAACCAGGAATTCGAAAGCACTGAGGAAGATGACGCTAGAGCACGAGATCGTGCATCGAAAGTCCTTGAATATTAACTAAATTGTTTGTAACTTCAGGAATTGGATGTCGGACACGTCGACGGTCGTCCTAAAAGGGAAAAGTGCTCACCGATCCCGAGACCGTCTGCATATGCGAGTCTTTCTCTTCCTCGGTGGTCGACGGCGTAGAGTTCGACGTGGTGGTCGGCACCGTTCTGCCATTGGCGTCGTTCGGGTTGCCATGGACCCGAAGAAACGGCCCCTGCCGGATGTGGTTCCTCTGCGACATCGGAAGGTCCAGCATTCGATGCACCCGGAGGCGTTCGCTGGCTCTAGATTCAGCGACCGCAGCCGCAACCGCTCGCTGCACTTCGGCAACGGCCGCTCTTTTCACTTCGAGTACTGCTTCCTCTGCGAACGAACATTCCAAGAATTTACAACGAGACGCTGAAGAGGGGCGCATCATGTACAGACTGCAGATTCGTACTATCATTGAGAAAATCGACAAACGTGCCGATAACATGCAAAACGGTCAATTCGTTTGGAATCACCGGGACAAACGACTGTGTAGCTACTGTAGCTTGAAGATGATTGACTGCGAACAACTGCTGTACTGACCAGCCTTCCGTTTCACCTCGGCGACCTTGTCCTCGGTGGCCTTGATGGTCTGAGCAACGATCTCGCCGGACAATCGTTTCAAGCTACCCTCTCGATCCCCGGTGGAGGATTCCACTTGGCTGCCGTTCGTCGACGAGGGATTGTTGCTGACAACGCTGTTCCCATTGCCGTTTTGCGTGGCGGTCGACGTTGTCGCCAACGGCGGCGCCGCGGCTGGGCTCGAGCATCCGCGAGTCTGAAGAATCGCCAAAGCCCTCTTCGTCTTCTCGACCATGCCTAAAATGCAGTTCAGCATCACGTGAATGTTCTTCCACTCGTCGTCCAGGCTGCCGTTCTGCATCTGAGCGTGACTGGGCGGCTGTTGCTGTTGCTGCTGAGTCAGATGATGCGTCCCGGAGAACGCGTTGATCTGATTGATCTGCACGAGACTGGGCGGAACCGGACTCGGACCATGACCGTGACGATGCCCGTGGCCTTGCATCGATCCGTTCGACGAATGAAGAGGATGATACCAGCAATAAGAGCCCGAGCTATCGGTGGACGTCTGTTGCTGCTGTTGTTGCGCGTGATGATGGCTCCACGGGGTTGACAATCTCTTCCCGTATACCGGCATGTCGTCGAACAGAACGCCGTTCTCGTAGTACCTGTGGATGCAGGAAGAATTGCTTAGGGTGAGAGCTGCGACGAGTTGGTACCGTTTGCCGTTTCGAGTAGTATAGACCACTGCCTTTTCCCAAGGGCAGCAGCCGTCAAAACGATATAACGGCATAAAAATGGTATCATATTTCTGAATCTACTTCTATGAGATTAATCTCCTAAAATTGATCTCCTCGTTGAACAGTATATGCAGAATTTAAATGAAACGTTTCTACTCGTAGACCAAAATGGACCACGTCTGAGGCTCAAGCTGCAAAAACGGGGAATAAACGAGTCCACGTTGGGCTAATAGAAAATTATAAGTTAGATGGGACACGTTTCTACTCGTGGAGAAGAATGAAGTTCCAAAATGGACCCCATACGAGGCTGGAGCAGTACAAAGAAGGGACGAACGAGTCCACGTTTCGACTTATCAGAGAATAGGGCCGCCGCTATCCTAAGTCCGTCGCGCTCAGAGTACAACAGCAATTTCAACGTTGAAGATCCAACGATTCCAGCAGAGAGAAAGTATCATCGATACCACGCGCGACAAAGAACTGTCGCCACAAGTCCTACGAATCCCACGAACTGGTTAGTTCGCCACGACGTGGCGGGATCGAGAGAGGAATTTCGCGATCCGGGCCAGTTCCGTCCCTCGCGAGCGGAATGCACGCAAACCCCTAGCGACGGGATACCACTCGAGGCAAGTTTACCGGGAGGGTAGAGGGTTCAGAGGGGAGGGGTGCCGGGGGTGGAAGAACGGTCAGGGGTGTTCGGGAAAGGTGGTACCCCGATGATATATGGAAACGTCACCGGCAGACATATCGAGAGGAGGCCTGACCTGCCAGCATCGCCAGCATTGGCAACGCGTGTGCGCGCGCGCGCGGGCGCGTGCGAGACCGCCTCGTTTCGTCGCCTTCGAATCCGCTTCGGCGCCCCTTCGCGTTCCACGTGCACGCGCATGTCGCGAATCTGGATCATCGTCGGCTAACTATCTCTTTAATTCGTCTCTCTCTCTCTCTCTGGCTATCGAGCGATGAGTTCGAGAGATGAGGTTAAACGAGGACATCGACTGTTCCTCGAGTTCGACCGCGAGTTGAACAGCATTTTTTAATACGTCAATAACTCTCACAGTGCCGAACGAGAACCCGTAGATCACGATAAATATCGAGAGACGCGAGGGCCTGCGGTCAAGAATTTTTCCGCAACGACGACGCGGCCGCGTTTGCGGCTTGGCAAATGTACTATACACGGCGTGTACTCGCAGGTGCGTGGCTCTCGTTGCTTGAATTATTATCAAGGAAGAATCCGCAATTTATACGCAGTCGCGGTCGGAAGAAATAGGGAAAGCTGTTAGGCTCGCGACGACGGTGCTTCGAACTTGAACGAGCAGCATTAGGCGACACTGTTTAGTTTAGAAAGACAGTGTTGTATTGGAGAAAATTAATTTTTTAAATTAATCAGTCGACGTTATGCGCATGGAGTTAATTGACTCTCCTGACTGATATTTTCAGCTCGATTGAAATGTAGACGACGCAAGGTGAATGTTCCGAAACGTATGTTCACTTACGGGGTGTCGGATGCGCGCCGTTTCGGTGCGTGCGCCTCGTTCCTGGAGTAATGATGCAGACCGGCCGTGGCGTTGCCCGTGTGCTGAATGCCCCCAACGCTGGGATTCGAATTGGACCGCATGCCATAATGAGCGGAGCCTCCTAATCCGTTGCCAGCTTGCTCCCCGAAGATCTCCACTGGCTCGCCCGAGGACACCAAGCCTACAGCCTCTAAGACCGCTGTCTCGTTCGATCGCAAGAACTGCGCCGCACTCTGTCGAATTCAAACGTCACCACATATCACTATAGCGGCGCACAGTGGGCAATTTGGACAAAATAAAGGAACTTTCGATAGGAGTGAGGTAGAGCTTTGAAATTTCAAACTTTGCGGTCATACTTTGTAGAATATGGGAAAGATAGGGAGATTGTGGTAGGAACATTTTTTAACCATGAGAAAATTCGTTAAACAGAAATTCAAGAAAATTTTGGTTTTTCCACTACCACGCGCGGAAAAAATTTTCTTTTAGCATGCTATACATATCATTTCGCATAGATTTTTTTCACGCTGATTTCAAATCTGGTCTCAAAATTTGTCTACTACCTCAGGATTGTGCAAAAAATAGATTCTTGTGACAAAAACTAATCATTTTTTCGTTGAAATGATTGGATGGTAATAATCTCCCTATTTTTCCCATATTCTACAAAGTTTCAGCTTTAATTTAAAAAGTATTTCATCGCTCTACCTCATTCCTATCGAAAGTTCTGTGATTTTGAATCCGATTTCGTCCAAATTGCCCACTGTGCGGCGTACCGTACGGGGGGTTGGTCTCCACGGATCGGAGACGGGCAGTATCGAAACAAAAAATTAATCAAATAAGTTTTAGATAAGGTGCACTGTATCTTCTGTCTTTTATTCGAGGTCGAATGAAGCATTTATCTATCTTTATCTCTTTATCTCTCAATCGTCCGGTTTGGAGAGTTTATTACGCCTGCCTCTCCCGATGATTTTCTGGTGATCTTCAGGATTTATTTGCGAGTCGGATACAGCGCCGCGATGTATCTTACGGATTTATCTGTAGTCACTCGATCGCGGAATATCCGTCCGATTTTATTGAAACTAGAGCAACGATGCGCTCGAAGGTGCTTCTGCAGTCTTGATCGAGCATCCCCCAGGCAAAACAGTTCTCAAATTCTCTCCCACGCCCCCGTAGCGTCTCGTTTCTCGAGGAAGGTCGTACAGTTAGCGCGAGGCAGGCGGTCCCGCGGGTCGGGTCAGCCCGACAGCTCCCAATCAGCTTCGATTTTTAATATTCGCTCGTCGGCTTCTTTACGGCCGGGGCACCTTTCGACGAAACTTTCGAACTCCTACCCCTCGGCTGCCGCAGTCTGCTTGGCAGAGTGGGATTTATCGCTTCTAATTCAATATCGGGATCTCTCTCTCCCTCCCTTCCCCTCCGCGTCTTCGTTTCGCCGCGGTTGGCAACGTTTTCACGCCTTACCGCGCTCGCAATTCCCAATTAACGATCTCATCGATCGGCGGGTCAGGCGTGTACGCGTACCACCCTCAATCGATTCGCTCTCTCTCTCTCTCTCTCCCCCTCTCTCTTTCTCTTTCATTCCGTTTCACCGATGCGAAGAATTCGTCTTTGGCCTCTGAATTCGAATAAGAACGAAACAGAAAGAATTTCCGCCCTCTCTTTCTCTTTCGCCGATCGTACCGCCGTTGGCTGCCTCGAGAAATGTAAATCGTTGCAATTAATTTGCAATTCGCTTCCGTCGCCCGGCTCCTCCTCCTTCTCCTCGCCCCTCTCTCGCTCTCTCTCTCTCTCTCGCTCTCTCTACTTTCTGCTTTTCCTGCGTTTGCCTTTCCTAGGTCTCGCGCTCCTCGTCGGTTCCGGGTGTTCGTTCTTTCGTCTGTCTTCCTTCCCGTTCTTTTTCGAGACAGGCGGCGGCAGCTGGAAGCTGTGTCGTAACCGGAAAGTCTCTATTAATTCCGGGAGCTACGACTTTGTTCGTTCTCGACGCCATTACGAATTCCCCGTCGACAGACACCGTTGCCCCGATGATCAACGCTCTCGACGCGACGATCGTCGAACCTAACTCCCAGGTCCATACTCTTCCTGTTCCAAATGATCAATCGATACACGATTATACCGGTCTCGCGGTTCACGTGCAGTTGACCTTGCACGACCTTCGCGTCATTCCCAGTGGCGGCTCGCGTAAAGACACCGTGGAACTGCACCGTGCACCCGATATTTCCACACGATATTATCGATAACGTTTAACACTAGAACGACCGGAGCAGTCGAAATGACCGGTTCCTAATTTTTTCTTTTACGATTACCGAAATTGTAAAAATGTTCTCATCGGAAATTTGTTAACGGACGTCTGCATCGAAGCACATATTACAATATAAGTTGCATGAAGTCTGAAGGGGCACAGGCTTGTCACTGTTACAGAGCAATGTACGTCAGTCGCATTTATTGCTCGGTCGTTCTACTGTTAATACTACGAAGATACTAAAATCTCTGTATGGAACTCTGCGGTTCACATAGGAAGCTGGAATTTTCTGGAATAGCATCCCCGCTCATTTTAGCTAATTTTTGGTCATTCTATTAAAAAATGTAGAGTCTTTATATTAACCCTTTGCACTCGAAGCTATTTTAACCCCAAAAGAGAAACATTTCTTCCTACCTGAAATATTTCCCTTCTATACATACATTTTTCATGTTATACATTCGAAAATGGTGCAATTTGTTCCTACAATACTAAAGTGTTTAGTAATTTATCGAATACAAAGAAATTTAATAATTTAAAAAATATTTTGTATAATGATACAGCAATTTTTAGTGGTGCCTTACGGTCACCGTTCGAGTGCTAAGGGTTAAGCAAGCGGACAATGAGTTTCTAATTCTTCTTCGTGTTCCCTAGCTCCGTTTCTCGGATCCACGGACCAGCATCTCGAAGACGTAAGGATGCTGGTAGCCGGAAGAGAGACAGCAAGATTCGTCGCCACGTTGGAACGGAGAGGCGAATGCATACACGCACGAGGTGCGACCGTTAAAAGGTTAAAAAACAGACTGACACCCGGGGAGAGCCGTTTAGGGTAAAAAGTTGTCGCCGTTGTCGAAGAAGCTTCTCCGATTCGATTAATTCCTGAACCGCGCGTCTGTCGCGCTCTCGCCCACGATCGCGAAGGAGCCTGGGAAATTAAAACAAACCGGCAGCCGGTCAGTTCAACCTCTGTTGATTTTACTCGTCAACCCCCTCGCCCTCCAACCCCCGGACACGATTGTTTTCTTTCCCCGACATGGTCGTTGCTCGCCGATCTCCATCGGAGCCAGGGACTCGCGATCGAACGTTTCCGGGGATATCTCACCTGGTTGTTCGTTCGGGCGGCGTTGCTCAGGTCCCTCTGCAGGGAGGGCAGCGTGTGCTTCAGGTACGGTAACACGAAACCACGGAGACGGTAGTTGGTAGCTTCCTGGAGAGCCTGGTGGAACTCCTCCGCGGCCATGCTCCCGCTCTGCAACGACAAACGAGAGGATTCCGCTCGATTAACGGTGCGGCATTCGTTCGTACCTTGTCCCGGTTACCTCTTTGTGCCCGGCGGAAAGTCACCGGAGATAACCCCGGACGGATTCGGTTTCGAGTCGGGAACGCGTGCGCGCGAGAACTCGATCCCGGTTCCTCTGTCACGTGCCGCGATCGTTTTACGGTTAACGGCGGCTGCCAGATGTCACGGGACGCATGCAACGTCGGTGCACGCGCGGTCACGACGTATGTAACTCGAATACTTCACCGCGCGAAATTCTTCGTTAATCGGCCCACCGCTGATCCTGTCCTGTATACGCGCGTCATATACGAACGAGAACACGATCCGCGTCTAGATGCTCGACAACCGGACAATAGCGAATCGACTCTGCCAGCTATCGTGCGACTAAAGGTGCGCGAAAACGACTAACGAGTCGTCAAGTCGCTGGACAGAGAGGTAAAGAAACCGGCCGCTATTTTCTGAAGGATATGTATATGGCCTTAGAAGGAGAGAGAGAGAGAACGTCCCGGAAGGGGGGGAAATGGGCACGAAAAAAGTTCCGTTTTTGCCAAAGGAAAACTGCCGGGCCCGCGCGAATCTGGCTACCAGATGTGGGAACTTGAGGGAGTCAGGCTAGCACCGAATCTTGGGAAAACCCAGGAAATTAGGGATCGGCTAGTTTTAACGTATAGGCATAGCAACGGGCGGCCTGGCCTCGCACACCCTAGGTATGTAATAAAATGCTTGGAAGAGTGTGACTCTAAAGCTTCGTACAGATCTGAACACTTCGACGAACATTGCGCCGAACAGTGGGTAATTTGGACAAAATCGGATTCAAAATCAAGGAACTTTCGATTAATTAAAGCTCAAACTTTGTGGAATATGGGAAAGATAGGAAGACTGTTGTACGAACGTTTTTGAACCTTGAGAAAATTCGTTAAACGCGGAGAAATTCAAGAAAATTTTGGTTCTTCCAATACCACGGGCGGAAAAATTTTCTTTTAACATTCTATACATCGCTTCCCATAGATTTTTTCAAATCTGGTTTCAAAATTTGTCTACGACCTCAGGATTGTGCCAAAAAGAGATTTTTGTGACAAAAACTAATCATTTTTTCGTTGAAATGATTGGATGGTAATAATCTCCCTATTTTTCCCATATTCTACAAAGTTTCAGCTTTAATTTAAAACAAATTTCATCGCTGTACCTCATTCCTATCGAAAGTTCCTTGATTTTGAATCCGATTTCGTCTAAATTGCCCACTCGGCGCCTTACGGCGCAATGTTCGTCGAAATGTTCAGGTCTGTACGAAGCTTAAGGGGGCCGGCAGGCATTTGGCCTTGACTGTCACGCTATGTTACGCTGTGCCTTTTTTTCTAGACATTTTACGTCTTAAATAAGCAAGTAATCAATTAAAAACGCATACCACCGTGTTTGTACATGTCTTTGCTACGTCTGTACAGAGTCTTTTTTCGATACGAACACTAAATCTCTCGAAAATAAGAGAATCTCTCAGCGGCAGCCATCTTGTGACGTCTTGTACTTGCTTCGGAATTCGAATCCTCTACCGAATATTACAAATTACTCCACGATGGGGTAGAAATTCGCAATTTGGGCTCTATACGGACGTAGATTGGACTTTCAGGAAACACAATTGACCACTTCTAAACTGCTCATTGCAATTTGTCTAGATTTGGACCGTTGCGTACGTATATGGATTCCAAACCATGCCGGCCTCCTTAACCCTTTGACTACGGCAGACTTTGGCACGCACTGGCCGTACGGTACGGTACGAATTCACTCGAGTAATATATGACCAACGGAATATGTAATTGTTGAGTTAACATTAACTTACGGTTGTTTCGAATGAGATTTATTACAATTATGATCGATAAAATTTTGCTAGCTGCTGAGGCGAAACAAGCGAAATTTAATTTGGACGCCTATTGGTGCCAACAGTACCGGGTAGCCAACATGTCTCGGACGCCAATAAGCGCCAACAGTAGTCAAAGGCCTAAGATCATCAAGCTAGCATGCAGCCTGCGTGGGTAGCGTCGCATGGACTCGGCAGCGTCGCGACGGGCCGCTAACGAGGCATGGAGAGCGCCAGCGAGAAGAGAAAGGAGCAAGAGAAAAATGTAACATGACGGATTTACCAGAAGCGCCAGGACCAGCGTTCGCACGGTGTCACCGGTGTCCGGGGAGATGTCCGTGGCGAATTGCACGAGAGTGCCGAGCAGCCTCTTGAACATGCCGTGGCCGGCGAAAACACCGGCGATGCATCTGGTGCCGGCGGTGCCATTCGACAACGGGGGTGCATCGTTCTGCTCTTCCGTTCTGCAGTTGGCAGGAGCTGGACCGCCGCCGCCGCCACCGCTACCGCCGCCGCCACCTCCGCCAGAACCAATTCCATCCTCGAATTCGGGCTTCAGGATCAGCGAGGATAAAGGGCTGTCGTTGTCCGAAGATCCAGAGCAACCGGTTGCCCCTTTGTACTCCGAGCGCGGACCATTGCTCTGCTTTTGTTGACCGGCCGGCACCGAGACCCTTTGATGGTGAGAGCTCGGCGAGTGCACCTCCGGCTGGCCGTCTTCCCGCGAGGACTTCTCCCGCGTTGCCGAGCCCGCTGCAATCAAATTCCACACTTTTCTTCTGGTTTCTAGGGTCAGAAGACTCGTTTTGCTCGTACAATCGCTTCTTCGGGCGACTTGGGAGAAGCGTGGGATCGATTGGATCCAGCAGGTAGTCGGTTGCCGACTGTTAACCCATTTGCGTCATAAGGAAATATGAAAAGAAGGCCTTTATCACCAAACTTCTTTTCTATTGTATTTAACACTAGAATTACCGAGTAATACATGCGAATGACGTATATTGCTTTGTAACAGTGACAAGACTGTGCCCGTTCAGACTTCACCTTTTATTGTAATATGTGCTTCGATGCAGAGGTTCATTTAAAAATTCCCGATGAAAACATTTTTACAATTTCAGTAATTGTAAAAGAAAAAATTAGGAACCAGTCATTCTGACTGGTCGGGTAATTCTAGGGTTAAGTACAAAAATGTAAAAAGTAACAGAACTTCATATTTGACAAGAAAAAATCGGAATTACTACTTTAATCTCCAACAACATCCTTCGTTTCTATTTTTTAGCTAACGGATAATGGTAGCGACCAACAAAGTTGAGCGTATATACACGATAACGATGCAAATGGGTTAACGACAGTGTACATTGTTCGTCTAAGTGCGGGTATACCTCCCGTAAATTTTTGCGAACGCATTCGCGACATTTTTCTGATTGAAATGAGTCCGACAATGACGTGGTTTGGATCCTGTTCCAGGATTCCAATGGAAGGTCGATTACTGGTCGTGTTCCATCGATAAGTTTCTTCATGAAACTATTACCAACACGTTCGTGGCAATTTTCTGATTAAAACGAACCCAAACACGACACCATTCGGACCTTGGTTACTCGTTTAATCCACGACGTACGCAAACCTCTATTATGCGAACAGTCACCACCGAGTAGTCCTCGTTACAACAGTTAACTTGAATCTGTTGTAACATGAATGAAACGCGTAAATATGTGCTCGGAATTATGTCATGTTCGTACTCGCTTCAAGCAGAAAAATGTCACGAATACGATGCGAAGGGTGTTCTGCAACGAAATAATTATAGACAAATAAGTTGAGTCACTGGATTAACGTTATCTCACCGAGAGGATGTGAACTATCGGCGACGCTATCAGTAAGAGGTCTAGGAATAGTGCGAATGTACGATATAAACGACAATACGGTTTTCAGGTTGAGACGTATGATCGCGCTGGCTCTGACCTTCGACGGCCCCGACGTTACGGAGGGAAACCGACACTCTTCCCGTCGTTCCGGAAGCGACACGAGCGAGCATTGGAGCCGAGATACGCGTCAATGTAAAAATATACGATTTATCTCGGCAAGAGTCGAAAGAGCGTTTCACAGCGCACAAAGGACAACGTCGCCGCAAACGTCCTTTGTGCTCGGCACATCCGGGGAGCCGTCAACCACGGGGCACGTGAAACGGGCAGGCGAATCGGCCACTCGTTTACAAACACGCTGATAAAGGCACACGAGCACAGGGATGCGCGTCGGCCGTGTACTCCGGGTGCGTGGGTGCAGCGGATAACATGCAATTACGGGCCGTGTCATCCACCTTGTCTTGTTCCCGTTCTGTGTGTTCCGCGCGTTATCTCGCGGAATGCCTCCAGCGCGATGGCGTGCGTGGCGAAACCCCGTCATGGGAGTATGTGTACGTCGATAACGAAACGTTACACGCCGCGATTCGTCCGCGAGCCCGGCCGACAGACGACAAGTTTCGTCTCGTTCCTTTCACGTGCCACCGGTCCCGATTAATCATGCGTCTCGTCTCTCCGGTTCGCTCTTCAGCTTCTCGGCGGCTGAGCGATGCGACATTTTTATTTCCTCCGCTACGTTAACACTCCACGGTAGTCGATTCACGATTGAAATTACTGTAAGGATCACCGTTTTGCTTTGCTGCATAATTCAAGTTCATTTGTGGAGGAACTCCACTACTGTTAGGCATCGTTACAGTAACTCTCCAAATCAGAGTCATACACGAGCGACACAGCTCTTCGTCTATACAGTTTCGTCTGTTGTCAAAGAAAGAAATTTCTCAACGTTTCCCAAGGCATTGCAGCTAGCTTCGTCGGGGGGTCAGAAGACTCACTGACACTAATGTGTGTCGGAATCAGAGTAGACCTTTAATTGGGCGGCCGAACAATTAAAAGATCGTCCATGTTCAGACGATTTTGTGTTCTCCATAACACCGTTTCCTCCGTCGAGATGTGCACTATTCAAAACGGTTCAATCTTTGTGACATGTCGCGTCGTTAAATCGAAAACACTAACTCGATCAATCTTTTAGGTCTTGTCATCGAGCAGTGGATCGAGGAAGAAGTCGAGGAGGATTCGATCGGACATGCTCGCGGGAACGAGCGTTTTCGCGAGATGGCGCGTTAAATTCGCAACATAGCCGGGCATAGAAGGAGCCGAGAGGCAACGGCGGCGGCGGCAGCATGAGGCGGAGGCGGAGGAGGCAGGGTCGGCGGTGCCGTGTCACTGCCACCTGACGCCGGTAGCCAAGAGGTAATTACCTGTACCTGAACTCTCGGCAAACTAAACTACCTTGAACGCAACTTACGCTCCCCAGCTCGCGCTCCGATTGAGAATCAAGTTCGCCGCGCGCTGCCCCGCCCATGCAACCTCGTTATCAAGCCTTTTTTCACGCGGACCCGCGAAGAAGAAACGCGCGTCGAATCGGCCGCGATTTATCTCCGCGCGAACAGACATCCGCGCTTTTTCAGCGAATCTCCTCGTCGCCTGGCGACTGCCTGATCGAGCACTGCCTGGCAAGCGTTGTTGCTGCTGTCATCGCCGGCCACGATTCTCAACCTCTCGATCAAGCATCTCTCGTTTGAAGCACTCATCTTGGTGCCCGTTTGCTGTGATTCCTTTGACACGTTTCATTCTTCGAAAGATGTCGATGCTAATTCAACGGCAGAACAGATTCCATTTTAATTGTCTCCTCGTGAAACGTTCGCCGATATGTCCGCGACGTTTTTCCGATCAAAACGATACCGAACACGAGCCGGTGTCAGAATCGTCTGTACAGTGAATTCCCGGTATAAGTCACCGCGAGCCTCGCGTTTTACGGTCACTGGAACTGCTCGCACCACCACGGTCAGTGACTTTTACATTTCCAGTGTGCGCTGCGTGCAACCACGGATTTCGTCTGAATGTCACCGGCCAGAGCCGCGCAAGTGACTTATATCGCTTATCCGAACTGTTTCAGATGGATCTCACGTTTCATCGAATATCTCCGGAACTGTACGGGCTAGAGAGACGATTCTCGCGGCAAAATGACCTGCTTTCTTCGCTCTTCGCGATCAGCCCAGTGTTTATTTGCAATTTCGATGTTGAACCCGATGGGGCGATTATTTAGAAGAAAGGAAAGATTGATACTATTCGCTGGTACACCGGCGGCGGAAATATTTTTCGTTTAACGGAATTATTGAGTGAGAGAAAAATTGAATTTCAAAATTTTTTGGAGGTATTAGGCCGGTTTCGCGAGCGTCGCGACGTTAAGGAGGGAACGTTGGATCGGCTCGTGGATCGTGGGGAGCCCGGCGAGATTGAAAAACGATTAGTTCGCCGGCAGGAAATATTCGACGGGAACTCGATTAGCTGCGGCCCCGGCCGTTGCCTCGGCGAATTTCCGAGAGCGAGCGACACAGAGAATGAGAGAGAGAGAGAGGGGGAGAGAGAGAGAGAGAGAGATCCGGGTCCGTGAATCGCGATGCTGCGCCGGTGGTTTTGACGCGCACCTGGAGCACACCAGGAGCAACGTAGAAGCGGCTCGTTGTCCTCGTAGACGACGTTCCACCGAGCGCGAACAGAGATCGATAAAGCGCACGTGCTCCACTCGGCTGAGAGTCCCTGGGTGGAAGTAAGTACGCTGGGACTCAGCTGTCGCCTCCTAATTGCCGGGACAATGCAACAGATGGCTTTGATCGCAATCCCTTCCCGGCCATCCTCTTCCTCCCTTCGTTTCCTTTCTCTCCACTCTTCGCCCTTCTCCACGGTTCTCCCTCTCTCTCCCTCTCTCTCTCTATCTCTCTTCAGGGTACTTCTTCTTCCCGCTGCCGTCTCCTTCCTTCATCCCTCCTCTTCGCCCGATGTCACGATCATTTTTTATTCAACGTTCGCCGACTCCTCCACGATTTCTGATCGGACAGCTTCCGGTCGATTCTCGACGTCCCCTCGAGTAAACGTCTCGGTTTATGGACGAAACCTTTCGCGAAATGTTCCTGATCTTTTTCCGATTAAGACGAGCCCAAACACCACACGATTCGAAGCACGTGTACCTGTTTTATCCGCGATCAAGTAAAACCCCTGTTATCCGAACGCCCGCCACCGATCACCTAGGTTATGCTCCGAACTATGTCGTGTTTGTACTCGTTCTAATCGGGCGAATGTCAGGAACGCGTCGGCGAAAGTTTCATCGAAAAAATCATCGAGAATCAACGGTTCTGCTCACTTCGCAGCTTCGGTCCCGTCGGGAATTGTCATTTCGAGAAGTGTTTCCGTCCTCGTCCCCGTCCCTCGGGATCGTGCTTAAGAGCCATGTATGCATAACGGGGCAGCCTACGGTAAGGAACATCGTACTCGCACGTGCGACGCACTATAAAAGTTCAGCTCGCCTATTCAGCACGGTTTAATGGCACAAATGTAGAAACACATGTCGCGTTGGGTGCAGCTTCCGCAATCGAACCGTGTCCGGTGGTGGCTCTTGAACGAGAGTCAATTAACCTTCTGCGAACGATGTTTCTTCCGTTACAGAGAATGCTCAGCACTTGGAGGACGAGGGCCGGGTCTATTCTGACCCAGCATTTCAGGATCTCCGGCACTCCGAATTGAAAGTCGATTCAAGATAAGAAGATCTGGATCCGGGTAAAGTACCATCGAAAATATGTTGTAAACGGAGTTAAACATTTTTGTCTGTATAATCAGCTGAACTATGTCCTCCTTCTAAGCGTCAAATATCGGTTACAGCAGAGGAGGATCCGATTTTACTGCAAGAGAAGACGTCCTCGCGCGTGCAGTTGGACAACTATCCTGCAACATCCCTGTGCGTATCGATTGAAAACAAAATGAACATATTAGGGTCTTTTCTAACGACCGGGAAGCGTTCGGAATGTGTCTGCGACGCGATTTGCCAATTTTACAATATTTTTGACTGCTAGTGGCCCTCGGCGAAGGTGTAAAATATCAGCCTAAACGCCGCAACGCAGTCGAACCGCAGATACCGCGCGATTCGGTGGGATTTGCGGTCGGGGCGGTTTAATATCCCGTCGCGTCGTCGGTCTAAGACCCATTCCTTGGAATTGCAGTCGGCGGTGATCCTAATAAAGTTTTCGGGGTGGTCGGGGCCCACCTTTCAAGGGATCGGGGGCGTTTAAAACTCGGCCGCGGTTAAATTGGAGGCGGCCGCGACGGAAAGGAGGACGGATGGTGTTTCCCGTGGAGCTCATTCCCGTTCTACGTCGTAAGCATATCCTGGGAAGAAGGTGGGTAGTGCATGTGCGCGAGAGCAAGCGGGCGAAGAGTGGAGTGCGAGCGAGCGAGCGAGCACGGACGCGACTATCGCAAAATACCTCGAACGGCAACGTCGGGGATGCCGACGGTGTACCGGATATGATATCAGCCTCGAGCAGAATCCCGGTGGAAGCGTTGGACGTGCCTTATCGCGTCTGGTCCAGGCAGTCAGCCAGAGCACGAACCGACCTAACCAACACAGAACCGAGGCCAACCAACCAGCTTGACTGACTGCTCGCAGGAGTTTCACTCGCCCCGTCCCTCCCCGCCGCCCATGGAGAGAACGTTCCGCGAACGCGTTTCCTGCTAACGGGTACCCGGGCACCCGTGTGTACCCGTGCACTATGCGCTTTCCCTCCCCATCTCCCCCGTGTACTAGTCTCTTTCCATTTTCCCCGGGTCCCTTGGAACGAAACAGATCGCCGGCCGCTGTGTGCTCGCGATTTAAACGATTATTTCTCCAACCAGCGGAGATCCCTTCAACCTCCGATTGATTATTTAAGATCCCGATGGATAGTCCGACCTGGTATTTAGCTCCACTTCCTCGGAACGCGCGCTTTCAGCCGCCTCGAACCTTGACGCATCGATAAGACGATACTTATTCAATGTTAAAACTGTTTCGATTTTCATTATTTCTTTACGAAACGTTCGCCGATATATCCGCGACATTTTTCCGATTAAAACGATACCAAACACGACCCACTTCGAATCATGTGTACTCGCTTAATTCGCGATACAGTAGAACCTCGCTTATCCGAACCGATTGAGATACCGATTATATTTATCGGAATATCTCGGAGACCGTACGAGCTAGAGGGATCGTTCTAACGGCGAAACGAACTGTTCTCTTCGCTGTTCGAGCTGGTCGTATGGATTTCTCGGGAATTTTGATATTTCGGGGTAATAATCGCGTGTACGCATTGAAACGGGTCACGCCGCGCGATAAGCCGACTTACGGGGAACTTTGAAAGAAAGCCGCGTGTCTCTGATGGCCCGGCCATCTGTCCACGGGAACCTCTGCTCGCGAGCAGCCCGCGTAAATTTTTTACGAGCCTTTGGCTAAATTTTCCAACCCCCGTCCGAACCGATAAAAACCGTTCTCGCTCACGGCGCAGCACGAAAGTCGTCGCGGGAGAGCGCAATCCGCGCGAGAAACGCCATTCCCCGCGACAATCCTGATCGGGGAATTTAGCGACAAGCCCGCCGGTTCGACCTGCGCGATTTCGAGATGACTATGATCCTGAAAGTCCGGGGTAATTAAGCAAAAGAATATTTCATCTACCGTGCGAACAATCGAGCGACTCCGCTCGAGAGAGCGTTTCTTCAACTTTTCCACCGAAACGAATGAGGTTGGCGTTAACTTTTCCTTGCCGAATAATTGTCCATTCTGAACGCAATTAAACTACAAAATTATACGTTTGTTTAATGTTTCAGAGGCTGTGCTTGTCCGCAATCGCGGGTTTCCCGACATTCGATTTCGAGTCGCCGCTAAAAGTTGAAAGCAGCGTAAAATGACGAAAAAAAAAAACAAAAAATCATACAGAATGAAAATATGTATTCTAGGTCGGAGGTTTTAACAAATGGTTAACAAGTTTTCACGGAAAATTGTTATTGTCCGTGACGATTGATCGGTCTTTGACTATTCCCGTATGAAATCGCGATGGTGGGATACGATATGAAATTTGAAAAAAAAAACACACATACACACACACACACAAATGTTTTTTCCAGGTTCGAAGCGGTGTGCGGCGTCGCGTTAACGAAAACCGATCGATCGGACGAGAAACGTTGGTGCGCCGCTCGGACACGATGACGGGGCTTTGACGAGAGAGACGGCCTTTTTTCCTGAGCCATTTCCAAGGTAGCTGCGGGCTCCTGCCCGTCTAGATAACCCGGGAGAGGTCTAAACGTACGATTCGGACGAGAGAGCGTACCCGCGCGATGGTTATACGGGTACCCCTATGCAATATTCCAAACTAATGCGCGACGTGCCCACAGCCCGAACCCGCCGCACCGTTCCCGACTCGTGAACACTCTTCTTCTCACGTGGAAACTTTTCTTTCCCCCTCCCCATCCCCCCAAAACGCCCGCAATTGCACGGCATTTTGATTCCGTGGAACCTGAACGAGCTCCCGGTACTCTCAGAAATGGGAAAGATTGATAATCATTACACTGAGGAGCTTACGCATTCGGCAATTACGCACTCGAACAATTAAGCCAGTGAAACTTAAAACAGAACAGAATGCAATTCAAGCAGGAAATCTTCTTTACGCGTCAAGATCCGCAGTCTAGTGATTATCGATGGAGCAGGATTTTATGCACTTACGTCAACGAATGAATGTAATAGAGAGTGCGTAAAATCTGCACTCAATCGATGGCCCGTGACTCGGCAACCGATATAGCATGCTTGCGAACATTCGTGCGCGATTTTCGAAGGCCTGAAGAGACCTTCGAGGAAGGTTAGAAAACATTGAGAGACGATTATCGGAAATGGAAGTGACTATTTCTGATTAACACTAGAACTACCGTACTAGAACTACCCTAAACGTGACGTAGACTTATCCCTTTATGATGACAGCAAGATTGAATTTGCTCATACAATTTTTATGGCAACATGTACTCCAAAGAAGGGATATATTAAAAAATTTCTCGTGAAAACATCTTCATAGTTTCACTAATCGTGAAAGAAGAAATCGTCCACCAATCATTTAGACTGGTTCGGTAGTTCCAGTGTTAATGAAGCTTGTATTCTAATTTTTGCAACCATCTAACATTCGAGAAACTCGAACCGCATTTATCAGTGTAGAACAAAATTGAATTTTGTGAGTTTCTGCGAGCAAACGGTGCAGCGTGCGATCGAATCAACCGGGATCGAGAAGAATGACATTGAGAAAAATTGTTGAACGCACCCTTTGGCTTGGCTTTCAGGTCGAGATCGACGGGGAAGGGCTCCGCGTTCGCGGTGACGGTGACGGTGACGGAGGATGCTGGGGTCGACGGATGGCAGATAATAGCGGCGGTTGCGGGGCTATCATTCGCGGATGGAGCGGTGGTCGAGACCGGGACACCATTCCCGTTGCCGTTGGCATTGACATTGTTGCTGGCGTTCCCGTCGACGGTGGTCGCGACGCTCGTGCTCGGTGCAGTCGCCGCCGTTGCAACGGTCGCGGTGACCGTCGGCGTCGACGTCGCCGACGACAACTGCTGATAACCGCAGCATTCCTTCGCCTCTTCCTTCACCTTGACCTTGTGGAGGATCGTCGTGGTCGCCACTCCGCCCTCCACTTTCATGCTCGGCTACCACTTCTTCCCTGTTCAACAGATTTCCATCGTTTCAGAGTTGCATCGTAAACGTACAGCTAAGAATGAATGGCTGGTAAGAGGGGTCCCAGAAATAGTGTACACAGTGGAGCCTCGATTGTCGAAACCAATCAATAGACGTTCGAACAGTAAAACAATATCAAATCATTAACCCCTTGCGCTATAATACCGAGTCAGAAGAATTCCAACAGAATTTTCTAAATACGTATATTATTAATTCCTATTTTATCGTAGTCAATATTTCACCGTTACAGAACACGTGGTTGTACAATAAATATAAATTTTCTATTTTTCGTGGATTATAGGAAGTTCTGATAATAAAATAAATTGTAGTGCAAGGGGTTAACGATTCCATAATAAATATACTGCGGATTTTATGCATTCACATTGAAATTAAGCAGATCAAATACAAATGTATTGTACGATTTTGTGTCTTTTTATTAAGGCAGAAAATTTCTGTTCAAAAATCCGCAGTGTAGTAATCGTGTTGTGTGCATATAATCGAACACTTTGAGCATGTTCGGATAATAAAGAATTCAGATATCGGATGACCGAAGTTCCGCTGTGCATAAAAATTGACGCGATCTCGGAATGATTTCGACGCGTCCGAAATGAAACGCAGTCGGCTAATGAGATTAATTAGATTGCAGCGAGCACGAAGGGACGTTTTTCTGAAACTCGTCCACGTTCCCCGGCAAATTGACTATTGGCGGCGTTGACGGATGGTTAACAGCGGCGTTCTGCGTGCGCGTTGTCGCTCCCGCGTTTGATCGATTCGATCGCGACGGATTGCAGTTCGCCGGTATTGCACCGCGGCTCCTGCGTTTCGTCTACGTGCCCGGCGTGCAGCATCCCGGCGTGCATACCGATGACTGGTTTTAATGGGACACGAGCCTGCGGCAATTTTACAAACCAACAAGGACGCGTCTCGGCGGTTCGGCTACTCACTTCGAATACGTAAATAACCGAACGGTTTCGAATAATGTCCGCGCCGCGACCGGCCTCGCCGATTGATCCGCGAAACGAACGAGCCGAACAGAATTTCCCGATCGAATTTCCTCAAGCTACGTTCGAACTTCGCGAGCCGTCCGCCATTAACGCTTTACCGACCACTAAAACTCACTTGCATCAGTTTATACGCAAGCGACGAGAATTCTTTTACAATATACACGCGAAGAGATAAATTTGTCGAGTCACTTCTCGCGGATGCATCCTCGCAATCTCGATAATCGTAAGTTAAAAACGTTAGAACACGTCATAAACATAGTGTTAATGCCGCCCCGGCGCTGCCTCGTGTGCCTCTTCGGTATTTATACGGGACGTGAGGGCGCAACACATTGCAAGATTATAACACCGTATCGATTGTAAAACGAAGCGCCGGTCGCTTGACCGTGATAAATACACTGCGGAGTTTTCTGCGTTTGTGATAAAAATTGGTAGATCAAATCTCAGAATAGTAGAAAGTTCAGAGGAATTGAAAACAAAAATTAATCTTCTTCGACTCACTGAAGTTATTCAAGAAAGACGTTTCTACTTGAACACGATTTTTAATTCGCATAAACGTCCGCAGTGGACAGTGCTGGGCGCAGCGTTATTAGGCGAAGCGAGTGTCGAAAACATTGTTAGCGAACGATCCTAAAAGAGAGAGAGAGAGAGAGAGACAGAGAGAGTGAGAGAGAGTACGGGGGGTAACCGAGCGGGTAATCAGTTGATCGAGGGTCCACGGAATCTTGAGATTTCTGGGAACGAGCGTTCGATCGAGTCCCGCTTCTCTTTCTGGATCTCGGTTGTCGGAAAACATCGGAAACAGGCAATATCGTGGCGCGGGGGGTGCGCGTCGCGCCACCGGAAAGAGAATTAAATGGAACGAAAGCGGGAAGTAATCTTCGAGATCCACGTGGCGCGCACAGCTTCTGCTGGCAGAATTTTATTTTATTGACGCGCAGCCGCCGCCGTCGCCGTCGCCGTCGCCGTGCCGGCCTCTCTCCGCCTCTCCGCCGGGGTGCCACATGGTCTCGTTATTAACGTGAAATGCAAACGAGCCCTTCGTTTCGTCCAAGAAACGGCGAACGTCGACGGACGGTCTCGCCATAATTTTTACTGCAAAATTGCATCGCCAAACGCCGTCGTATTTTAACGGCCCCGATAAACGTGTACAGTAACGTCGCTCCCGCGCTCTCGCGTAGCCACTGTAAAAACGGTATATTTACCGAGCCCGCGTTGAACAAAGCGAGCCCCGTGGACGGCCCGATAAATTATAGGAATCCGTCGTCGATTGCCCCCGGCGAGCGCCGCTTTAACGACACATAATTTCATCGGAATTAACGAGAGAGAGAGAGAGAGAGAGAGAGAAAGAGAGGGAGGGAGCGAACTAGGCGGGTTCCCGACTTGCCAGACGTCCAAGGAAACCAATTATCCGGATTAATTTGCGTTAATGGGAACGAGGCGCGGGCCCCGTGTACAGCTTTACGCGCGGATAATTGTAGATACCGCAGCCAGTCCTAAACCCGAAACGGGTGCTCCTTCGGAAACGAATTTCCAATTAGAGCGGCCCGTCAACCTGTACACTACGAGCTCTCTCTCTCTCTCACTCTCTGTCTCTGTCTCTTGTCGCGAGAGGGGAAACGTTGAAACAATTCCTGCCGGTCAGGCACGTCAGTTCCCATCGCTCTCCGTGCGCAACGATGATCGGCCATCGATCAATCCCCTCGCCGAATCTCGACGCGGAGCGATAAAAACGTCAGGTTTACACGGGTTTTGCGAGCGACACCGGGCGGACCACCGGCCGCGTTTTATTATAACAGATGCCCGCGATCGTTTTAATTGCCGTCACCCGCCTCGTTTTCTTCTCGTCGCGTTGTTACAACATGTCTGGAATTCGCGCGACCCAGTTTGTCTCGCAAGTGCGACGACGTGGCTGTACGCGACCGACGAGGCGAGTCGCGACAGATAAACCGAACAGCAACATTCCTCGGCAATGTTCGCCGCGCTCGCGCGTGCGAGTTTTGCGCGTTTCCGTGTTAACCAGTTAACTGCGATTGAAGAGTACACTCGTCAATCCGAAACTCTATTGATGTGCAGTTAGCGTTAACGAATTGTCAAATTCTTATCGAATGAAAATGTAATTCTTTCTCGTTTAGCTTTACAAGGGCTTTGGCTTTTATGAGAGCCACGTTCGGCCTGCGTTCGACGTGTATACTCGTCATTGCTTGATTCTAATTCGGCGCCGTGAGGGATTTTTCAAATTAAACTCCACAGTTAACTGGTTAAAATGCGACAAGGAATCGGCAGGCATTTTGCTCTAATATTTCCTTCGTCATTCACCTATGCGAAATGTGCGTATTTATCACAACTATGTCCGTCGTAGACAGAGGGTTAATGATTTGGTCGAGTTGAAAGTATCTCCGATTATTTTAATTTTTTCCACTATTTGGAATAGTTCTTACGCATTTTTAGGATAAATAAACGAAATCCACGCGACCACCGTGGTCCCTCTAAGAAAATAAGCTCCGCCAACAGGTGTACACAGCGGTGGTAAACGCGTTGACTGAGAAATGTAACTGGCACACCGACTCGATTCGTCGGACACTATGTATGTACGTTTCTGATCGTTATGACAGCCAGGAAAGATGATTGAACGTCGTCGCATTGTTGATTGCGTGGAACGACAGCGAACGCGACTTCCACGCTCTTCAGGATCGATTCGGCTGGGGAGTCGGGTGGGGGCGGCAGACGCGCGTCCGCGGCAATTCGTTAAGATGCTTAGTTAAGCAAACAAGAGCGGAGTTGTTGGCAAACGATATAATACGTGCCACGGCAGAAAATCCACGGCTCTCCAGCCGGTAATTGCGCGCAGCTGTGAAACGCGCACGGATATAAACGCGAGCTCACGCGCGCCTTTTTTTGGATCGCGCGGCGGATAGAACGGCGAGGATCGCTCCGCGGGCCGCTCTCCGGAGCGACGACGCCACGCCTACTTTCCAGTCGCCTTGAGAGTTAGAATTCGGTGGCGTTACTTAGTACGAATTTGGAGGTGCAGAACTAGATTTTTAGGGAACACATAATCTAGATGAACTGTAGACATGGGCTGCCCTATGGGGCAGTGCCCTGGCGCCTTCAGAATCGAGAGAAGCCACGCCTACTTTCAGTCATTTTGAGAGTTCCAATTTGCTGGCGTTACGTAGTATACGAATTTGGAGGTCCAGAACTAGATTTTTAGGGAATACATAATCTAGATGAACTGTAGACATGTGTTGCCCTATGGGGCAGTGCCATGGCGCCGTCAAAAGCCAGAGAAGCCACGCCTACTTTCAGTCATTTTGAGAGTTCGAAATTGCTGGTTACTTATTACGGAATTAAATTATATAGCAATTACGGAATTGCTCGTTACTTTAGAGAATAAATAATCTAGACGAACTGTCGACATGGGCTGCCCTATGGGGCAGTGCCCTGTTGCCGTCAGAATCGAGAGAAGCCACGCCTACTTTTTAAAATATAGATCAAGACAGTCCTCTGCCTCTGAACGGACAAGAATCCGGAATCATAATGAGCACCATAGCTAGATATTCAAAGGCTATCGACCCTGGAGCAAAATTTGCCCCAGGGAGCACCACCCGGTCAGCTGCTCGCAGCTCAAGGTCAACCAAGGGATCAAAAAGGGGAAGAAAGTAACAAAACTACAGCAGACTAAACATCCTGTCGTGACATCGTGAACGTCCCCGGTCTCTGTAACTCCGTTTGGCCCGGGGGGAGGAGGTGGGGGAAGCTCCCAGGGGCTCCCGGAGCGGTCCCCGGGGCAGAAAGCGAAGCAGGTTGCCTGCGTCAGGCGATTCCTAGGTTGTTCCGCGAGGGTAGCGCCGTTCGCCGTTCGTTCGGGAAGTGTCGAGGGCGGGAACGCGGTCGAACTCGTGACCTTTCCGACGATTTCTGGATCGGATTCGCGATCGTGCGGGCCGAGGGGAACGGTGCGAACGGACCGCGCGGGAGGACAAAAAAGCCTCGAGCAACGTATGGATCGATCGCGGGCACGTTTCGAAGGAAACGGCTTCGCCATCGTGCCAGACTGCGAGCTTATGTTTATACATATGTCCTGCACATGGTACGGTGCCTGTCGGACAGGAGGTTGCGCGGGTGGAGACGCAATTTCCAATATTAGAACGGCCAGGCGAGAGAGGCAGCAAGCCAGGCAAGCGAACCAGGCAAGCCGGACCAGATGTCTGCCGTACTGACTGGCGAGAGAGCGCGACGTACGTTTAGCTTGCTTTCATTACAAAAATGTCACGCACAGCCACCGTGTGTGTCTTCTTGCTCGCACCGGCCTTTGACGACGCGACCGCCCTCTCTTTGTCTCTCTCTCTCTCTCTCTCTCTCTCTCTCTCTCTCTCTCTTTTTCTCTCTTTCTCTGTCCCCTCGATCCTCCTCCACTCGGAAAATCTCGACTCGATCGCGGCACTCGAACACACCGGCAAAACTTTATCGGTAGCTTAGCTACCAATCCGCTCGATAATCTGTCGCGTTCACTATGTTTCGACTTTCCAGCCAATCGATCGGCGGTCAATCTGGCCCGAGACACCGGATGCAGGTGTCTGCTCGTCTTCTATGCGATTTGTGTCGATGGCTGTCCACGTGGCCAGCTTCCATCCGAGCCGTTAGCGTCCGATCTTCCTTGATCCTGATCCTCGGATCGAGGACCAATCTCGTGGCTACGTACTCGATGTTTCTCGTCATCGTTCACAGGCCGTTTCAAGGCCATCTCCTGATTACTCTCTCCATTGGGATGGATGGAACAGGTGGCGATTATTTATCAGTAGACTGTGGATTTTATAACAAAAATG
>CM052142.1:7258310-7292853 GCA_028454255.1 Halictus ligatus | reverse complement strand
GCATTCGATGTACGTCTTCGATTCTTCGACTGGCATTCAGTGTGCCATTAAATGGCACACGAAAGCTGATCGCGCGGGACCAGCCGTCTCGGGGCCAGGTTTCCGCCGTCGAGACGGTGTACACACGCTCGCGAAAATGTTTAGACGTATCCGGCCGGCACGACATCCTCGGGATCAATAAAAGTTGAGGCGGGGCAAGGCCTGGCTCGTCGTTCCGACTCGGTTCTCCCGGCTCGACGTTGACGGCCAGCTTCAAAACGCTCGAACGATCTGCACACACCACTTTCCTTCGCCCTCGCGATCGATACGGGCGCGCCCGATCGATTCAACGGGGACCGCCTCGCAAAGGTAACGGTCCCCTCCAAAGTCGGATTCGACGTATCGATCCCCCGATTCACCCTGCGAACGATGATCGAACGCGGTTCCACGGCGGTGTAAACAGCCGGGTTTCCCGATCGTGTCCGTCGCGCGATTCGGCTCGTCAAAAATCACCGTGTTCCTCGCGAAGGTCGATAGCATCGCGACTTTGCCAGCCCGTTCTGACATGCGTAGACTATGTTGCGTTTGTTTCCGGCGAGGCCAACGCCCACCGTCGATCGCCGTAATTGACAGGGCTCGCGAATTTCGTATCGGAAGCACGAAGATGATGTTAAATATTCCCCCTGTCCGTCGACGTCGACGCCGACGTGCCCAGCCTCGTCGACGCCAGCGGAATCCTCGAGTGCGGCTATAGAGCTGCAGAAATTCGATCGGCGACGACAGCACTCACCCTTATCGCTACAACAAAGCTGATAGCGAACGATTTACAAGATACCGCCGCGGTGCCGACGACAGTATTCAATTTCCTGGTAGGCGATTGCAGGAATTTCGTCGTTTGTTGTTACACCGAAGAGTTAACGAAAGATTCCGGCAATTTCTGAAAGTCTATGACCAAGGACTTTTTTTACAACTCACCTTCGATAACGTTAGTAATTTACTTTAGGAGTATGCAAGTATATTCAAGCTTCTTCGAGGCACGGAACTTCTTAACATTAGATTCACGGGACTCGTAAAAATGGCGGAATCCGATATTTTTAATTTACGAATATTGAGATTGTAAAGATGCATTCGTGAGTAATTATTTAACAAATTTATTTCTTTATTATTTTATAAAATGCGGGTGGCACGTTCTCGTTGTTTTTATAAAGTAATGCGAAACAGTCGCTATCAGTGCTCCGTAAACCTAGTGTTAATTCAAAATTGACTTTATCGGTTGGGAGGGACAACAAAACTGATATGCACCGTGGCGATGCTACGACGGAAAGAATATCGGTTCAAAGAGTTTCACTGTGTAGATCTCCCATTTACAAGCTAGCCTCGATCGATAACCACCTAATCTCGAATCCGACTGGAATGATTCACGTTATTTGTCCGGAGCGATTATCGCGATCCAGCGTTCGGTGCCATTTGCATCAATTTCTCACTGGAAATTCTGATACAGCCAACTGTTTAAGGATCTAGGGTACTTTCACGATCACTAGAAAGCGGAATTCATGCATTTATGGTAAAAATGGGTGGGCGGAAAAGAATAGAAAGATTTTTGCATGCAAATTAAACATCGGCCGACCGAACTTTCATGAACGGAAGTTAAACGAAAATATATTTAATAATTTCAATTAAGCCATCTACGACGGGTGTTACGTAATTATTCTAATGTCTCTGCTGTTTCGTATTTGACCATTTTTGACGTAAATGCAAAGTTATTAAAGAAGGAAAGAAATTTCGCAGATCGGCAGTTTAACGATCGCCTAACGATCTCCCAGCATTCTAGATTGATCGTCGATCAGGATCGTGCTAGATGACAACGAGACGTGCCTCTTTTTTTTCTTTAGGAACACGCTCGACGTCTCCGTCTAAATTGGCCGTGATGTCACCGAGCGTTTATACACTCGCGGAGTCGTTTAATGGCACTGCCAACGAAGGACAATGAGAGTAGAGCTAATCTAGTCGAGCGTGTCCTCTTGAATCGATACCGTGCCACGTAGAGGCCTCTATCCTTTATTCGTCGCTGAAACCGATCCGCATGGGCCGCGAACCACGACAAACTTGAAACTACGGCGTTGAGCCGCTGTTGTAATATTATCAAAGGACAAACAGATTCGTTTGAAACGTCAAGGACTCGAAAGGATTATCCGCAGCAAAATTCACAGATACAGCTAGCTACTAATGCCGTCAAAGCAACCGGGTAAGGTGGTCAACCGTGTCCTCAAACCTAATTGATCTTTCTTCGCACCATTCGAAACCCTCTGTGACAAGTTTCAAGTCGATACCCCTACCACAAGGGCAGTCACAGAGCGAGAACGCTTTAATGAATTATTTCTTCCGTTCTGCTCGATGAAAAATTACGAAAAAATTCACGAATATTCTACCTAACGGCACACACGACTGAGAATTTTTTCCGAATTTTCTACAGCAAAATCGATTTGTAAACAATTTTAGAAACTCCACACGATCGGCATTTATGCAAGGAGATGTTGTCACAGAAAAGTTCCACGTTCTCGGAACATCATACCATGCGTGAGAGTTATAAATAACGACACGAGTAAAATTAATTCGTTTCCTCGTGTGATATTGCAAAATCGAGACCCCGTCGCGTTGAAATAGTTGAAAATCTCCAAGGATCCTGAAAAATGCATATTTCTCGCAGAAGTTTCAGCGACGACAGTTCCACCGAAAATTCGGCACGGTACGGTACAGTGTGAATGTACTTGGAGAACAAAATGGGGCACGGTGTCCCCAAAAGAATGCGAGCCGGTTCCGGTGGTATAGCGAGCGAAACAGCCGCATACTATTCAATCGCGCGACTGACCGGGAGTGTTCACCTCCGGGGGCCGAGTACTCTCTGTTCTTCTCTGAAATGTAATTCATGTCGATAATAATCCTGATCCCCGGTTACGGCGGGCCCGTTACCCGGTGCACCTACCTTGTGTCTATCAGCCCGAGACTGGTGCTCGCCTGTGTGCGTGTAGGCGCGCGACCATAAGCGTAGATGAGCGCGCGGGCGTCGTCGCACACGATCGCGACCGGCTCCTTTTTATTTCTTTTTCCTCGTGTGTCTGCTTTTTTTCATTTCGGGACGAAGAGTGAGTGATCCATACATGGTAACGGCGAGAAGACTGGCTTACACGTTGCAATCCCCGTAATCCACCCTACCTGTGCACCCGTGTCCCCGACTCGCTCGCTTGCCCGAACACGTCCTGCGAGGCTCGTGTTCAACCGCATGCATGCACACACCTCTCTGCGCGCAGGCTGCATCTGTATCCGTCCCGACTGCCGGTTAACATAAGTGCAGTTTCGCAGCCAGATCACCGGCCACGGGAATCCTGCGGGTTTTAAATCACCTGACCCCGAAATCTGCCATTCAACACTAGATTCGCGGGACCCGTCAAAATGACGGATTCCAATATTTTTAATTTACGAATATTGAGACTGCAAAGACGCGTCCATGAGGAATTATTTAACAAATTGTTGCCTTTTCATTTAAAAAAGTGGCTAGAAATTTCGATAGATACGTTCATGTTGTTTTTATAAATTAATGAAAACAGTCACTTTTAGTGGTTTAAACCTAGTGTTAACCGTGGTATCAGCAGTAAACCTATCGAGCATTGACGGTATTGCCTTATATAAATGGCAACCCTAAATTTATTGTCCGTAATTTTTAATACAATAGATGCTTGGACGAGGAGATTTATACCGCTATTTTCCATAAATAAATTTGTATAGTTTCGGTAATTGTAAAATAGAGAACCGGTCGTTTTGACCGTGGTAGGTTTAGCGTTAAATAATCGACGAAGTTAGGCAATTGTTTTAGTCTATAGCTTTGCGCGACCGTTTCTTCAGCGGTTTGATCAAGACCTCCTTTCTTAGTTAAATAATCACTGAACGACAATAAAATAGTTTTTGTTCCGTTGAAAGCAGTGCAGAAGTTGTTATGGTTGTTATTACATACGATTTTAAATGATTTGCAGTGAAAAAATTTATAAAGGTTGTTAAAAGTGCAATGTAGTCCCCAGAAGAAGATCTGCATACCACGCTTGCTCTGATTGTCCAGAAAAAATTTTGGAAAATGGAAACTCGAGTGCTAGACTGGAACACTCCCCGTTTATTGACGCTAATACAAAATGTGACTAGTACACGTTATTTTATATAAGTCTGAATTTATTTGGATTTTTTTATTTATGTGGTTTGTAAATTTATAAGACGAGGGGTGATTTCGCAAAGAGGTTCGTGTCTCGTCTGCTGTAAGACGCTCTCGATTAAACCCGCAATATTTGGGTGGGCGTGTACGACAGTGACTCACGTATCGACTTTTCTTCCGGACAGGTAGGGATAGGCGGGGGTGGGTTTAAGGCGAGCCATAGGTAAGGGAGGAAAAGACCGCAATGAGGTAACCATTTGTACAACGCACGCAAGTCGCAAATATTTCGCGAACCCCAATCTTACTGCTTTTTTTTTTTGTAATCCTGCAAAACGTTTGCAAAACATTAAAGCCTTAATTTCTTAGAGAATCTTTGCGCGGAATAATGATTACGAGAAACATTAACACTAGGTTCACGGAGCAGTAAAAACGACTATTTTATATTACTTTATAAAAATAACACGAATGTATCTATCAAAGTTTGTAGCCATCCTTTTAATAATATATACCTAAAGAAATCAACTTGTTAAATAATTACTCGTGGATGCATTTTTACAATCTCAATATTCGCAATTTAAAAATATTAGAATCCGTCATTTTGACGGGTTCCGTAAATCTAGTGTTAAACACGCCTCTTAATCATTTTATTCTGGTTCTTGACTCGAATGCGTAAAATAGTCATTAACGTGTTGTTAACCCTCGCCTAGACACCGGACACGCGCATTTGCCACGTTTCCTCCACCAATTTTCCATGCTGTTAGCTCAATTTATCTATTTAACCCCCTGGAAAAATAGAATTCCATCCACCCTTTTCTAATACAAATGCCCCGAAGTTCTCAATCTACGTTACTTACTAGACTGCGGATTTTAATGCAAAACAAAAATTGTCTGTATCGATTGCACGAAAGGGGAGTCACATAAAAATTGATTTCTTCTCTGAATAATTCTAATAAGCTCCAAAATACTGTACCAGTAATATTATCTATTCCCATTTCATCTCATTTTTCTCATAAAATGCGTAAAATCCAGTCAAGTGATTATCCCAGTAGTTAGCCATTTCAGTAGTCAGTCGTACGTCAGCAGTACTCTATTTTCTAAATTTCAAATATGGACGCTCGAATCTACACAATTGGAAGCGAGGAGTAACCTAACCGTTCTACTCGAGTTCGAGTCTACACGAGTCAGTAGGCACCTCTCTCATTTCCAAGCAATTTACTTCCAAGAAGGCTGCCACTGGTTATGCTCCGAATTTGTCCTAGCAACGTAATCCCAAACTGCTGGAACCGCTTCCAGAGGAATTCATTGGCTACCGTAACAAAGGTTCCGCGGTCTCGGCAACGAAACCCAGCCGGCATCGATTTCTCGGCGGCAGCGTCGTCGCCACACCTCCGGAATCATCGAGATTCCGAAAAAAAAAAAAACAGCCGGCGATGATTTCTTCCGCGACGGGGCTACTGAAAAGAGTCGCCGGTGCAACCACGCCCGGAAATCGATGACGGTTCGCCTAGGGTTTGCTCGAACGAGTCCGGCGAACAATAGACTGTCGGTAGAATCTTAATGATTCGGGCATCGGCGGCGTGTACGTATTCGCACGAAACGATCGTGCCGAAGCAACGGTGCCGATGCCGGCCGGGCCGGGTCGGGTCGGGCCGGGCCGTTTAAATCAATGTTTTCGTCGTGCCCGGTTACACGGTGCCGGGAGAAGAAGAAGGAAAAAAAAAAGAGGTCGGCGTTCGTGGGCCGAGGACCGGCGGTCCTCTCGGGCTTTTGGCGAATCGAACATTTTCGACGATATCACCATTGTCGATTGGCCGGCGGAACCGTCGTCGGAGCAGTTGGCAACGCTGCGGACGCCGCGGCGCGCCGGCTCGTAGGAACGGTGGTGGTGTCTCGGCCAATCGGATTCCTCGGTGTCCTCTCCCCTCCTCGCCCCGCCGTGCCCCGGTCGAAGCTTGAAAATCTGTAACGGACGCCGTTGCCGAGGCATATTCGTTTCTGGGCTCTCGTGACGAGTTAGCGTGCGTCCCGTTCTTCGTTCAGTACATTCGCCGACGAGTTTATACCGAGAAACCAGTCCCCCCCGTCAGAAACCGACAACAGCAACATGAGGGAAATCGTCCACATCCAAGCCGGCCAGTGCGGAAACCAAATTGGCGCAAAGGTGAGTGTGGCGAAAGAAATCATCCGAGAGATCGTCCCCGAGACCTCGTGCGACCCGAACGACAATTCCTCCGAGATACCCTCTCGCAACCATGTTCCTCGTGTGATGATCCTTTATTCCCAACGTACCGTCCGGGATTTCGTCGGTTAACGTGTGCTAGGGAACAAAAGGGTTCGATGGGGGGGTGGACGAGAGAAATATATCGGGAGAGATATTGTTAGACCGCGGGTACGCCATCTTTCCGAACCGTTCGAACGAGACCTTCCCGAGAACGTTCGGCGGACGTTCGTTATCTCGCGAGACTATAGTGTTCGCCGGAGGGAAAGGGGTGTGGGATCGCGACACAAAGAGCTCGAGGATCAGGTCGGTACCGGCGGGGAATAAAAAAAAGGGCCGTGCACGGTCGAAGACCTGTCATGGCGACAGAAGCTACGCCGGCCGGCGAGTATACGTGCTAACGGTTTTTTCCGCCGTCTGCACGGACGTGGCGTTGTCGTCAAGCGTACGTTGCGCCCTTGTTCCCGTCCTGCTCGTTCGAATTTTTTTTTCGAAATTCGAACGAGAACGTTCCCCGGCGCGTTTCCACGGGGAAAATCCGGAAAATTATTTCCATCGAGCGATCCGCGACTGCTGGGTGTGGCTGTCTCCGGGCGTCGAAATACACCCGGGTTGATGCGGCACTGGAATCGAACGACTGCGCGCGCATTCGGTGCTCTTCTCTCTCTCTCTCTCTCTCTCTCTCTCTCTCTCTCTCTCTCTCTCGCAGGCCCGGTCTCTCTGCCTCACTCTTGCGGCTTGCTCTTTCTCTCTCTCTCGTACGGTCGCTCCCGTCATTCTGCGTTTTTCTTGCCGAGACTCGCAGACATGCGCCATTATTCACTCGCTATTCGAAACGACCGTTTTTTCTTGTTTTCCCGACGGAGATTGACGTTTACGAATGGCTCGGCATGACGGAAAAATGATATTACAGTCGATGAATCATCGACGGTGCATTCTGCCTATTCGAGTTCTGAAAATAGCAGAAATAGTTTTCTAGACCGCGCTGTTCAAGCAGAATCGGTCGTTGGCGATCGATGGAGGAGTGATCGTAATTAAATTGTAATTATATAGATTAATTGGGGCCAGTAGGCGGCCATTTGAGACCTGTAGTCGGCCATCTTGAGCGATGTTGATATTGTTAATACATTTTCTGAAGCTTTTTGTGCCAGGTCATAAAACTGTAGGAGTCGATTAATTTTTTATCAATTTTAAGCAGCAGCCAAGCACTAAGGCTAACTTACCGGGTAGGCTAAATTTCAATTTACTCTTCGGGTCTGTAAAATTCCGAAAAATTGTATACTTAGGCATTGTCTTCAAATATACCGGAGTACGGGGGGTTAGTAAAAATTGAGTGCTTGGGAAATTATTCTCCCTGTTGAGAGAAATCTAAAATTCGACCGTTTCAAATATTTTAGCTCGGAGAAAATGCTGTAAACTCGCGGGTCCGGTGCACTATTGCAGTACTTATTGCAGTATGCACCATATCTTCCAGCTCGTGGTCATACCACGGTATTATATAATATAGACAATTATCACGGGAACTGGCTCGGGAGATTGGGGTACGATCCTACCGTCTGCAGTCACGCTCTCATAGTTTTCAAGGTTGCTTCATTGAGTCAACGTCCGCTTCTCTGGCTGGCTGCTTCTTCGTCTATCGTCGCGATATCGATTTTCAATCCGAGGCGAAACGTTTCTCACGAGCCTGTACTCTGATCTCTCTGTCCATTGGCGTCAGGTCTGGAAAGAGAGCTCGAGTTGTGTAACGATTACAGCTCTGTCCATTCAGGGATCCTGGGGTCCAAGGACATCGGGTCTTGCGTGGCACAGCGAGAAACGCATCCAAATAAAGAAATCCGATGTCCTCTTCGTCTCTCTCTCTCTCTTGGCTTCGGCCTGATTCGGGGTATCGATCGCGTTGCAGTTGCTAGAGTTTTCGAATTGGTCGCGAACATTGCTCTGCGTTCCGAAGATTCATGCAATATATATATACATGTCGACGGTGTCTTGTAGATACGGACGTGTAGTCTCCATGTGTTCGGAGAGCCATCTGCCAGATAGATCGTTCCGGAGGGTCGCAAAGAAAAGACTCGTAGAGCAGCTGCTAGGGGGAAAGCAAATTGTAGTTCCGTTACTAACTAGCGGCGCCGCCATTTTGTTGCTTTTCCAGAAGATTCGTCCTGCCCCTCGTCGCCCAACGTTGCTATGCGCCGCGGAGCCAGGGCACACTAATTTTCGATCTCTCTCTCTCTCTTCTGAAAATCGCAGTATCATTTTCTCCAAATAAATATTCAGATTCCACTTATGACACCGGATTTAACGGGCACTAAAAGCACTTATGAAAATAATAGTCTATCCCAATCTTTAGCTATCTCTTTCTAACGCATCGACACCAGATTTATGGGGCACTGAAAGTGACTATTCCGATCACTTTGTGAAAATAATAGTCTATCCGAATTATTAGCTGTTTCTTTCTAACACATCGACACCAGATTTACGGAGCACTAAAAGTACTTATGAAAATAATAGTCTATCCCAATTTTTAGCTATTTCTTTCTAACGCATCGACACCAGATTTACGGGCCACCAAAAGTGACTATTCCGATCACTTTGTGAAAATAATAGTCTACCCAAATTATTAGCCGTTTCTTTCCAGCGCGTCGTTTCGACACGTTCCAAAATTTCCGATCACCGTGAAAGAGAACAACCTCGGATAAGTGTCCGAGACGTGCAATTTCTCCGGCCGGTAAACAAGGGCAGGAGAGTGCATGAATCGGTCCAAATTGTGTTATGCTAATTGCGCCGGGTTCGGTGTGTTACAGTCCTCACTTCTATATATAGCGATGACATTGGTGACTCATATCTCGCAACAGCAATACATGTACATTGCGTGTACAGGTAGGGACTGGTGGGAGGTAACAGGGCTGGGCGATCTTAGCTTCCCACTAACGATATTCATATATGGTCAGACCGCTCGATACAGGCGTCGTTTCCATGTAGGACGTCGCGGTGGATCACGTAGGCGTTCGCGATCGCGTTCGGCCAAATTCGCTGGATCGTGTAATTGCCCAACGATGGTCGTCGAGCAAAGCAGAGAATATACGTCGCCTCGGCCGATGCTGTCGTCTGTCGTTCGATAACAGACCGTTCAACGCTTGTCGACGTTTCGACCTATGATAACGTCGCGCGCGTTGAGTAATCAAGATGTAATTAGATAACACAGTTTTCCAGCTGTTCCGAACACGGTCGGCCGTCTCCTATACGAGAACGATCAACGAGCGCTTAGGCTACCCGGATGAAAGATAGACCCAGCTGTTCGAGACCTTGCGTTCAATCAGATCCTCCGAATAATTGGACCCGGCGCACAGTTAGCTACCCGAGTCGGAAATAGGCGATCCACAGCTGTCCGAGACGTCTAATTAAATCGTTCGCGAACTAGTTCGCCAAGTACGACCAACTCGGGACGCGTTAGATTCGGTAAAATTCGCCTGGCAGTCACCCGGACAGATGTGAATTAATTCGGATCCGCAATTAGCAGGCTAACTAGAAGACGAGAGAGGATCCAGCTTGCATTCGATCGGATCCGTCTCGGCCGGTTCACCGACTAAAAATAATTGATGCGAGCTTAACTAACAGCTGTTCCGGGCTCTTCCGTTTAATGAAATCTCGCAACGGTGTTCTCCCCGTGGTTCTCCAAATAAAAATACTTGAGCATGAACGAGCTTAGACGGCTACCTGGCTGATAGGGCTCCCTCCGGCATGTCCGCGACATTCGTCGGCGCGATATCCAGAAATACACGCCGGGGGACGGGTCTTTGAACTATAGGGAAGAGAGTATGCTCGCTCTAGGCAGAACGGAGAAGACCAGCGCGCGCTGTCTCGGTGCATCGCGCTGCTTCGCTGCGTTTTCGTGCTATGCATTCGTTCGCGTCGAGATATAAACCACGGGTGGGAGGGAGGGGAGGAGGTGTACCGTGGTGAAACGAAACGCGCGTGTTTGATATAATTAATTTCGTTCGAGCATGGTCGCCGCCGTCTCGGGCGCATCATAGAGAAAGAATGCCGACTAAACCGCAAACCTGCAAACCAGGAAAGAGGAAGGAACATGCTCTCTTGTTCGTAGACGGGCGCGAGGTAGTAGAGAGGTCTTAATGAACGTGCGCGTATTACGAGTAATTACACGCGAGCTATTCAATGCGCGAGGTCGTCGAACCGCGTTCCTCGGTCGATACCACGGAAGACTGGAAACGGATGCGAGGATAATCGCGAAGAGAAAGCGTCGCGTCGACACACGGGAATCATCATATCCATCATTCTTCTTTCCTGCACGTTCCCGATCCCCAATGCCAACTGAATTGTCCCGTGGCCCGCAACCGTTATAAAATGGACACTTCGCGAGGACCGTTGCGTTCCTCCTCCTATGGGTAATTATCGTTAACACTCCGGTGCACGGGTGGGGCTCTCGCAGGGTCAACCAGAATCATTCCTTCCAACCTGACGTCACTCGCTTATCCGACAACGTGCAAACATCCTTTCAAGAATCAATTTGCATAGCCGATAGCCTTTGATTTGTCTATTGGTAGAGTTTGAAATCAATATACTCCCCCCACCTGAGCACCCGAAGTGTTAATATATACTCTGCTTTCGAGTTCTGTGATATTAACGGATATATTGTAATTGCAGTTTTGGGAAATAATCAGCGACGAGCATGGCATCGACCCGACCGGCACCTACCACGGTGACTCGGACCTGCAATTGGAGCGCATCAACGTGTACTACAATGAGGCCTCCGGCGGGAAATACGTGCCACGCGCCATCCTCGTCGACTTGGAGCCAGGCACCATGGACTCTGTTCGCTCGGGACCTTTCGGACAGATCTTCAGACCCGACAACTTCGTGTTCGGCCAGTCCGGTGCTGGCAACAACTGGGCAAAGGGTCACTACACCGAGGGCGCGGAATTGGTCGACTCCGTGCTCGACGTGGTGAGAAAGGAGGCGGAGAGCTGCGACTGTCTGCAAGGATTCCAGCTGACCCACTCCCTCGGCGGTGGTACCGGATCCGGTATGGGTACCCTGCTGATCTCGAAGATCCGCGAGGAATACCCCGACAGAATCATGAACACATACTCGGTCGTCCCGTCCCCAAAAGTCTCGGACACCGTCGTCGAACCGTACAACGCCACCCTCTCCGTTCACCAGCTCGTCGAGAACACGGACGAAACCTACTGCATTGACAACGAGGCCCTCTACGATATCTGCTTCCGCACTCTGAAACTGTCGACACCCACCTACGGCGACCTGAACCATCTCGTATCCCTCACAATGTCCGGCGTGACCACCTGCCTCAGGTTCCCCGGCCAGCTGAACGCCGACCTGAGGAAACTCGCCGTGAACATGGTACCGTTCCCGCGTCTCCACTTCTTCATGCCAGGATTCGCTCCTCTGACGTCCCGCGGCAGCCAACAATACAGGGCCCTCTCTGTGCCGGAGCTGACCCAGCAAATGTTCGACGCGAAGAACATGATGGCCGCCTGCGACCCGAGACACGGAAGGTACCTCACCGTCGCCGCGATCTTCCGCGGCAGGATGTCGATGAAGGAGGTCGACGAGCAGATGCTCAACATCCAGAACAAGAACAGCTCGTACTTCGTCGAGTGGATCCCGAACAACGTGAAGACAGCCGTCTGCGACATTCCACCCCGCGGCCTGAAGATGTCCGCGACGTTCATCGGCAACTCGACCGCCATCCAGGAACTGTTCAAGCGAATCTCCGAGCAGTTCACCGCCATGTTCAGGAGAAAGGCTTTCCTCCATTGGTACACCGGCGAGGGCATGGACGAGATGGAGTTCACCGAGGCCGAGTCGAACATGAACGATCTTGTCTCCGAATACCAGCAATACCAGGAAGCCACCGCGGACGAGGACCCAGAGTTCGACGAGGAACAGGAAGCCGAGGTCGACGAGAACTAAACAGACCTAAGATTCGAAACGACTTGCTGCCACCGCGCCACACACAACCCCCCCCCCCCCCCCCCCGTTATCTTCTCTCTCTACACTCATGATGCTTCTTAACTCTGCGTTTTACCCGAGCCCTCCCGCCCCCCTGTATTTTTTATTTCTTTTTTACAGACTGTTCTTTCCACAATAAGGCAATTTCAAGGCGCACCTTATACCCCGATCGGATTACTTTCAGTGCTCGCTGAACAATTGGAGAGATTAATTATTGTCGTTCTATGCGGCCCCCCCCCCCCCCCCCCCCCACCCCCCCCCCCCCCCCCTTTTTTCCCTTTCTATGTTTCTCTTTCGAGTTTACTGTTTGCGAGGTGCGTCTTCTCTGTATCCAGTGTATAACCACTGCTCGCGGTCACCACCGTTTATAAATAAATTATTATGATATAAGCGTATGTTTTATAAGAACCCCCAATTTATACTAGCCTTATAAGTGAAACGCATCAGACGATTGGTTTTGTATTTATGAAAGTACCATTGTAGATCTGAATAAACTGGATCATTCAATACCACGAATGCCATTGAAACGTTGTTCTGTGTCTGGTCTCTCGGTTGCTATTAGCGGAGGATCATTCGGACTTGACGATCACGGAATTATTTAAACAATCGCGTCGGGAGACTGCAAGGGTAACCTAAAATATTTTTTAAAATAACGGGATGGTTCGTCTGGAGTCCCAGCAAGAGAATTGTTAATTAACAGTGCAATTTGGATCGTGTCGCCATCTGTCGAACAGCAACGTTAACAAATTATCCGCTTCACGGGTACGAATTTGCTGTAGATACCGGGTTTATTGACCATTGCAAAAAACCACTGGCTTTTTTAATTACGCGGCCATATTATGGTTAATCGAACTCGATGATAATTCGATGATAATACTGCCTCGTTTCAAAGTCGGAACACTTGCAGCACGATGCAAACGGACGCATGTTTGCGGTTTAGCGTAGATTGCACGATGTTTAGAGGTTTCGTTGGAATTTTAACCGCAGCCTATCAGTTGACCAAATAACGGACTAATGTGGTACAGTTAAGTCCGTGGCATCGATTTGGATGGACAAAGTCGCTCGCCGATCCACAAATTAGAATGTCTGACAATCCCTTCCAAGCATCCTTATTGCGCCTTTAATAAAAACTTCTTTGCTTTGAAGTCTCTCTACAGAAGACATCCGCAAAAACGCCTACTCTTCTATTCAGCAAGGAAACTTATCGAATACTAAATATCTGTGTTTTTTGATTTTTATGCAAAACAAAAATTGTCTGCATGAATTGCAAGAAGCTGCATAGACGTTTATTTCTTCTCTTGATAATTATATAATCAGATGAATATAATGCAACGGCATTTCTGAGTTCATTAAATTGTTCTTCTATTCTACATTTGAGCTACCAATTTCGATTACACATGCGTAAAATCTGTAGTCTAATTATCATTAATCTGAAAGCATGATTAACCCCTCGAGATTAGCTTTTTAACCCCAGAGCAGATAACAATCGGGGTAGCAACTGCCTCGATGAAATTACTTACATTAACCTAATTAATTTCTCAAATTCCTTCCCATTTTAGAATTCCCCGTAACGAGCATTTAAGCCAATTTAATACAACCCTAAAAAGTAACCAAACGAAGTTAATGCAATTAATCGTGTATATTACGTGGAGAATATTTTCATTAACGGTGAGAGCAGAGAGAAAGCTCGCTGTGTATGGTATATCAATAGCAACTATGGTCGTTGTATAGAAGGCACGGTACAAGAAATCTCGAAATCGATTCGAGGGTTGAACCACCCCTAAAACCACCCCTCGTTGTTCGAAGCAGTGAAAGAATGTTCTAATGTTTGTCCATGGCATTTAAATTCATACATATTGAGCACATGCTTCAAAAAGCGTATTGAATGAACGAAGAAAAAAAATTGCAATAAACAAAGGGGTGGAATAAGACGAAACTCATAGGAAAATTAGAACTCAGATTACACAGAATTGTAATTAAGATTGTAATTAAGTCCTGTCTGGCTGCGATACAGAAAAGTTCGTGCGGCGCGTGTTCTAGATGTCTCGTTGGATAAATAAATCGCTGGATAAATAAATGGAATGAGTTGGGGCGGTTTCTGTTTGACAAAGTCTCGGACAAGGAGTCATCAGCATGACTCATCGTCCGGCTATACGTGGCTGCGTGCGGCTCGTCGTCTCGCTCCGCAAATTCGATCCACTCCGAGACGCCACATACTAATTGCAAAGTGTATTGTACTTTGAGGCGCGTCAGACCTCCCATTAAACTGGTCCTCGGCTCAACTATACATTTCGTTGTCCACAAAAACAGAGCGAATGTCTCAGCAACAATTTCTCCACGTTTTAATTACAAATTGGGGAGAGCGGACCAATTTACAAATTTACAAATTTACAAAGCTACAAATTTACAAAGCTACAAATTTATAAAGCTACACATTTACAAAGCTACAAATTTATAAAGCAACAAATTTACAAAGCTACAAATTTACAAAGCTACAAATTTATAAAGCTACAAATTTACAAAGCTACAAATTTATAAATTTACAAATTTACAAAGCTACAAATTTATAAAGCTACAAATTTACAAAGCTACAAATTTACAAAGCTACAAATTTATAAAGCTACAAATTTACAAAGCTACAAATTTACAAAGCTACAAATTTATAAAGCTACAAATTTATAAAGCTACAAATTTACAAAGCTACAAATTTATAAAGCTACAAATTTACAGAGCTACAAATTTATAAAGCTACAAATCTACAAATTTCCAATTTCCAAATCTACAAATTATCAAATTTCCTAATTTCCAAATTTCCTAATCTAGAAATTTGCAAATCTAAAAATTTGCAAATTTACAAATTTACATATGCACAAATTGAAAAGAATTTCTCAAAGATTCGTAATCAATTAAAACCACTTTACTAACATTTCCAACATTTCTTTTTTGTTTTACAGATGGTTCAACCTAGATGCTGGTCCAAACTAGGCTGCGCTTAATTACCAGACTGTGTGTCTTCATGCAAACTGAAGATGATGTTCATCAATTACGAGTAAGAGGAGTTACCGAGGCATAGGCATCATAATAAAAACCGTAAGAAGTCTAAATGTGCTCAATCTTCTCAACATTGTAAGATAACGTACCCTAATCGCCACGCTTGTAATGCTAGGTCGAGGAAAATGGAAATCTCGATGAATCAGAAGGACCAGGAGCACGCAACAGGGTTAATTGACCTTCGTTGTTGCCCGCTGCTTCGAACCCGAACGTAATTAATGGCTGCGAAAGGTGCTCGGCTCGTGTCCAGACAAAGTGCAACGCGAACGCTTGTCATGGAAACGGCAATGGACACCGGGATTAGAAGAAATGCGGGCGGATGATAACAAAACCGCCGTTAGTCGCGATACTCGTTTTCTGGCGAGGAAAACGAGAAGCACCCGGTCGGAAAGAGTAACGGGGGTGGCCGAGAGATAGGGACGGGTTTACAATAATAGAAGAAGGGTTTTTTACAGCGGCAGGGGATCGTGGCCGCGCAGCTGGAGACAAAACTTCGTCTCGGTTATCGTCCAGAAATGAGTCAGCCGCGACGCAGGCGCCAGACCTGTTTCCGAACAGCTCGCAGAGCGCACAGGAATCCGTAGAACTGTTCCTCGCAGATCGACTGAACGATTTCTGGAACCGCAAGGTCGTCCCGAAAGACGTTCATGCTCGAGTGGCACTTCCGTCGAGTGCTACTCGAGTCCATCGAACAGGAAATCCTGTTGGCATTTCCTTTTTGTTACAGCGAAGTTAACACTATGCCTACGAGTGGTTGGCATCTGCTGTAAATGACAAGATTTTGGTTGCATAACGTTAGACAAACATAATCTTGGCAAACAAACTTTTGGATCAAAGCAAGCGTCATTCTAATTACATGTATTCTCTCAATGAATTGCAAGTCAAAATGGAATTTCGTCACGTTCTTCCTTTAGAAGTTCAGCCATCGACGAATAGTGTGTGTTCATCAGGGCATTGTGTACTGCTCTCACCAAAAAGTTTAAATTCGGGAGCTATTTTAACTTAAATATTGAGTTGAGGAAATGAATATGAAATTTATATGTAAGGAGAAGGATGGAAAGAATTTATGAATGTATTATTTTCAACTTGGCAACACTATGTTTACGGAGTGCTAAAGCTGGCTATGTTGAATTATTTTACAAAAATGATAAGAGTACATTTAATCAGAGTTTTAGCGGTTTTTGCCATAACATATGTTCCAAGGAGTGAATGTATTGAATAAGTTTCCCACGAATGTGTCTCCGATAACTTCTAAATGGCTATTGTACCTTGCATTTGATCGAAACAGTTTTCATTTCATTTTATGACTTAGTATATGTAGGGTAAAAGGAACAAAACAGGGGGTCGGTCGGTCCCTTCGAGGGACCCAGATTCATTAATGAATTAGGGGGTCAACACAGGCAATCTGTATGTTTACATTGAACTTTGTAAATGGTCCGAATGACGTCAAAGATACAAAAATGCAAAAACCAGTATTTTATAAAAATGATAAGAGTACATTTAATCAGAGTTTTAGCGGTTTTTGCCATAACATATGTTCCAAGGAGTGAATGTATTGAATCAGTTTTCCACGAATGCGTCTCCAATAACTTCTAAATGACTATTGTATCTTGCACTTGGTCCAAACAGTTTTCATTTCCGTTTATGACTTAGTATATGCAGGGTAAAAGCCAGTCCCAGATTCATTAATGAATCAGGGGGTGAACACAGGCAATCGGTATGTTTACATTGAACTTTGTAAATGGTCCGAATGCTGTAAATGCGAAAACCAGTATTTTTGGGGGTCGTATCGGAGGGGCGGTGGCTCTTCGAGAACAAGGAGCGACGGTGATTCGAGTGTAGCGGTTCGGGCAAGAATGTGTTCGTCGAATTTTCCGTTCCCGGTACCGATGTATCCGGTGGTCGAGGATGATAGCGCCTCGAAAGAGTCTGGCTGTGTGCTTTCCTGGGCCGACGTGTCGGAGTCGTAGTCCTCTCCCCTCTGCTTTCACGGGATAATCGAGGCGGGACGATACGAAACGAAACGAGTCGAGACGAGTCGAGTCGAGTCGAGTCGAGAGTCGCCCTGAGGACACCGACACGAGCGTGGTTCAGCTCGTCAGCATTGCTCCGCAGGCTCAACACCGCTCCGCTTCAGTCCACTCCTGCGCGACACGACAGTAGCACCCGCTTCGCTGCACTCTACCCGCTGCTTCGCTACCCGCCGCTTCTCTACCCGCGCCTCTTCGGACACCCATCTCAGGGATCAGCTGTTTATTTCTCGGCTCGCAGGAGGCGCACGCTAGGACACCAGGATGAGGGAGATCGTGCATCTGCAGGCTGGACAATGCGGGAACCAAATCGGCGCCAAGGTAGGCCCTGCTGTTGCGTTTTTATTGACAATTGTTTCTTCGGGGGTTGTCAAGTTTTATTGGGACAATCGATACAGAATACCTTCGGTCCTTTAACAGTAGAACGACCGGGCAATAAATGTGTTGCTTCGTAACAGTGCCCATTCAGACTTCATACAACTTTTATTGTAATATCTGCTTCAATGAAGAGGTCCATTAAAAAATTTCCGACGAAAACATTTTGACTGCTCCGGTCGTGCTGCTGTGTTAAAAAATTCACCCTCTTGGGGCCATTCGCTGTTCTGTTAGCATCCCATGGAGCTTTCATACGCTCGGTTTAAGCGTCCACTTTTCTGGATTATTCTTTGTCGCCATTCTCCCTTTGCACATTTATTTATCGACTGTACGGTTTCGCTTGTTACGTCAGCTTTATTTTCTGCTTCAACCCTTGTGGCAATAATCAACATTTTCTACGGTATTTAATTACGTTGCGCCTTGTAACTTGTAAATGTAAATTAATCTGTGTTCATTGGACTTTGGATCTTTATGCGAAATGAAATTTTTATACGTCAATTGCAATCTATAGGAGCTGAGTAAAAATTGATTTCGCTCATTAATCATTTTTATATGTTAAAAATAGTATAGCGACATTGTTAAACTCTTTTAATCTGTTTATTATTTCGAATTAAACCTACTCATTTCTGCGCATAAATGCATAAAATCCGCAGTCTAGCGATCATCCAAGAATATGAGGGTCTAAAATAGTTTTTCTAAAATTATTTTAACTCCAAAACGAAACATTTCTTCCGACCTAGAACATTGTATATACATACATAAAATGGTGAAATTGACTCGAACAATACTGAAATGATTAGTAATTTATTAAATACAAATTTAATAACATGACAAATATTTTGAGTAATGATACAGCAATTTTTAGCGACGCCTTCGAGTGCTGAGGGTTAACGAAATTGAAAGTACTATAGCACCCAGTTATTGACGTTATTTAATACTTATTGTGATTGTCGATCACGTATGCTGCACAGGACAGCAATCTGAACGTGTCCGCTTCTTTTCACTGTAGGTCTTTCAATCTTCCAGTGAACTGGTAGAAAGTATTATATTTTTCGAGGACATTTATTGTAAAAATTCCGAGCTTTTCCTATAAAATTGTCGCTGTTTCGCGTGTAAAACAGTTCCTGGTAAAATATGGATTCGTCCCACTGCGTTCCGTAGAGGATAGTTCAATGGGGTTTTGAAATTTTTATGGGAGCATCGGTTCTAGTCGATAAGGGGTAGCTCGCCCTCTTTTAACTCGAACCTTACTGTCGAGCCTTTCGGGTGCAGCAGTTCCGTGTTCTTTTGCAATTGTTTTCCCGACGTTTCGCGACCAATGTGGCCAGGGGTCAGCTTCTTCAGGGGTCAGAAGATACGCCGATACTGTCACCGATACCAGGCTGCGATGCTCGCGAAATTTTTGCAACAACGATTTCAAAAAGACTTACACCCGATGCCCTCAAACGGATATACTATACTATACTATACTATAGTCAAGATTGCGTACCAGCATTAACATTAATTGCAAATTGCAATTATTAAAATAAAAATTGTTCAATTCCAAGATATTGAAGCCACACACAGTTCTCGTATCAATAATTTTGGGGAGTAGATAACAACGCAAAAGTGTTTTTAAGTTCCTCGAATTATGTCTATTGCTTTAAAAGCGTGGTAAAAAAATGTTTCTTGACCAACAAAAAAATCGAATTCCATTACAGTACTTTGTCGAACCACTTCGCTGCAATAATTACTATACTGATGGAAATATTGCACTTACGTCACAAGAAACTAAACAACATTTTTAGCGTAGTTATGCTACAATTTCATAATCAGCGAAATAACGTTTCCAATTTTATTAAAAATAAGCGATAAAATTAGAGGATAGCCTGAAGATCCTCAGTCTAATATTTACCAGAAATGGAATACTGAATTGCCAGCCGGAAGGGTCAGGACAGACCCGAGTAACATTATCCGAGGATCGGCGAGAGTTCAAGCGTCTCTAAAGCATTTCTGAAGCTTCTTTTAATAAAAGAAGAAGAAGAAGAAGAAGAAGAAGAAGTCGAAGAAGTCGAAGAAGAAGAAGAAGAAGAAGGCAATCCATTGCTCCAGTGTGTACAGAGCTTTAGGAAAGCCGTAGTTTCGTGGGCCGAGATGGAGCGATAGTCTCCGAAGAATTCGGGCTCCTAATCGAATTAAAGATAAGACGGTGCTCGGCAATGAGGAGCAATTTGAAGAGAGAGAGAGGGAGAGAGGAGAGAGGAGAGAGGCTGCCGCGTGTCCGGTCGATCGTCGCCGTCGGGAATGTCGGCTCGCAAGCCGGGGAAATTATTCGCGATCGCTATCGGGAATTTTCTCCACTTAAAGCCGCGGGATATTCGCATGCGGTCAGAAAGAGAAAGAGAGAGAGAGAGAGAGAGAGGGAGAGAGAGATTCTCTGTCGCCGGACGGAAATTCGTACGAAAGTAAAACGCGCGCCGGTCGTAAAGGGAAGCCAGTCATTGTTCTCGTCGTTTCGCGCGGCTGCTTTCGGAACCAGCTCGTGAATCATGCACGGCGCGGGGTGGCGACGATGATGATGGCGGCGGCGGCGGCATCGCGCAACAAGAGGGAACGCTCGCCGATTTTTCGCGAATCGCGATTAAAGATACCGGGGCCGGATTCTCTCTCGCAGACTCTCAGGCGATCGGTTCCCGATGTTACCGATCCCGAAGCTCTTCCATGCGGAAAACGACCGGCCGATCCAGCCGAGCGTGAATCGAACACAAAGGGGGCCCCCCCGTTTTCTTCGGGGAGGAACGGATCGGTGGACCCCCTCCGGCTAATTGGATCCCGGAGAGAGAACGAGTAATTACTCTGGCGACGCTCCGATTGTTTATGAATTTCGAAATCTTGCGAGGCGAAGGATCCTCCGGTTGCGAGAGATAGTCCTCGGAGAATTGCCACGCGCGGTTTCTGCATTGTGGAGCAGATCTGTATCGATGTAGGATAGTCGAGCACCGTCTTCAGCATCTGCTGATTAGTTCTTTCGGCTGTTTAATTGGGCTATTCTATTTGTTATCCGGGATATGCTAGGCGTACGGATTAATTCGTGGCCTCGTCTTTGCGTTGGGCTCATCTGCACACAATGAAAACGTACCTGAAGTATGAAAGTATTCTTCGTTTTCTATGGCCGTACATCATTGTACAGGCGATTGATGAACCTAGTGAAAGGGTGGTATGAAACCAAGATAGAATTAATTAATTGCGAGGACTACGAATTATAATGTGTACATATTTAGTACATGGAATAGTTTAGTACGTGAACCAGTTTTACCAATTTATTTGATTAATTTAGGGGTAGCATTTTTAGCCTAAAGTGATTTTAAACTTCTTAAAGACTTAAAATTGACAGTCTGATGATGACCGGATGTCCACCGGAAGAGTTCTCTAGAGTTTCTCAGAGTTCGTAGGGGCTCTTAAGAATTCCTCACAGTTCCAAAGAGTTCCTAACAGTTCCCAGAAGCTCTTATAGAGGTCTATACAGGTCTCATGAGTTCTCAAGAGTTCCCAAGAGTGCCGAGGGCTTCTTAAAAAACTTTTTCAGAGTTCCTCAGAGTTCCTCAGAGTTCCTCGGAGTTCCTCAGAGTTCCTCGGAGTTCCTCGGAATTCCTCAAAGTTTCTCAGAGTACCTTAGAGTTCCTAGCGGTTTCTCAAAATTCCTCAGAGTTCCTTAGAGTTCTTAGCGGTTTTCAGAATTCTTCGGAGTTCCTAAGAGGTCTTAGAAATCCTTAAGAGGTCCCTAAAAGTGCATAGATGTCCTTAAGAGCTCCCTAAAAGTGCCTAGATGTCCATAAGAGCTCTCAAATGTTCCCAATAATTCTCAAGAGGTCCGAAGAGTTCTCAAGTGGTCCCAAGAGTTCCCAAGAGTTCTCAAGTGTTTCCAAGAGCTCTCAGAAGTTCTCAAGAGCTCTCAGAAGTTCTCAAGAATTCTCAAGATTTCCCAAGAGTTCCCAAAATTTCCCAACAGTTTTAAAGAGGTCCCCACAAGCTCCCAGAGGTTCCTGGAGGTTCCTGGAGGTTACCAGAGGTTCCCGGAGGTCCCGAGAGGTCCTCGAACGAGGGGGCAATCCAGAACCGTCTCGAACACCGACACGGGCTATTAATAGCGTCCGAGAAAATAGTGAAAGCGCGACGAATGTGGAAGACGAACGACACACAGGTCGAGGTAGAGAGAGGGTGGTCTCCTCAAGCCAGGGGGCAGAGGCCGCGTTAATTTCGTGCAGCTCTATTTTTAGCTTCATCGCCTTATCCCCCCCCCCCCTATCTCACTCTCTCTTTAACCCTCTCTCTCTCTTCTCTCTACTTCCTTTTTATCCTTTCCTATCGGCGAACAATAAGTTGCTATTTCAAGCTGTCGAGGGATCATTTCGAACGTTTCTCGTTTGATTGCAGTTCTGGGAGGTGATCTCCGAGGAGCACGGGATCGATCAGTCCGGTATCTATCACGGGGACAGCGATCTACAATTGGAACGGATCTCGGTCTACTACAACGAGGCTTCCGGTAAGCGAACCAGATTCTCGTGAACGTCCGAAAAACGCGAGACGAGAGAGCGGCGAAGGTTCGTCGACTTTATCATGGAGCGTTTGTCGTCGACGGCTCTCTCGCGAATTCCTCTCGCGCTCTAAAATAGAAGCTGCTAACTCTCTCTCACTCTCTTTCTCTCTCGGTCACTCTCTCTCTCTCTCTCTCTCCTCCGTGCGTTTCTCTTTCGCCGTGGTCCCCGTCGCGATAGGAGGAACGCCAGGAAAAAGGGAGCAATTCGAGCGACAGCAAGGACCGCGTTTAGGCTGGAAATAGCAACGGCGGTGTTCACCCCTGGCTTTTATCCGAGCGCGGCCCCGATGGACGACGCGAATCCGTTCGGTTTTCGAGCGGGCGCCTCGCGCGTCCCCGTTCGCGCGACGATATTGCACGGTTTCGGCGCGTCTCGCCGGTTTCCGAAACGAAATTGGCCAGCCCCGCGGCTAATTTGCAAGCCGTACAGGCACACGCGTCGCCGCGCGTCACCCGAAGCCGTATAAGACACGCGTTTCCGTCGCCATTGTCGCGGCGAGTTTTCAGCCGGAATGACAATAGCTTCCGAAACCCGATTAATATGGGCAAGCCGAGCCGAGCCGAGCCGAGCGCGTGCCTTCTTTCCAGTCGTTTGTAACCCTCCGTCGTCCTCTAATTTCCCCTAAAATCCCCGCGCCGCCGCGACGCGACAACCATCATCTTTCCCGAGCCTCGAAACAGACGGATGACCTTGCCCAGCTATTTTCACTGGACGAGGGCAGCCGGTACACAGCCGCGCATGCCGCTCTCACATGGTTGTACCGTTGTTGCAGTCGCCACGTCGACGAACGGGGGCAAGTATGTGCCCAGAGCGATCCTGCTGGACCTGGAGCCCGGGACCATGGACGCGGTTCGTTCCGGGGACTACGGGAAGCTGTTCAGGCCGGACAACTTCGTGTTCGGTCAATCGGGCGCGGGGAACAACTGGGCGAAGGGCCATTACACCGAGGGCGCTGAGCTGGTCGACTCCGTGCTGGACGTGGTGCGAAAAGAATGCGAGAACTGCGACTGTCTTCAAGGTTTCCAGCTGACCCACTCGCTGGGCGGCGGCACCGGCTCCGGTATGGGAACCTTGCTGATCTCGAAGATCCGCGAGGAGTATCCCGACAGGATCATGAACACCTACTCGGTGATGCCGTCGCCGAAGGTGTCGGACACCGTGGTCGAACCGTACAACGCCACCCTGTCGGTTCACCAGCTGGTTGAGAACACGGACGAGACGTACTGCATCGACAACGAGGCCCTCTACGACATCTGTTTCCGCACGCTGAAGGTGTCGAACCCGAGCTACGGGGACCTGAACCATCTGGTCTCGCTGACCATGTCCGGGGTGACCACGTGCCTCAGGTTCCCCGGTCAGCTGAACGCCGACCTGAGGAAGCTAGCGGTGAACATGGTACCGTTCCCGCGTCTCCACTTCTTCATGCCCGGTTTCGCTCCTCTGACCTCCAGGTCCATGCAACAGTACTCCGCGCTCTCGGTGCCGGAGCTGACACAGCAGATGTTCGACGCGAAGAACATGATGGCCGCCTGCGACCCGAGACACGGAAGGTACCTGACGGTAGCCGCCGTGTTCCGGGGAAGAATGTCGATGAAGGAGGTCGACGAGCAGATGCTGAGCGTGCAGAACAAGAACAGCTCGTACTTCGTCGAATGGATACCGAACAACGTGAAGACCGCCGTGTGCGACATACCGCCGAAGGGGCTGAAGATGTCCTCGACGTTCATCGGGAACACCACCGCCATACAGGAGCTGTTCAAGAGGATCTCCGAGCAGTTCACCGCCATGTTCAGAAGGAAGGCGTTCCTCCATTGGTACACCGGCGAGGGGATGGACGAGATGGAGTTCACCGAGGCCGAGTCGAACATGAACGACCTGGTGTCCGAGTACCAGCAGTACCAGGAGGCCACCGCCGAAGAGGACTTCGAGGCCGAGGAGTGCGCCGACGACTTCGAGACCTGCGACCCGGAGTAGACCAGCCGGCAACGTCCGGACGTCCGGCAATCAACCCCTCTCCGTCTCTCTTTTCTGTATTTTAGAAGTGGTTCGGTACCGAGGCCCAGGTACAGTGAATTCTCGATATATGTCAGTAACACCGGCGTCATGTATCCTCCAGGAGACATATACCCTGTGTTGTATTCACGGTATTTGGTTGTGCGAGAGCTTCGTAGCCTCTCGTTGGGTTATCCTGCGGTAGTGGGGATAATTCCACGATGTTTGTCATCCAGATCTTTGCGACATATATCGAGGAATCACTGTAGTTCGCTTTTTGTACTTTTATACGCGGTAGAACGTCCTTTTCCGCTTCGCGAAGGCTTCTCAAGACTACTGGCTGGCCTTCGGAAATTTGTCGTGGACCCGGAGGAGGATAGAGAGGACGGGGGTAGACAAAGAGACAATCCTTGATGACCAAACGCCAAAGCACCGCAACCAAAAATCTGCCTTCTCTGTTATACCCGCAACATTATTCATATATAAGCGTATTAATCGTGGCACGCGTTTTACGGTAGCGCAAGTTTGTTCCTTAACGAAAATATAAGAATTTTTTCGATTATGTACGAGTTACGAAACGTCCTTGAACCTCGGTTTTTGCGTGTTAGTCTGGAAAGCGGCACGGCAGACTGCGGATTTTGTGCACTTAGGGGAAAAGGGAATTGCTGATATAGAAGAGTGTCCTGTCCGACTTGTTAATATCGTTACAAGATAACTATGTTCTCACTTAGCTCCAGTTCCCGAAAAATCTTACACAATTTTGCATAAAGATCCGCAGTCTAGTCTCGTTGAGTGTGAAAGATATGTGCGTCTGTTTTTAATTATTCTCTCATGAAACTCGTACTGGCACATTGGTGACGTTGCCCCTTTTAAAATGAGACCAAACACCACACCATTCGGATCACGTTTGTTCATTTAATCGCATATTAAATTTAAAAATTATTTAATTGTTAAAATACATAAACAGTTCAATCGATCCAAATACGATATTAAATCACTAAAGATTTAATCCAGCAGTGTAGCTAGGTTGCTCCGAGGATGCAACTTCTATCATCAGTTCGGATAATAGGGGTTCCACTTTATCGTGAATTAAACGAATACAGAGGCACCGAATTGCGTCGCGTTTGGACTCGTTTTAATCGGAAAATTGTTGCGAATATGTTGGTGCAACTCGTGGTCCGTTCCCTGAGATCGAAATACTGTTTCGCATATACGATTGCTGTCGGTACTCCTCGATCAGATCGTGCACTGTCCCCCGCGCCTCCTCGAACTCCGCCTCGTCCATCCCCTCCGCCGTGTACCAATGGGTGTAGGCCTTCCTCTTCAGCATATCGTCGAACCTGGACATCAGCTTCTTGAGAGGCTCTTGAACCGCCGTCGTGTTCGATATCAGGGTGGCGTTCATCGAGGCTCCGCGCGGAGCAACCTTGCAGATCGCAGACTGCACGTTGTTCGGGATCCACTCGACGAAACTCGAGCTGTTCCTGCTCTGTAGTCTGCTCATTTGCTGCTCCACGCGCTGGAACGAAACGATCGTCTTTCGAACGGTTCAAACACTCCGATCAAGGTCGTAGAATCGTTTCAGCGAGGCATCCTCCAGTAGATCGTGGAGTTTCTTGCAAGATCAACATTTTATGCATTTGTTGCGAGAAACGGGGGCTGAACGAAAATACCGTATTTTTATATTCTTCCAGATTCTTTTAACCTTCATACCGTTTTCGCCTATTCGTTTCTCTCACGAATGCATAAAATCCACCGCCTACTTATGAAGCGTCTGCTTACGGGACGCGTACTTACGAGGAGTCTACTCAACGCTTTATCCACCGGGAAGAAATCTTTTATATAATAATACCGAACAAAATTTTTAGACTACGTTAGCGGGGGTGGCGTTTTCAACTTTGAACGACCTTTTTCGACTTTGAAAGACTATAAAATCTCGCCGGTAGACGCTGCGTTAGCGGAACTGCGGTTTCGAACCTTGCTGGACGCCTCGCCGCGGAAGATGACGGCAACGGCGATCATTTTCCCCAGTATCGAATCATAGTCGACAAACGCGTTTTTCGGGTCGAACAGCTGCCTCGATAGGTCGAGCACAGACGCCGTTTTGTACTGGGCCGCGCTCCTCGAGGTGAGGGGAGAGTATCCTGTGACGAAGAAGTGCAACCTGGGGAACGGGACCAGGTTGACGTGCATCTTTCGGAGATCGGTGGTCGGTTGTCCGGGGAATCTGAAGCAGCAGGTGACGCCGGACATGCAGGCGGAGATCAGGTGATTCGTGTCGGCGTAATTAGGCGTGGAGATTCGCAGAAGCCTTGTGCAGATTCGATGCAGCGCGTGGTTGTCCATGAAGAAACTTAGGTTCACGCAGTCTATCGAGGTGCAGAGACCTAGAACCGCGTTGTAGGGTTCGACCACGACGTCCGACATCTTTGTGGAGGGCATCACGCTGTAGCATTTCAAGATCCTGTCCGGATACTCCTCCTTCAGCTTGGTCATCAGCAGCGCGCCGACCCCTGACCCCGTACCACCGCCCAGGGAGCGGACCATCTGGAAACCTGCGTCCATAGAGGCTCCCAAAATTTAGATTGTTTAACCAATTATTGGCAGTTTTGTTACGTCTAGTCTAGATCTTATAACCCTAAAAAATTTAGCTTTGAAGACCTTAAAAGGATTACTCTTAGTGGGCGTGGCCATTGATTTCAATCCTGCCTAATCTAGATTTTGTATCCCCTGGACATTTAGCTCTAGAGATCCCAAAAACTGCGTATAGAATGTTTTGAGTGGGCGTGGCTTTGCTGCCATTGATTTCAATCCTGACAAGTCTAGATTTTGTATCCCCTGGACCTTTAGCTCTAAAGATCCCAAAAACTGCGTATAGAATGTTTTCAGTGGGCGTGTCCTCGATGCTCTCAATTTCAACAAAGCCCCGCCCAGCCGGGATTCTACTGCTCCGAATGGGCGTGGCTTCGTTGCCTTCGGTTTTAACGATATTATGACTAGCTTTTGTATTTTTCGTCCCCTAAAGATATAGAAAGACCTGAAGTCCTTCGAAGACCTGAAAAATCTAGTTTTAGAGACCATAAAAGCCTCGCTCCACGTGGAAAACCTTGAGCGGGCGTGGCTTTCTTGCTCCCTGAACGACCCACGGCCCCGCCCATGTCTGATTTGAACAAATGTTTTCCAGCTTTTCAAGGACAACGTGTTTTAAAGAACTCTTTATCCTTCGTCACCTTGCAACATGTCGCAGTTTTCGGCTTCCCTGCGGATGATCTCCAGGGCATTTTCCACCAATTCCGCGCCCTCGCTGTAGTAACCCTTCGCCCAATTGTTCCCGGCGCTTTCGCATCCGACCACGAAGTTTTCAGGATTGAACAGTCCTCCACAGTTCGTGGACAGCGCGGGGGGCAAGGTGGAAGGATCGAGATCGATCAAGACCGCTCTCGGAACGAATCTACATTCTTTTCAGGATAGTCGTGTCGCTTTTTGATCGGCTAAAAATCACAGTTCCAGCTCATCTTATAGTACCTGGCCCTTCGTTGAAGTAAACCTCGATGTTGTTCAACTGCATGTCAGACTCGCCGCAGTAGACGCCATCTCTGTCCAAACCGTGCTCGTCCGTGATCAACTCCCAAAACTGGAAACGAGACTTTTCGAACCGGAAAGAAAACGTACAGACACCTGTGGACTACCTTTCGGCCGACATTGTTCCCGCACTGACCCAGCTGTATGTGCACGATCTCCCTCATTCTTTCAGAACACCGAGCCGCCGAAGACTAGAATTTCGAAAATTGTCCTGGAAAAATTACGGGATCTCTCGCGTCGACTTCATGGCGATGCTTCGGGGAGCAGAAGCGAGGATCTCGAGGGACGAGATCTCTTGGTCCGCTTCGATCTTTTTGGTTGAAGGATGAGGTTCGGGTTTGGTTGAAGAAGAAAAAAAAAAAGAAAAAATAAACGAACAATACGGAATGAACGATCGACGCGGCCACGGAGCCCGCATTAACGTTCATTCCGAGCGATTCGCAACGGCACGCAATAATAAAGTGTTTGTCCTCGGGGCACCGATGAGATAATACGTGATCGCCAATTTTTACCAAGGTCTTGGCTTCATCAATGCCCCAGTTGACCAGAAGGACGAGAGCATGAGTTCGATGACGCGGCACGCGACACGTGCTCGCACGACATTTCTCTGCGCTCGCGGAAACTCGGCTACTCTCGTCAACGTACAGTGAATTCTCGATATATGTCATCGACACGGGTCTCCCCAGCGACATGCATCGTCCAGGAGACGTACCCGAGATGTGTACGGGGATAATTCCGCGACATTTATCGTACGGGTCTTGACGACGTATATAGAGAAATCATCTCTCGCCCTTTCGGTTGCAGCAACATTTTCGTTAACTTGTAGAGCGTTCTTTAGTATAGCTTTCAGTAGAGGGTGCACAAAATGAGAGTAAATCAAAAGACGTTCCGGACTCGTCGTCTGGCGACTTTTTGACTCCCCTTGGTGCCTTTTTCCATCATTCGGTAAAAGCGGCGACTTTTTAAAATAATTGTTGCTTTTTAAAGTTGTTGGCTCAGCGTGTACATTGTTTTTGACTGATATTTAACCTCTTGAGCACGGCGCGCTCGTTCGCAACTCTGTGCCTGGCCGCGCATGGCATAAATGCCACTATAGTGGCGTTACCGTTCAAACTGACGCTTTCCACGGAAGCCACTACAGTGGCGTACAGTCCTTAAGAGTTTAAGCAAAATAAATATTGTCTGTGGCAAAATATAGAAATCACTGAAAAATGTCTTTCTTCCCTTGAAGGCCTATTTCAGGGCCGTCACTTTTACAGAAAAATGGTCAAATTTTTTAAACTAATTTTCTAGTATTACCTAGAGCCAAGAAAATGGGTTTCCGGCTACCTAAAGTCACAGGAGCGAGCAACCCCGGAGGTCTATTAAAATTTCTGGAAGTCTATTAAAATTTCTGGAGGTTTAATAAAATTCCTGGAAGTCTATTAAAATTCCAGAAAGTCTATTAAAATTTCTGGAAGTCTATTACAATTTCTAGAAGTCTATTAAAATTCCAGAAAGTCTATTCTATATACTTTTGAAAGTTTATAAAAATTCCAGAAAGTCTACTAAAATTGCTGGAGGTCTATCAAAATTCCTAGAACTCCCTAAAGTGAATGCACCACATTCTTTCCCGCCTATAAAAACACCGGAGAAACGGGATTTTCGCAAGGAGCGTTCATCAACATCCAATTAGGGTGCAGAACGTTGGACCAGATATTTACTTACGTGTTCGGGCGTGCAACATCGTGACAGATGAAAGAACGTCGTTCGATTGATTCAACAAACCCAATACATTTTCTCTAAATCACATATAAGGTATAAAGTATACACGTATAATAGATAAAAGATAGATAGGTATACAATAATGCAGTGTGTATAAGGGTGTGCACCTACGTAAATATAAAAATCGATCGAAACTCGGTCTTAAGAAGATACATCGTAGTAAGAAAAACCAGTAAATCGACTCGCTAATAACGAATGCAAAGCCACTACAACCATTTTGACAAGATTCGGTGGTTCCCGTGCGAGAAGCTTCACAAGAAATTTCCGGGATGTCGGGGGCGCGCAGCTTCACAGGAAATTTCCGGGTGGTTCCCGAGGACCCCGAAGTCGGAGAAGAGAACCAGACCGATGGTGTTCTACTTCTCCTCGGCATCTTCCACCTCGTCGTACTCTCCCTCGTCCTCGACGGTGGCGTCCTGATACTGCTGATATTCGGACACCAGATCGTTCATGTTCGACTCCGCCTCGGTGAACTCCATCTCGTCCATCCCCTCGCCGGTGTACCAATGGAGGAACGCCTTCCTCCTGAACATGGCGGTGAACTGTTCGGAGATCCTCTTGAACAGCTCCTGGATGGCGGTCGAGTTTCCGATGAACGTGGCGGACATCTTGAGACCTCTCGGCGGGATGTCGCAGACGGCGGTCTTCACGTTGTTCGGTATCCATTCCACGAAGTACGCGCTGTTCTTGTTCTGGATGTTGAGCATCTGCTCGTCGACCTCCTTCATCGACATCCTGCCCCTGAAGACGGCCGCCACGGTCAGGAACCTTCCGTGCTTCGGGTCGCAGGCGGCCATCATGTTCTTCGAGTCGAACATCTGCTGCGTCAGCTCCGGCACCGTCAGGGCTCTGTACTGTTGGCTTCCTCGCGCGGTCAGAGGAGCGAACCCGGGCATGAAGAAGTGAAGACGCGGGAACGGGACCATGTTCACCGCGAGCTTCCTCAGGTCGGCGTTCAGCTGGCCGGGGAACCTGAGACAGGTGGTCACGCCGGACATCGTCGCGGACACTAGGTGGTTCAGGTCGCTGTAGGACGGCGTGGACAGCTTCAGGGTGCGGAAGCAGATGTCGTAGAGGGCCTCGTTGTCGATGCAGTACGCCTGGTCCGTGTTCTCCACCAGCTGGTGAACGGACAGGGTCGCGTTGTACGGCTCGACAACGGTGTCGGACACCTTCGGCGACGGCACCACCGAGAACGTCGCCATGATCCTGTCCGGATAGTCCTCCCGGATCTTCGAGATCAGCAACGTGCCCATCCCTGACCCGGTGCCGCCGCCCAGTGAGTGGGTCAGCTGGAAACCCTGAAGACAGTCGCAGCTCTCGGCCTCCTTCCTCACAACGTCCAGCACCGAGTCCACCAGCTCTGCACCCTCGGTGTAGTGTCCTTTCGCCCAGTTGTTCCCGGCCCCGGACTGGCCGAACACGAAGTTGTCGGGCCTGAAGATCTGACCGAACGGGCCCGAGCGAACCGCGTCCATCGTGCCCGGTTCCAAGTCGACCAGGATCGATCGGGGAACATACTTCCCAGCCGACGCCTCGCTGTAGTACACGTTGATCCTCTCCAGCTGTAGATCACAGTCCCCGTGGTACGATCCAGTCGGGTCGATGTCGTGCTCGTCGGAGATCACCTCCCAGAACTGTTTCGAATACGGTCTTTATGGTACCGATGATCCGGCGTCATCCTCAACTACCGAACTCCCCGTCTGCAATTGTTTCGTCGGAGGTCTCTGGTTCGCATAATTTCGCGTTCGTTCAGAGATCTGTGCCCACTACCCTCTGGTTATTTCGAGAATTTTTATACTGGTTTTACGGGGTGACCTATGATCCCGAGGAACTTGCACTTTTTTAAAAACCGATAGCTTTTTTCACAGATTACAGATCGGAGATTAGTTCATCATTCTTAAAAACCCATGGCTGGAAAACCTTTTGATTCATTTTTCAACGGAATTTTGTTTCTCAAGAAATTGCTTCAGATTATAATGTGAAAAAATGTCTACTGGAAAACCTTTCGATTAATTTTTCAACGGAATTTTGTTTCTCAAGAAATTGCTTCAGATTATAATGTGAAAAACTGTCTACTGGAAAACCTTTCGATTAATTTTTCAACGGAATTTTGTTTCTCAAGAAATTGTTTCAGATTGTAATGTGAAAAAATGTCTACGCTTCCTCTCGGTACAGTACGACTTCCGGAAATTCTATTCACAGTGGTTTCTCTATATATGTCGCCAAGGTCTCGATGGTGAACGTCGCGGAATTATCCCCACTACTGCAGGGTGTACTCTGTGAGAGGACCCGAAGCTCGAGAGGTCTCGGACACCGAGTAGAGTAAATATAGCACAGTCTCCTGTACGATACATGACGCTGTTAAGTGTTATTGACATATATCGAGAATTCACGTGTGGACAGGATGCGAGAAAATTGCAATGAGCAGCGAAACAGAGACCTTCGACTGAGACCGGCCCGGAGGACTCTCAACGAATCTGTCAGATCGACGAACGTATCGTTGACATCGTTGTCATTGGCGAGGTTAGGTCGCTCGTACAGTCTACCGAGCAACCTAATCCTCTCGCGGAACCGAGCTAGCTTATCGGCGCGTCGGGTTTTCGTGCGGTTCGTCCGTGCGCGTTTCAGGTTTTCCCGCGTCACCGAGAACCCTCTTCGTCCGCCGTGTTTCTCTGTCACTGACCTTGGCACCGATCTGGTTGCCGCATTGTCCGACCTGTATGTGCACGATTTCCCGCATTGTTCGGCCGTTGGTTCGGGACAGTCTCGGACACGGTTTTTCCTCTGATCGCAGCGAGGACGGAGAGAGCCGAGCTCTTTCGACGACGAGGTTTCCGGTTCGGGGTGCCTCGCGTTCGACGTGTTACGTCGGAATGTCTCTCGAGCAAACAGAAACAGACGACTGTTCGCCTCACCTTGGCGACAACGGAACGCGCGAATTTCCGGTTTCGCGAGACCGTCGACAATCGTCGACAATCGTCGACGGTATTGACAATGTTTCTTAATACCCTGTAGCAAAAATGGTTCCCGCGAAACGAGCACGGACCGGCGATACGCGAGCGCTGTTACGATACAACGTATTCGTTTCCTGCTCCCTCGAGGTCGTTCACTGCGTTCTTTTACGCTCGATGACCGCCACCGTCGTGTTCTGACGGTCCTCCTCGAGTTCCGCGAGCTCCTTCGCGCCCTCGGCTACCCTCCAAGCAGGATCCTCTTCGGGTTGCCCGTTTTGTGCGTAGTCGAAACAGGAGCTCGCCGCTTCCTGCTCCTCCTCCTCGTCCGGCGACTTGGACGCTGAAGAACGGCTACCCGGTCGGCCGTTCGCTGAACATCTCAGTGGCATTGATTCACGCTTGCTCTCGTGGTTCTTCCTCTTTCTGAAACACAGTTCACGGGATTCTCTCCGTTAATCCCCGTTCTGACCCCGAGGCTGACCTCTACAGGGGTCGAAAGCGAAATGCAGTTTCCCGACATTAAGGACATGATATTAAGGTCTCGATATTTTTTGGTCCGCGATTGTTATTATAGATATGTGTTGGAAATTGTTCGTATACTCGAAGAGTTAAGTGGAAGCGAGTATCACACCTTGAAGAAACGTCGAGAACATAAGCAAATAAGAGAACGATAATGGCAACAATCGCGACAGTTGAAATTGTAGGGATTTGGAGGTTAGGGTGGAAAAGGGCACCGACCTTGGCAGCGTGGGGCAGGACCAGAGCTTGAAGTCGGCGCCGAAGAGCTCCCCCTCCTCGATGGTCTGTGGCAGATGGATGTTGAGAGTCTCCGGAAGGAAGATGGACGTGAGAGCACCGGCGACGCTTAGGGTGCCCATGATGATGAGCGGCAGCACCCTGGAGTAGACCGCCAGGTGGACGATGTACGGGAACGCGAGCAAACCGATGCCCGCGATGAACGAGGCGATGCCCATCGCCTGGGACCTCAGCACCGTCGGCAACAGTTCGCCGACGAACACGTAGAACACAGCGAACGAGGCGGCGATACCGAATTTACCTATCATCGCCAGGCACACGGTCACCCAGACGGCGTCTGCTACGGCAGAGATCAGATTCATTCGTGAACTCGATCGGTAGATTTTCGCGGGAGCAAGAAAAAGCGCGCACCTTCGGGGACGAACATGCAGGAGACGCAGGCCACGCCTCCCAGGAGCATGGTCAGACACAGGACCCACCTTCTGCCGAGCCTGTCCATCGCGTACCAGGTGATCACGTACGAGGGTATCTCCACGAGGCCACCTGCGGGCAATGGAAACATCAAACGTGTTCGTCGGGGCGTGCAGCTTCGCGAGAGACCCGAGCTCCGTCGAAAAATCGGTAATGTTGCGCTTCTGTCTCTAAGGGGAATGTCGAGGGGCGGGGCCGATAGTTGGCAACGCCCATTTCTCGCGCTCAGGCTCCGCCCCGGCCCGCCCAGATTCCTATCGCTGGCCCGGGGAACGCTCGATAATTAGGAGAGTCTCTTTGGGAGAGTCGATCAATTTCTGAAGCTCCTAGAATAACAAGGATGGATCTCTGATATTTCTCAAGGTGTACAGAGTCCGGGTCAGAGGTTGCCCCCGGGGGTACTGTCCTGAAGTAAGGTTGGGATTGAAACCACGCCCAATTTACATACAAATGGACAAAGAACGCGGAGAATTGATCTCGGATTCACAAGTTCCGGATAGAAGTTGGCTTTTAGAGCTCTGTTGAAATTGAAGCCACGCCCACATTACAGAGAGAGGAGGAGAGGGAGAAGAAGGTAGAATTTCTGAGGTTCCAACTTATGGTAC
>CM052142.1:7237451-7258210 GCA_028454255.1 Halictus ligatus | reverse complement strand
TCGTGACCTCGTTTCGTAAAATAAAATTTGTCCGATCAGTATGTTTTCACCGGCGCGTTGATTTCAGCTCACCTAGTATGAAGGGTATCTGGTAGATAGCGGGGAAGAAGAGGCCGTTGATGGTCCTCATCGCGGTGTAGATGACGTAGTTCGGGCTGAAGCTGGTGGCGATCGAGAATATCACCTCGAGGAATAGTATCGCGAAGAACGCGGTCCTTCGGCCCCATTTGTCGGCGATCCAGCCGAACACCACGTTCCCGAAGAGGCTGCCGACGTAGAAGAAAGTCGTAGAGGTGGAAGGCCACCAGCTGTTGTCGCATACCAAGTCTAGCTATGTGGATGCAGAATGCCATTAAAACGCTAGATCTCGCGGCCGTTACCGATCCCGGAGGCGGGAACGTCGCGGGATATTTTCCGCGGGCCCGGCGCGCATCTTCGAAAACAAGATCGGAGCGTAAACGACCCGGTGAAACGAGATTACGGGTGTCGAAACGATGATGCGAGGCATCGTGCGCGGCCGATATCGCGCCGTCATCGTCCCGCTGGAGTCATTGCTCCGAGCCCGGCAAAATTACACGTTGTTAATTACAAACGGAACGGTCCCAGGGGTTTCTCGGGTTGCACTAAAACTGCGGTTATTTGTTTACTTGCTAGAATGGGAGACTATAGCACTACCCCTATAAGGGATGTTTATTGTAAACAATTGATGTCCTGTGGGCACGCCGTAGTTGACAAATTAAGGTCAAGGGAAGTTACAATTTTTAGCGAATCCGAGTTCGACACGCCTAAACGATTTGAAATGGGTAGACTTAAAATTGCGAAATTTGAACAAAAAAGTTAGCATGGAAATGGTTGTTAAATTATTATTAGCTGCACCACGCCTTCTTATGTTGCGAAATTACTTCCTAAAACAAAAACGATAGCTGCAAGTTGCTGCAGCTAAATTTTAGATTCATGTGATTTGGAATTACTAATTACTATTGGAGTTATTGAAAGAGAAGATTTTATTTGACTCCTGTTTCTCGCAATAGATGCAATTTTGATAACTAAAGATAAATTTTTTGATCGCATAAAGATCCGTGGTCTAGTTAAGCGTTATCAGTAGAATGAAAAAGGGGGTATGAGAGTGTAGTAGTCTGCAGAACATTGGAAAACTTTAGTACACAAAGTTATAGCGTTCTTGTCGATCTATGTGCGTGATCCACATTGTTTCTAGGCTGTTTATTCTGCTCGGTGCATTTAGGCCAATAATCTCCCGCGGATCAGTTACATCTGGAAACAATATTTGTCTGTCGTCGCGTCTCTCCCGATAACGAACACACGCCACGGAAGCGTACCAGAAGAGATCCGGGTTTGATGCGCGTGCAAACTTTTCTCAATTATCGAGGACTGGAGGTGAGGAACGATCGAACGATATCGCGAGAAGATTTTCGACGATCCTCCCCGTGCGACACTCGCCGACAATTAAATCGGAAACGGGGATCCGCCGGGCTCCCACAGCCGGAGGTGTCCATCATCCTCCATGGACAAGAGGAAAAACGAGCTCCCTACCGCCGGCGCGGCGTTCTGAGTCGATCGTAAATCATCGGGGAGAGTCGTCATCCCCCGGTTTCTTATCGGATTGTAGAACCTAGGCGATGCCCATGCAGGGCCACAGGTTGCAGAAGAATGGGAGGAAAGAAGGGACCCACAGAAAACAGAGGATACCGGACAACAGAGGACCCTCGGAAAACATTGGACTCTCAGAAGGCTGAGGACTCTCAAGAAACATTGGACTCTCAGAAGGCTGAGGACTCTCAGAAAACATTGGACTCTCAGAAAACATTGGACTCTTAGCAAACGTTGGACTCTCAGAAAGCAGAGGACCCTCAGAAAACAGAGGACTCTCAGAAAGTAGAGGACTCTTAGAAAACAGAGGACCCTAAGAAAACATTGGATTCTCAGAAAACAGAAGACTCTCAGAAAGTAGAGGACTCTCAGAAAACAGAGAACTCTAAGAAAACGGAGGATCCTCAGAAAACATTGGATTCCCAGAAAGCGGTGGACTCTCAGAAAACATTGGACTCTCAGAAAGCAGAGGACTCTCAGAAAGCATTGGACTCTCAGAAAGCATTGGACTCTCATAAAGCAAAGGACTCTCAGAAAGCATTGGACTCTCAGAAAACAGAGGACCCTCAGCAAACGGACGACTCTCAGAAAACATCGGACTCTCAGCAAACATTGGGCTCTCAGAAAACATTGGACTCTCAGAAACAAGGGGCCCTCAGAAAGGGGGGGACTCTCAGAAAACATTGGGCTCTCAGAAAACATTGGGCTCTCAGAAAACATTGGACTCTCAGAAAGCAGAGGACTCTCAGAAAGCGGGGTACTCTCAGAAAACATCGGACCCTTTCGCAAAACCTGGACGACCTCCAAGTGATCGGTGTCCCAACGTCCAGGGCCACAACAAAAGAGTGACCCTCGAAGACTAGAGGACCGTTGCAAGTCCACAAGGAAGTAGTTCTCAGAATCCAAAGAGTTCTCAGAAAACAGAGATTTCCCAGAAAACAGAGTGAACATCTGCTTTTCCGCGGAAGCTCCGTGGCGCATCGCGTGCCGGCAGAACGTGGTCTCGCTACCAAGATGGCGGCCGCATCCTTGCGATCTCGAGATGCTTGGACTTTGAGTCCGACTCGAATTCGAGGCTCGCGTCCACGTTGCCGTCGTCGACGGCGGCAGAATTTCATTAATCGAATGACGCGTGTACGGGGCAAGTACGTGCTTGGCGCGCAAACGCGCGCGACGTCCACTCTACGGCGAGTAGATTGCGCTCACGTACGCCACTGGGACGATGGATGATGCCGTAGCGATTCCCACGTCACGTCATCGAGCGCCGCTTTTTAACCAGCTATCTCGCTGCCCCGACTTTTCCGAAGCTGGAACCTGTAACGACGAAGTCCACGCTCTTCGATGACAACGATGACTCGCATAGTCGGGTCTGTCGTATAGCTGACTCTTTGTAGTCCAAAACGAACCCTTTTGTTTCGGAACTTGGTCCAAAAATATCTGTGGCGACCTAGGCGAAGGGTACATCTACATTAAGGGTTGACCTTTTGGAGTCCATGAAGACTCCTTTAGATTTGGAACATGCTAAGAAACAAATCTCCGCTGGCCTAGGCGAAGAGTACCGTTCAGGATTGGAAGAGTACATTTTCTAGCAGAGGATCTCTTGCGTACCTGTACAAGAATACCCTAATCGACATAGCAGCAGTGTTGCTAGAACTTGACGCAGCTAATCTCTGGTAACCTAGGTGAAGAGTCCAGTTCAGGATTGGAGAAGGACATTTTCTACCACAGGATCTCTAGTATATTTGTACAAGAATACCCTAATTGCAAGCCCTCGGTTCAGTTCTTATTTAGCTACCTCGGAGGAACTTATCACAGCACATCTCTGCGGGCCTAAGGGAGAAGCACAGTTCAGGATTAAGAGAGAACTGTTCAAGATTAGAAGAGGGCATCTGATACACATGTGCACTCACATATCAGTGCAGGAAGTCCTGGCCACTTCGCATTTAGCTACCGCAGTGTGCAGAAACTTGTCAGAGCACAGTTCAGGATTAAGATAGAACAGTTCAGGATTAAGATAGAACAGTTCAGGATTAAGATAGAACTGTTCAGGATTAAGAGAGAACTATTCAGGATTAGAAGAGGGCATCTCCTACACACCTGCACTTGCATATCAGTGCAGGAATCGTCCCCTAATCAATATTGCAAGTGTTAAAAGTCCTGGCCACTTCTCATTTAGCTACCGCAGTGTGCAGAAACTTGTCACAGCACATCTCTGCGGGCCTAAGTGAGGAGCACAGTTCAGGATTAAGATAGAACTGTTCAGGATTAAGAGAGAACTGTGCAGGATTAGAAGAGGACATCTCCTACACACCTGCACTTGCATATCAGTGCAGGAATCGTCCCCTAATCGATATTGCAAGTGTTACAAGTCCTGGCCACTTCTCACTTAGCTACCGCAGTGTGCAGAAACTTGTCACAGCACATCTCTGCGATCCTAAGTGAGGAGCACAGTTCAGGATTAAAGGAGACCCGTTCAGGATTAGAAGAGGACATCTGCTACACACCTCTCCGCCGACATACTCGTACAAGAATCGTCACCTAATCGACATTGCAAGTCCCGGCCACTTCTCGTTCAGCTGCCCGTTCGAGAGAACGTTTACCAGCAGCATGTTCTCGCGAACAGCGAGTGTCGATCTTTCTTAAGATCGGCTGTTGAACATCGATCCTGGCCGTTCGTTCGCATGACAGCGCCCCACGCGTAGCTTCCGGTGGTTTGCCCGGCGAGGAACGTTTAACCGGCGGTGTTCGCGAGCAGGCTCCGCTCCCGCTGAAAGAGCGTCGGTAAACACACGCGGAGCGCGCAAACGAACTGTTTCATCGAGCACCGATGATCAGCTCGGGCAAATAATCATGGCGGAGGGGGTCCGCGGGGGGGGGGGAGGGGGGAGGGGGCGGTCGACGAGCGGTCGTCGTGGGCGTTCGTGAACACGAAGTTTGATTTAAGCTAATTGCCACTCACGGACTTTTGATGTCTGCGTGAAACGCAAAAGGTAAATTGCATGGAAATACGGGAGAGACCGCTGCACCGCGATATGACGACGCGTTATTGTCAAGGGCAGCCCCGTGGACAAGCGCGCCCGCAGGACGTTAACGACGCGTGTGCAGATTTTATCACCCTGACACAGTTCGAAAACGATATATTGATATGACCGCGGGTTAGGTTGCCGCGTCCACGTCGCGCCGTTTCAGCCGATAGACCCGCGAAAGCCCGTCGTTGATCTTTCTCTATTTCTCACTCTCTCTCTCTCTCTCTCTTTTTCTCTCTCGCTCTTGAGACGAAGCGGCCGCGATCTTCGACCGGATATCCGGTTCGCCGGAACCGGTGGCGACTTCCGTGGCAGCTCGTTTGCGCCCGGAAACGATCCGATGTTCTCCGATGGTCGATCAACCGTTTTCGGACAGCTATTTGTCACCATGAACGGCAGAAAAGGTGGTCGTCATTCGCCCGAATTCGTTTCAATTGGGACAAATCGTAGAACGCGTTCTTCGTGGTTGAGCATTTTCGGCCGGGGCAATTGGAGAATAGCGACTGGTCAGATCAGCACTGGCCTAGCATTAGAAGATTGGTACGAGTCGTAGGACAACGCTTCAAAATTAAAATTTTTGGGAGAAAACAAGAGATCGTCGTTCGGCCGAATTTGTTTCAATTGGGACAAATCGTAGAACGCGTTCTTCGTGGTTGAGCATTTTCGGCCGGGGCAATTGGAGAATAGCGACTGGTCAGATCAGCACTGGCCTAGCATTAGAAGATTGGTACGAGTCGCAGGACAACGCTTCGAAATTGAAAAGTTCTGTCACCATGAACGGCAGAAAAGGTGGTCGTCATTCGCCCGAATTCGTTTCAATTGGGACAAATCGTAGAACGCGTTCTTCGTGGTTGAACATTTTCGGCCGGGGCAATTGGAGAATAGCGACTGATCAGATCAGCACTGGCCTAGCATTATAACATTAGTACGAGTCGTAGAACAACGCTTCAAAATTGAAATTTTCGGGTGAAAACAGGAGGTTGTCGTTCGGCCGAATTTGTTTCAATTGGGACAAATCGTAGAACGCGTTCTTCGTGGTTGAACATTTTCGGCCGGGGCAATTGGAGAATAGCGGCTGGTCAGATCAGCACTGGCCTAGCATTAGAAGATTGGTACGAACCGTAGAACAACGCTTCAAAATTGAAATTTTCGGGTGAAAACAGGAGGTCGTTGTTCGCCCCAATTCGTTTCAATTGGGACAAATCGAAGAACGCGTTCTTCGTGGTTGAACATTTTCGGCCGGAGCAATTGGAGAATAGTGACTGATCAAATCAGCACTGTCCTAGCATTAGAAGATTAGTACGAACCGTAGGACAACGCTTCAAAATTAAAATTTTTGGGAGGAAACAAGAGGTTGTCGTTCGACCGAATTCGGTTCAATTGGGACAAATCGTAGAACGCGTTCTTCGTGGTCGAACACTTTCGGCCGGAGAATAGCGACTGGTCAAATCAGCACTGGCCTACCATTAGAAGATTAGAATCCTGGGACAGCTCTTCAAGATTGAAAATCCCATAATTTTCCATCGAAAAGTGCAACCGCACGACGTTTGGTGCGATTTCATAGGAGCACGCGTTTGTTGAAGAGGGTCTAAACTGCGAAAAGAGCGACGATCGGAAGATACGCGCTAGTTGAGAACGGTGCCGGTTAATTAGATTTTCGTAAGGACTGGGTCGTGCGTCAGAACGACGATTTGCGACGATCGGTTCCCGGCCCGACGTTACTGAACGAACGGGGACGGGTCATTGTCTTGCGGCGGCGCTCTGCGCGAACGTGCAACGCCAAGCTTCCGCTCTGCTTCCTATCCCAAGTCATCTCGATTCTCGTTTCAGAGCGGTCGAGACCCCCGCGCTAGACGCAACAGCCAACGAACGCTCTTTGCCCCGGAGGTGCCCCGGATTGCTCCCGGAGCTGCCCCCGGGGCAAACGATGTCCGAGGAGGTCTGACAGACCGTCGGAAAGGATTAGGAGGAGGCTATCTGAAGTCTATCTAGCCTTCTAAATAATAGTTGTCCAGTCTTCTTTCCTGGGAGCCGAAGTTGCCCCAGAGGGCAATTTCTTTTACCGGCAAAATTCTTTTACCGGGGACTAGTATGATCAATCCTTTCGGTACGATGGTTAGTCGTTAGTTAGGGGGACGATCCGTCGGGTATCAAAGGGAAAGGGATTGGCTTGGAGGATCTTGAGTGGGCGTGGTTTCGCTGCTCTCGACGTTGACGGATCCAAAATTGTATAGAACAAGCACGAGTTCAAGGCTCTATAGCCAGTGAAATTATAGAATTCAGAGGACTCGAGGAGGCCTCATGGAACCCGAGAGTTCTGGTGGCCCCAATTCCAAAGAAGCCAGTGCCCCATAGGGCAACGGGAGCCCTCGGTAGTTCCATTTCGCGTACCGGGTCAAAATCAAAAGTTCAAAAGCCCAACACTTTCGAATAATCAGATAGAATGAAGACCAACACTTTCGAATAATCGGATACCGAAGACGACCGCCGTGCCCCTGGGGGGCACTCCGGCTCTGCCCCGCGGGCAAAACTCCGAATCCGATGGGATTCTGGGATTCTTCTGCTGACGGGCAGAAGATACCGCCGGGCAGGCGTAACAACGGTGCGCGTCTTGCGTTCCGCGTTCGGTTCCGGTGGCCCCGATTCCGAAGGAGCCAGGCCAGTGCCCCGCGGGCCAATCAGAGAGGCAATACCTGGACGGGTGGGACGGAGAGGAGAGCGGGCAGAGAAGCGTCAGAGCCGGCGCGCTGACTCGATCGGGGATGAGAGAAAGCCGCGACGAAGCTTGAACGGAAAACGGAAGAACAGGATTTGCCTCGATGGCTCCGTGCGTCACGCGTCTGCGTAAATCCGGAGCGTGTAAATACAAGGGCCGCGCACACCCTCGAGAGCCGCTGATGGACCCGGTGATCAGCGGCGAGCGCACCGTTGGAGGGAGAACGAGAACACGGCGAAAGGGGAATAACGACGCACGGTGTACAACCGAGAAAGAGAGGAGGGCCTGGGAGAGGGGTGGGGAGAATATTACGAGGAGAGGAGAAGCGAGAATGGGGAGGAGTGAGAGAGAGAGAGAAGGGGATGGAAAAATCGAGAGATTTTTCGCCGATTTTGTTGCCCTCCCCCCTGCGCACACGATTCGGACGTCGCGCGCCACCGTTGCTCGAGGCCCGAGCGGAGCCCGAGAGGAGCCCGAGAAGCCAGCGGCGGGCAGAGGGGGCGGGGCAACGGAGCAGCAGGGAATCGAACTCGGTCGAGCCGGTTGTTGTGCGTCACGACAGAAATGCGGACGCGAGCGACAAGCTGGTAAGCTGGCACGCTCGCGCGGCGGACATATACCCTTCGTAGGAGCACAGAGTAGCCGGTAGTTTGTACGAGGCGTTTGATGCGACAGATCGCATGACCGGATGCGGGGGTAGGTAAATTGGTCGGCAATTGCTGACGCCACCACGGAGCCGCAAACTATCGGCCAGTCGCTCGTCAAGGCACGATCTTGTTCACCTGGCCGTCGAAACGGTCCTCACCTTCGATTCGTCGACCGGCCATAACCCAACGGGGGGCGACGAGTCGGTACAGGTGTACCCATGCATCATGCTCTTTGCCGGCCGTCTCAGAAACGCAGCTTCGACTCTGCTGCACTCGGAGCGGCTACCGTTGCCCGTGGCTACATTAAGGACACCCTGTAGGACCCTTGAGGACGTCCTGTTCGTTATTCAATTGTCACTACGACCAATTGCAGAATTATGTGTACCTAACAGCTGGACTATGACAGTAGAAACATTAACCACTGAAGACTACTATAATATTCAATACAATTTTTGCGTTACTAAATGTCTTCTTATTTTATCAATTTCTAAATGTCTTCTTGTTTAAGAGATTGCTAAATTTCTTCTTAGTTAATGAATTGCTAAATGTTCTCTCATTTAATAAGTTGCTCAATATCTTCTTATTTAATAGATTGCTAAATTCCTTCTTATTTAATACATTTCTAAATGTCTTCTTCTTTAACAAATTGCTAAATGTTTTCTCATTTAATAAATTGCTAAATCTCTTCTTCTTTAGTATATTGCTAAAAGTCTTCTTCTTCAATAAATTGCTAAATGTTTTCTCATCTAATAAATTACTCAATATCTTCTTATTTAATACATTGCTAAATTTCTTCTTATTTACTAAATTGCTAAATGTTTTCTCGTCTAATAAATTGCTCAATGTCCTCTTATTTGATAGATTTCTAAATCTTTTCTCATTTAATAAATTGCTAAGTGTCAAAATGTGTAAAGTAAAATGTAAAAAGTGTTTAAAGTAAAAGATCTAAAATGTAAAAAGCGTTTAAAGCAAAAGATCTAGAGAGTAAAAAGTATTTCGAGAGTTTTTAGAGACTATGTCCCTAATATACTTTTATTTTGTATATACATTTTCGTATATACTTTTTTTTGAGACTATGGATAGCTACCATCGAGTTCGATCATGATTGTCAAAGAAGAAAAGAGCAAAGATGAAGAAAAGCGGTGTACATGTGTCTGGCAGTCGTGGCTAACAATTTTTATCGCACATAAAGATGCACGGTCCACCGATGACCAATCGGATTCGAATCCCCTCCAGGCGGCATCTTTACAGCCACGGGCACGGGTGCGATTTGTTCACCTTTACCGATTTGACCGGTCGAACGAAGAAGCAATGCTAGATCGTTCGGATAGCTGGTTTCTCAATCTTCCTGGGCCGACTATTTCCGTGCAACGGAATCGACCAGTTTAAGAGAGAACCGAGGAGGCTTGCACCTAGATCCTCGACCCCGCGAGTTACGATCCTCGTGTTGCGACAACAGCTTACCCGCGTTGTCTAATTGCGGCAATTTAATAACGCGTTAATGGACCCGAGCGAGCGAGCGAGCGAGCAAGCGACTGAATGCAGAGCTGCCACGTGACGAACCTTGGCGCGACCAGCGCGTTCCGATTCCCGCACACGCGCCGCAACGATCGGCCGAGGTTTCCAACGAAGAAGATCGCGATTCCCGCGATTTCAATCTACGATGATCCACCGAACCTGTCTCCGCGAACCCATTAAACGTCGTCTGCGAACGATCCGCTCGATCGGCCGCGGAAAAACGCACGAGCAACGATCCGCCGAGGACGACGCGATCCGGCGCGACCCTCGGAAACGGGGACTTCGATTTTCCGAGGGGGAAATATGAATAAATATAAATAACAATCGGTGGGGAAAATTTATGAACGCTGCAACACTGCGATGATGCTTGAATTTGCTTGTTGTCTCAGGCTTTTGGTATGAAACGCGCAGAAATCGGTAACAAGTACATTGTGAACTCTATGCACTTGTGACGAAAATGGGTGGACGTAATTTGTGGTAGAACGATTAACAGTAAACGTACCGAGCTATGAATGTAACAGGTACATGCTGCCCTATGAAAATGACAGGATTTCATTTATTTAAACAACGCGTGATCTACTGGATATTTATGGAATCATTGCTCATGAAAGCATCTTTGTAATTTTAATAAATTGTCAAAGAATAAAATATAGAATCGGTCATTTGATCGGTGGTGGTGCATTTAGTGTTAACCTAGATTAGAACTTTTTCGTAACCCGTAATTTCCTAAAAAAGAGAGAAAATTTCTGAAGTATTCCTATACTACGTTTCCGAGTATGTCTATATGATCTCCGATTGTTGCACATTAACAGCGCCAAAATAGAATTTTATTTCGGTTCAAAGGTAATCAATAGACTGCGGATCTTTACGCGTTTTAACGAAAATCTTCAAAAAATGCTAGAACATATAGAATTTAGTACGATTTTTATTCATTCCGGATCTACGAAGCCCGTTCCCGTTGAAAATGCGATTCCATTTGATCCCGCTTTCGTAACACTTTGACTGCCAAACTCGAAACCCCAAAAATTCCATAAAATTAGTTAGTTATTTAATGAAATAAAAACTGAAAAGAATTAAGTAGTCCTCCAACTTTCCTGCATTTTGCAGATCCTAATCAAATTTGGTACAATGAATGTATTAAGCATAAAAATTCATTTTAAAACCTCGACAAATAATCCTGAAATTGAATTTGAAAAAACCGCGGAATGAAAATCAAGCAACGACGAATATACACGTCGAACGCGGGCCAAACACGGCCATTATAAAAGCCAAAGCCGTTGTAAATCTAAATGAGAAAGAATTACTTCTTTATTCGACAAGAATTTAACAATTCATTAACGTTAACTGCACCGCAATAGACTTTCGTATTGACGAGTATACTCGTCAATCCCAGTTAACTGGTTAAAGTTTGTCTGCAAAAATCGAAAATTGAACGTCCGCGGTCCGGAAACCGACAATACACATACTTGTCAGACTCTGTTCAGAATATGACTCGATATTGCACAAGGGGTTAAAAGAATTCTATAAATTATATATTAATATATTAAATTCTATAATACAAAGTGCTATAAATTTTTTCCTAGAGGCTCCCGTTTGCCTCCTACGAAACGACTGCACTGAATTTTTATTTTGCACGAAAGATCGGACGTCCAGCAAGAGGAAAGAACGCGGAACGAATCTCGGCGAGCTGTGACGCGTCTCGGGAACACGAAGTGACGCGAGGAAAAATCGTGATTGCCCGTTGTTGCACAACCGCGTAACTGAACAATTGCGGGTTCACGAGGAAACGTTGATTGGACGGTTCGCGATCGATCCCGGGATTTCGGGCGCGACAGGCTCGTCGGCGAGAGATCGGTCTTGTTCGGACGGTGACGCAGGTGTGGGGTCCGGTGATTGAGTTTGCGAGCGGGAAACGTACCCGGTCCGTGGAAACGTGTATCAGCCCCACGGAATCGAATCGTGGTGAACATCCGGCCGCGGCGCGGAAACATCGACCCGCCGCGCCGCATCGAGACGGACGAGGCTTTCACGGAATAGAGAATTATCGAGCGGAAAGAGGAGTTTAACGGCGTGTCCCGATCGGGGACAAGAGGGACACCGATTCCGCGAACGGGACCAGCTTTCCATGGCTTCGTTCTCATCCGCGCGCACGGCTTTCGCGGCGGTTCCCGCGATTCCGCTAATCGACAGAGGCCAGGCCGAATTGGCCCCCATGTGAAACTCGACTCGGTGTACCTGTCATCGTTACGGTCTATGGTCGCGCTCTATTCTTCTCGGGAATATACTACTGTTTTGCAAGAGACCCAGAGAGAGAGAGAGAGAGAGAGACGGGACATGCTCGCGGAGACGTACAGCGTCTCGCGTAGGAGGATTATGCAAAACGTTCCTCGTTCGTTTGCTCTCGGACGCGACGAATCGTGTCGACGTCGACCCACTCGCACGCGACCGCTTTTCCCATTCCGAGAAACCGCGAACACGCCCGGCGAAACCGAATCCGCCGGGAATTCGCGATCCCCGGGAACAATGACCACGCGGGGGGAGAGGGGACTCCCCCCTCGAATTAACCCTCGCGCGAAAATTGACCCGTCTTCTCTGCCCTCGAATGCCCCCGAGAGTCTCGCTTCTCATTCTCGATCTCCGGACCCGCCGACCTCTCGAAACAATTTATCCACCTCGGGACAAATAAATAAACGTTCCGCGCGTTTCACCGGTTCGTTCGAGTCCAAACACGATACCGTTCGCGTCGTGTTTGCTCGTTCGACTCGCGGTACAATCGGAACCTCCGTTATCCGAACGCTCGACGCACGAATTCTCACGGCGCGAATTGAATGTGATGACGGCACACGATTCATTATACAAATCGACTTAATGCGGCACGGTCGTCAAGCGATTTCTCCATTACCCGAATTCTTGTGATCCACTAACCTGTTCGCATAATGGAGGTTCCCACCGTGCCGCGGATCGCGCGGGTAAATACGATCCTAATTGTCGCGTGTCCGGAGTCGTTCCGAACGGAGAAGTCTCGCGAGTATGTTGGTAAACGTTTCACGCGAAAGATGAAGGAAATTTTGTGATTGTTGTTGAACAAGTAGCTGTCTCAATATTTTTTTCGACAGGAGGTCAAGGAGCATAGAACCAAAGAAGAGAAAGACGCGCTCGCATAAGGCTGGCTGGAAGACTTTGCGCGACTGGAGGAACCTACAAGAATTATACGAAATTATGCATCACTATTGTCCGACACGGAGCAGCGTGATGACTGCAGATTTCACGCGCTTATGGTAAAGTTGAGTAGATGAAATTGAAACTGGTAAAAAGATTCAACAAATTTCACACTAGTTTCGCGGGTTCACAAAATGGCGAGTTGACATTTAGATATATAATTTAATATAATGTAATATATAATTTAATTTACTATATATACGTATATATTTAAATCTGCGGGATTCTAATATTTTTAATTGACGAATATTGAGATGATAAAGATGCATCCATGGAATTATTTAAGAAACTGATTTCTTTGAAACTTTGACAGATAAAATTCATATTACTTTTATAAAGTACACTAGTCATTTTTAGTGTCCCGTCAAGCTAGTATTAAAAACGCTATTATTTTCAGGCGATTGATGCCGCAGCTGAGTACAATTCGCTCAGAGGAATTCGCCTTTCGCGTTGCACAACTAGAAGAGCCCACAAGAATTATACAAAAGATTACATCCTCTTCTCCATTCGATTCCTCTGCGTTCGATACAATTCCGACCACTCTGACGACTATAATTCCTTCAGAGGGCTGATACTAGCGCAAGTGGATGAAGAAACCGAGAATGATCGCTCGGAGGATCGCGGGGGAGACCGGAACAACAATTCCTTCAGAGGGTTGATACTAGCGCAAACCCGAAGAAACCGAGAACGATCGCTCGGGGGATCGGAAGACCGGAAGAAACGGAGAAAGACGTGTTTACCTCGGTGACGAGCGTGCTGTCATAATCTCGGGTGTCGTAGATCCATCCGTGTCGGCACGTGCTGACCGGCCATTTAGGGTTGCCGACCGGCGGCGAGGGTAGCCGCGACCTCGACCGGTACTCGGTCCCGACGGTCGCGTTCTCGAGGCTGCCCCGTCCCAGCCACGTCTCGATGATCGCCGTATAGTTAACATCGTACATGCTGCACTTAGAGTACTTCAGCTTGCCGTCGGTCCTGGCCTCGTAGGGCAACGACAACGCCTTCCTCTCCTCAAGGGTCAACAACTCCGTCATGTTGTCCAGCTCGGGCACCCTGCACCAATGATCCGGCGACGCGCTCACGAACACCTGTTCAACAAATCATCTGGATGTCGCGCGCCGCATGGTCCTAATCGTGGAGATCGAATTTTCTTTGCTATGCTTATCATGGCCGTCAACTTGGTGCGCTAACTTTCGGTCTCAAAGATTTCAAACGGCCGGTGCAATTTGACTTTCTTGCTACTTGCTACTTGCCACGTGTTCGATTAGGCTGTTGCATAGGCAATGTCCGATTTTAAAATGCAAACTAATAGACAGCATATCTTTATGTAAAATAAAAATTTCGCAATCTACGAAATAATATATGGAGGTCCTTGAATTTTTCTAGTAACCATTTTCTCATTACTTTTACAATTTTTCTTCCTCAATTTTTTAATGGCCATTTTCTCATTGCTTTTCATTTTGTGTGTTGACTTATTTTGTTATAAATGCATGAAATCCGCAGTCCAGTTGTGAATAGAAATGTCTACTATCTGCGGATTCGTTATTAGACTGCGAACCCCAGACATTTATAACTGAAATGCGAACGAATAGAAGACAGTAAAAACATATGACGAATTTAAAAATACTGTTGCATTATTTCCAGCTTATTACAATTATCTATTAGTTGTAACTAATGCAAACCATTTTTATTTTACATGAAAACGAAAAGCTGGTCTTTAGAGTCCTATCTTAAATCTTGATTTAGATCTCGAATTTTATTTTTGAGTAAATTCTATTAGTCAATGCGATTGTCGATTAGTACAATATCAATTTCAAATTAAAATTCTACCGTGACATTGTTAAAATACTAAATTGTTAGAATACATCTATCAGAACGATGCACACTTTGATTCATGAATCTATTTGGAAGAAGACCAAGGACATTTCAAGTGCAACAACCTGCGAACCACAAACGAACCCGGGCCCTGAAAATTCAATTTCTCGTCGCCCCACTCGTTCGTCTCGGCGCCACCATAAACGTAGCCGAAGACGTGCCACACAGACATAGGTCACCGTGACCGGTAGAATTCGACTCACTTGCGAGAACGCGAGGAAGGCGGCGGGTAGAGTGGCGGGTATGCAAAGAAGGTAGTACATGATGTTTTGGTATTTGCCCTTCTCGCCCACGTGCACCAACACCTCGTCGAAGTCGATCGAGCTCATGTTTCCCTGGTTGACGATCCACCGCCACCTGTGAACCTGTTGCCGAGGATGTTGCCGAGGCAGATCGCGACCGACGATAGTCCGCACAGCCTCGAATCACGCGGCATGACCGCCGCGAGTCCTCCTCGGGATCATCGACGCGTCCCGATGATCAAACTCCGGGTCACACACCGCGAAACTCGCCCCCCACCACTCGGCTACGCTTATCTATCCTGCTCTCTCTCGGGCTCTGTACCCTTGACGAGAAACGAAAAGGAAAGAAAAGAAAAGAAAAGAAAAAGAAAAAAGAGAAAAACTACCCGTGGGACCGGTACCCGCGCGACCCGACAATCACGCGTGTCCCCGGCTGGCTCTCATCTCCGGCGACTACGTTTCTGCGACTAAACATCCGTTGTCGCGAAGCCACGCGTCGCGAGTCCGCCGCGGCGCGGCGTCTGGCAGCGCTGCGACACGCTGCCCAACACACACACTGGCCGAGAAAAGACGCTCCGACGGCAACTGTCCGAGAAGAAAAGACGCTCCGTTGTCCGACGACGCTCCTGTCACCGAGAGACGTTGTCGCAACTTTTCTCGTTTTTCCTCCGGCCGACAGAGTTTTTTCCTCCTCACGCTCGTCCGACGACGCGAGTCCCAGGCCAACGCGAACTGTCCTGTCCCCGACGAGGCTGTTGACGACGATGCTGCTCGCGACGATGATGATGATCCCGACGTTGATCGCGTCGCTGTCTTGCCGGAGCTTGTCCCGGCCCCCGGACCGGCCCGATTGTCTCCGCGAGCGGATAGTCCACCGTCGAATTCGGAATCGCGTAAAGCGCGGCGAACGCACGTCTTCGCGCGTTCTTATATGCCGCGAGCATAGCGCCGACCGCGATCAGCCATTGCCGGAAAACACCTCCTCTCTTCCGATCCTCTCGAGCATCGTCTTCGGCGTCTCTCTGCCTCCCCGTCGCCGCCGCCACCACCGCCGCCGCCGCCTCCTCCGCCTCCGCCGCCACCGTCGACGACGCCACCGTCCCGGCCACTGTCAACGCGGACGTCGCGTCGGCGGAACGCGTTCCGCAACCTCTCCACGAGGAAACGCCGATTCGCAACGCTGCTGGGATCCTACCGATGCCCTCTCTAGTCCTCTCCTACGATCGGAGACTCCTCTTCATCGCCGGGACCACGATGGACACCTAGAAGTCGAGGGTTCTCAACTTTTGGTCATCGATCTCTCACACAATTACAGGGACGTGCAGTTCGAAAGATACAATTAATTAGGTCTACCGGAAAGTTCTATCTGAATTGAAAGAAAATAACACTATTTTTATACATTTGATAATATTTATTGTAGAATATACTTTCCATCGTTTTAGAAGAGTACATGAGTGTGTAAATGCAATTGTCACTTGGTGTGACACTAGAAGTTGCCGGTAGAGCTAATAGTTTGCGGAGTAGGAGTTTAGGCGTTTTTCACGAAAATTGGCGTGCACCATTTAACCCCCTGCACTCGAAGCTATTCTAACCCCAAAACGAAACAGTTCTTCCCACCTAGAATATTTCCCTTCTAATATTTTTCGCGTTGTACATACTTAAAAGGTGCAATTTATTCCAACCAAACATACCACAGCAAATTTAATAAATTAACAAATATTTTGAATAACGATCCAGCAATTTTTAGTGGCGCCACTCGAGTGCTAAGGGTTAATACAGTGTTTACGAAGTTTAAGAACAATTTTGAGCTGTTAATAAGTTTAAGAAGAGGCTAGAAATTTTTATTTTTCATTTCAATGTGCCTTGCAATCGATGCATCTTTTTTTTTCCTAATTAGGAGACTTTTGTGTGGGAACTATGTCCGTTCTTATACTGTTTCTTCGACAAACGTATGTTGACTGATATCGCTGACTGGCGTGATGCTAATTTTCCAGCTTGTCGCGATAGTTGACACTAGACTCGCGTTTACGAGGAAAATTTAATGAAACACAAATGTGTGAAGCCATTAGTAGAATTTGAGAAAGTTGCTATATCCTTTTTTCGATGTATTTACATGATTAAATGAAGGAGTACGCTGTTGTCTAGATTTTGTTTTCTACAATTAGTTTAGAAAATTATTTAGCATAAATATCCCGAGTCTAGTTGCCACGTGCGTGAGACATGTATAATTGAATAGTGGTAAAGTAAACAAGATGGTAAATCAGTCGACATTAACACATTGTTTGCAGGGACATTTCGCGCGTGACCTTGAGCCTGGCGCGGGCTATATTTTTTAGCGCGCGCTTAAGAAATTGGACATTTTTAGAAATCGCTATAACTTTAAGATAACGCTATAAGTAACAAAAGTAATATGTAAATACGACACGTGTATTGTTTAACTGTCGCAAAGTTGACGGTAACATAATCCGTCGTTAAAAAATGTGTATAAATATTAGACCCGACTTCCACAAGCATACAAATCAGCCCAAAAAAATCGGATTTATCCGTGTCCCGATAACAATGTGTTAATTTGTCGATTCAAGAACTGATAATGCGAAAACGAGTGTACTCGTCTGAGAACTCCGACAGGTTTATTGTTATAGTGCAGCTTCTGTGCGGAGCATATCTGAAAATTGTGCAGGAAAGACTATGAAATAGCAACGATGACGCGTCGTGGCACATGATAGCGGCGTACACGTGTCAAACGTTAGCGCCGTGTAGTTAGTACAAAGTCACGTTCGACTTAGAATTTTGAAGAATGTTTCCAGGTAATTGTTAAGAATAAATGTCTGGACATCGAGGTGTTGCAAAACGTGCGGCCGGGAGAACTTTAACCTTTCGACTGCAAAAATGATTAGGCATTGCGACAAGGTAATATACAGGTGAAAGTAACACTTTGTTGGGATGAAATTTTTGTACAGCCCTGAAAAATAGTTGCGCAAAAGATACTAAGATAACGCGTCGCCAAATTATATTTTACATTTCGAATCAGCCAATTGCGTTCCATTTATGATTCTATAGTTTCAGTCATTGCTATCGAATAAATTTGGAAAACGTCGGAAAGAAATTAGGTACAAAATGGTAAAAAATTAGGAAAAACGTAGGCAGATAATTGGAAACAAATTAGTAAAAAATTAGGAAAAAGTTGGGCAGATAATTGGAAACAAAGTAGGAAAAAATTAGGGAAAAATTAGGAAGGCATTAGCAAAAAATTAGGTATAAATTAGGAAGAAATTAGTAAAAAATAAGAAACATTAGGAATAAATTAGAGAAAAATTAGGTAGAAATTAGTAAAAAATTAGGAACATGTCAGGAATAAAAGAGGAACAAATTAGGAGAAAATTAGTAAGGAATTAGGAGCAAATTGGGAAAAAATTAGCACAAAATGGCGGACTTCCTGGTATCTGAAAATAGACAACTGCGGAATCCTGAGGAACGGTCACGATCGAAACAGTGAACGCGATGCACCGATTAAAATTCACTGCAAATAAATCGTACGGAACGTGTCAATAGATCTACAAGATCGTATACAAACAGCGTATACTCTTCGCAATCAAAGGGTTAAAATCCACGAGCCGGCTACAGCAGCCAGTGCGCCACTGACTTATTTGCACGCTTTAGCTACGCGTTGCTCGCAGCCTAATTTCCGAGATAATAGACAAGATTATCAACAAGATAGAGAGTGAGCGAGAGAGAGAAAGACGGTATCTGTTTTACAAGAAAACATAGATAATCGCGACCCAAAAAGTACGACGGATCGCACGATCGCGAATCGATACGCGAGGCCAGTTCGAGATCGGAAAAATCGGGATCGGCCAGGTTCCGTCGACGGAATCGACGATCCGCAGTCCGTCGTGCGTCTCCGTTTTCCACGAATCTTCTGGACAGCGGCGCAAATTGAAATCGTCACGACATTCGCGATAATAACCACCGTCTTCTTCCTGGATCGCATCGCGACTTTGTCCCGGACAGACTGCGGATGTTTATGCAAATTCGTGGAGCATCCCATAACCGGAATTAGACCTCTTCAACTTCGCTTCAGGGTCGGCTCTTGCTTCTTTCATTCAGTTCCCAAAAGTCCCGGTAGATCTTACAACTTCCGAGTTACATTTTAAGCAATCTATGAGAATCTTCAATTTTCCAAAATCATTCGCGCTCGGAAGCTGTTGCAAGCGAGGGTTGCTGTTCCCTCTTTAGCTTCACGTTTTCAACATCCTCATCCAGAAACGCCGTACAGAATCGTCAAATAATATCTGAGTTACATTTTACGCAATCTACGAGAATTTTCAATTTATCAAAATCATTCGCGCTCGGAAGCTGCTGCAACCAAGGGTTGCTGTTCCCTCCTTAGCGTCACGTTTCCCACCTCCCCGTTCAGAAACGCCCTACAGAATTGTCATGTAATTTCCGAGTTACATTTTACGCAATCTATGACAATTTTCAATTTATCAAAATCATTCGCGCTCGGAAGCTGCTGCAACCAAGGGTTGCTGTTCCCTCCTTAGCGTCGCGTTTCCCACGTTCCCGTCCAGAAACGCCGTGCAGAATCGTCACGTAATTTTCGAGTTACATTTTACGCAATCTATGACAATTTTCAATTTACCAAAATCATTCGCGCTCGGAAGCTGTTGCAAGCGAGGGTTGCTGTTCCCTCCTTAGCGTCGCGTTTCCCACGTCCCCGTCCAGAAACGCCGTGCAGAATCGTCACGATTGATAGAATCGTTGGGAATCTTGCGACGCTAACGAGGGAAGACCGGAAGCGACGCGGAAGAGGCGATTCAACGATGATATACTAAATGATCGAACGATCCTTGGGATCCGCGTTCGATCGTCGTCGAACCGCGACGACAGATGTGGAAGCCTCTCGCTCGTAACTCACGGGCAACGTGTCTCGAGATGTGTAACCCTGGTTCCAGGATTTTCCGTGCACGCGACGTACGCGCCGCGTGCATTCTGCCGCGGTCCGTTCGCTCTCTATCGTCACAATTGCCAGTGACATGACGTCACGCTAGTGCAAACAACGTCGTCCCGCTTCGCACGCCGTCCCGTTCCAGCCCGGTACTCGCCTCTCGCTCTCGCTTCCTCTCGATCGATTCGATCCCGATCCGATCGAGAGTCTTCGCACGGAGAGGGGCGGAGCCTTGCTGAAGACGCATTTGAATACTGAGGACTTTGAAACCTTTGATATTGCGCCAATAAGGCTGATGTAATTCCGAAATTATTATAATACCGAAATCGAAATGAATACTGGTATTTTTAAAATTTTTCTTTCCCCTCGAAATCGTAGAGTAGCGAAGACTATAAGGGGGGAAATGATTGTTTAATTTCTGGAAGCCATCGTCCCGTTCCAACTGGGCTCTCGCCCTTCCTCTCGATCGGATCGGGATCGAATCGATCGGGAGTCTTCACACGGAGAGGGGGGAAGCCTTGCTGAAAACGCATTTGAATACTGGGGACTTTGAAACCTTTGATATTGCGCCAATAAGGCTGATGTAATTCCGAAATTATTATAATACCGAAATGGAAAGAAAAACGGGAATTTTTAAAATTTTTCTTTCGCCTCGAAATCGTAGCCTAGCGAAGACTATAAGGGAGGAAATGATTGTTTAATTTCTAGAAGCCATCGTCCCGTTCCAACTGGGTTCTCGCCTCTTCTTCTCGAGATTCTTCTCGATCGATTCGATCCCGATTCGATCGAGAGTCTTCGCACGGAGAGGGGGGAAGCCTTGCTGAAGACGCATTTGAATACTGGGGACTTTGAGACCTTCGATATTGTATCAATAAGGCTGCGCATAAACCGATACAACTCCGAAATGATTAAAACACCGAAATCGACATAAATACTGGTATTTTTAAAATTTTTCTTTCC
>CM052142.1:7180437-7231182 GCA_028454255.1 Halictus ligatus | reverse complement strand
AATCTGCACTGCACCTTATGGAATATGCGGCAAGAATCATTCGCGCGGCTACAAAGAAATGAACAACGTTTCAGAAAATAATTAATAAATAATTAACGATTGCATGTTGGGTTCTATACTTTTATGGGGACATGCACGAGGGTTCATTCTAACATTTGGATTCGTAAAAGTACATTAATTAATCGCGTAACGTATCCTGAACAACATTTTTGTCACAAGTACGAAGAAGGAGGGCAGAAAATAATTTAAAAAATTATAATTTACTTGCACATTTTACATGTTCGTTTTAATTTATATATTATTTCTATTTCCATGCCTACATGGTACCATCTGTGGCTATGTTGTTTACCAGTTTCATCATTTTGCCGCTAGATGGCTATAGCGCTGTGGCCTCCGTTGGCGATGTCGGTAACCTATTTTCAACAATTATCATTTGCCACAATTGTACAGTTCTGCGGTACGAATTCGATACGTTGACTTATTATAAACATTCTAAGTGGAAAAGCAACCATCCTAAGCCCTTAATATTTATAATATTTAATTTTTTTAAAACGACTACCTACCGTCGGTAAAATTTGGCTAACAGTTTGAGCGTTTTGCCGCTGCACGAATTGGCGCTGTACGGAGGTTTAGCAACAGCAAATGAATCGTGCCGGAATCTGCACTGAACCTTATGGAATATGCGGCAAGAATCATTCGCGCGACTACAAAGAAATGAACAACGTTTCAGAAAATAATTAATAAATAATTAACGATTGCATGTTGGGTTCTATACTTTTCTGGGGACATGCACGAGGGTTCATTCTAACATTTGGATTCGTAAAAGTACATTAATTAATCGCGTAACGTATCCTGAACAACATTTTTGTCACAAGTACTAAGAAGGAGGACAGAAAATAATTTAAAAATTATAATTTGTCCTAAGTACAGCAATCCTATGCGGGTTACCTGCTATGAATTATAATTTTAAGTCCACAGATATTCATCTCAAGCTATTGGGAGCAATGACATGTTCTGGTTTCACCGCAATGAGACACCCACCCCATTTTCGAAATCGATAATAAACAATCTATACTTACCGCAATATGTTACAAATCTGTCCTGAAATTTGATTTCACGGGAGAAGTTATCTCTCGGCCGACGCTGTACGAATCTAGCAGATCTGTAAATTGCAAATATTGATCGATCAGCATTCGAAATAACTAGGGCCCGGCCAGTTGTCGTTTTATCGTTTATTTTATATCGCAACATAAAATTTGTACAAATAATAATTCGTAATAATATCGTAACTATAATGGACGATAATTGATATATATGTGTACATGTTGATCGGTATATATATATCAATTTCAGATTTGCACGCGAGACGCGTGCGACCGCTTGCACACGCGTAAAAAAACGATCATCACTATCGAAACCGACGCGCGTTCGGCTTTCGCGGGAGAAAAGATTCGCGTCGAGCGCAAACACGTCTATCTTTCTCTCTTTCTCTCTCTCACTCATTCTCTCTCTCTCTCTCTCTCTCTCTCTCTCTCTCTTTTTATGTATTTGGTCGGTCGGTTTTCGCCGTTGAAAGACGGAGGTACGGGGGCGTTTCTTCGCTTCCGGAAACGATGTCCTCGTCCAGGATCCATCCGGTTTCCGAATCGGTTTTAGGGAACGGGGGAGAATCCGCTCGAGGCCGCGATGCTACTTCCGGCCGCGCGTCAACGCGACGGAAACGGGGGAATTGTACTTGGAGAATTTGTACAGACGGCGAAAGAAAAATGTCCTCGACACGCCGTGACGTCCTCCTGCGACGTCCGCAGGGACGTGCGAAATCCCGGAGACTCTCGCGATTTTCCGATTAAAAGTCCTTCGAGAGAGAGTGTTCAGCCCTCGTACGCTCCCCCCCCCCCCAAAAAACAATTGCACTAAAAGATCTTCTCACCGCATTCTCGTCCCGCATTCTCACTCGATACAGAAATTTACATTACGCTCGCGATCTCACACTTGAACCTGAAGCATACACGACACACTTAATCGTCCATGATCCCCTTTACTAACCGCTGAAAATACTTCGAAGATCAAAGAAAGAACGTACGGTGTTTACGCCTGTATACGTCCCAGCCGATAAAAGTCCCAGGAACTGTCCCCACTGCCGCGGGGCCAAGAAATCAAAGAATATTATCCCCTGTGGCCGATATATGTGCCCGATTACACGGACCCGTGTTTCGGACATATATCGAGTAAACACTGCGCTTCGCTTTGGTATGCTCAGGGTTAAACGGGTGAATCAAAGTGCGACATTGATCGCACGGAAATAATTTACGGAAACAATTGTTCGAAAACGGAAAATCGGAGGAGCGCAAGAGGGTCGATCTCGTCTCGATATAATCATCTCTCTTTATAACAACAAATTGAACTTTCGGAAATCGAATCGTCGTCCTCGCCTTCGTCCGGTATCCAGATAAAAATCGGAACAGCCCGATCTCGAATTACGGCCGAGTCACGGTTTAATTAAAAACAGGGGAGCACACCGGTTTCGCTCGCCGGGATAAAACCCTCGTTATTTCTTTGTGGCCCGAGTCTACGAATCCGCACGCCTCTGCAGTTGCAGCCAGGATAGAGTGCAGCTGAATGGCCTCGAACGGATCGAAGTTCGTCGATACAGGAGAAGCTTGTGCTCTGTTTCTCTAACGGGACCGCGAGAAATACTTTCAAAAAGGACATGGTTTCACGGTGAAACACCGCCCCTCCCCCCCGTCCCTGCCACACGATTCACCTGTTAGCCGGCTCGATCAATCCGATCTATTCGTGAATTTCGTTCTGAATCATTTCTCTGGATACTATTCAATTATTCAGACGCTTTAGCGAAAACCGTGTTGCTTCAATATCAGCTCTTACAGTAGAATTTTGATATTTCTCTCGAACAACTCTGCACACGAATAGGGAGACTCTAAGTATGCTCTTCAAAATTGCGGTACCCTAAACAATTTTCACTATGGCCTGTCATCTGAAGGACCTTCCAAGTATCACTTCCCAGTTGAAATTATAGTAACCGTACTCTGCGCGGAAAATGTGGTCATTTCGGTGCCAAGACCACGCCTCGAGCAGAGTTTGGCCCGTATTTGCTACCAATTTGACACCAGAGAAAAAAAATTGGGAAACAGATGAAATCTGTAAAGCTTCGAAGGGAAATTCGTAGGAGATTGTTCGTTGCTTGGTAAAATGTTCGGACTGATCAATAAAATACGATAAAAACAGCCGAGTTACGATTTAACGAGCGATAAGAAGATGGCGGCCAATCGGGCCGTGTTATTCGAAAGATCGTCCGGTCAACAGGTTGCTAGGAATTGAAAGAAACAAAGAGCGGGGCACGCTCGTTCCTCCGCGCGAAGAAATGAGATCACAAGTCGAAAGGAAGAAACGCGTGCTGGTCACAAATCCCGGCTGGTCCTTTGCCACGCTCTCCCCTAACCGCGAGGTCCACGAATGACGCAAATAGAACACGAACATCATCGGCGAACGGGGCGACGCGCGATTTCTCGGCGCTTGGCCAATTTCGGGCCGATTTCTCCCGTTCGCCGATCGGTAGAAAAATAAGAACACTTCAACGAAGGTACGCTACGTACGCGAGACTCCTAAACGCGCCGCGTTCCGATCGCTACGAAACTATAAATCGGGATCTCGTTTCAGAGGGGTGGGGGGTGGGATGATTTCGCGGCGAGCGCGCGCGAGCCAACAAATTAATCGTTAACGTTTAAAAGCGTAGCTATCGTTAGTTCGGGCTCCAAGATCCGCGAAGTTGCTCCCGGGACACGCGAAACAACAATGACGGACAACCCCCGAGGACTTCCGGTTGCGAAATCGTTTCGCCGCTCGGCCCGCGGGAGGATCGAACGGGGAACGAGTTCTAGATCGACGGAGATCCTCGAGGGGCCCGATCCACCGCATTTCGTCCCGGCTCGTTAAGTACTGGTACGTTTACCGTTATTTACAACAGACGAACGCTACCGGAACACGCGACCTCCGACGATCGAAAATCTGCGCGCGACTATCCGCCGTGCGACCCGCGACCATAACACTGGGAAAATTTAAGTTTCGCTTACTGTACAAGGCTTATACATATGGCAGACTGTGATTCGAAGCATCGGAGCCATCGAGCTTGTTAGCCTTTCGCTGTTATAATTATAATAACAAAGAATTCTAGCTATTAGAAGCTCTACAGGACCACAAAACGAAGAAAAACGATTGCTTTGATCCGCGTGGCCCGATGACTCAAAAAAGGCAAACCTTTGTCGATGCTCGAAATTTTTCTAAAAGATTCAACGCTGAACCTACCGGTCGGGGTTATTTTATAATTTTCATAACTGTCAATCTTGTCAGCGTTTATAGAGCAACGCAGGCCAGTCACTTTTTGTGCTCGGTAGGTTCAGCGTTAACGTGGGTGTCCTCGGAGTCCCAGTATCACGATCGCGGAGCAAGATGGCGCCACAGGTCGCGAACACTGGAGGCCGCCATGTTGCCGGAGCGGCAGGCTTATTGCTTATTTTCTAAGCGCGTCGCAGCGCAGTCGAGTTTATGGTACATACAGATGTGTCCTGGATCTTGGATCCGGGACACGCGGGATCGATTCGTCGCCCGAATCGGCGGCATCGTCCACGATATAAAAGTACAAAACGCGCAACGCGTCGGGGGATCGAACGCGACCGATGATCGCCGTGGGGATCGTCGCTCGCGATCGAACCTCCGACCCTTCCACGTGCCGGGCTCGATCGAAACACGCTCGTCGAGATCCTCGTGGATCATTGTAGATCCTTCACGGAGACGAGAAACGGCCGTGGAAAAAGTTTTAAGAGCAGCCGAAATTTACAGTTCCATGGAGAACTATTGTTGAATTAGGCTCGTAAGGGTCGAGGGCTCTTTGTGGCTACCTACTGATCGTCCGAAGAGCTGCGCGAAAGATCATGGCACTTCGGCCGATTGAACTGAACTTCAGAATTGCTGCTATTATGCTATCCGATCGCCTTGCGAGCCGGCCGCGTGTTTCCGTCGAGTTCTCGCTCGGTTTGTTTCGCGGCGACCGGCAAATTTGTTCACGTACTGTGAAAAGAATTGACGGATGGCTCCCCATTTCGTTGCCCCTAATACTGAACTTCAGACGCCAAGAGATATTGCAGCGTTCCATGAACAAATCCGCGGCGGCCAAAGAAAACACAGAGACAGACAACGCGCGCGCACACACACAGGATAGTTGACGGGTCTGTCGATCGAAGAGCAATAATTCTCGGGCGATCGTGACGAGCGTTCTCGATCGCATCCGGCACACGAATTCCATCCTCTCCTGTCTCTCCGTTTCTCTCCCTCTATCTCACCTCTCCCTCTCATTCGAAAGTATGGCCTCTTATGGCATCGCGTCAGCCTTTATGCGAGATTCGTCAAGACGTCCGTATCGTCCCTCTCCTGTCGCGGTAGCTTACACAACTACTTAAATATAATACAACATCGAACGATATATCTCGATCGGCGAGAGAACATGTCCCACGATCATCGTCATCGTCATCCTCCCGTCCGTCGCCTTTCACAACTGCTCGGACAGAATGATCACTCGTAGGGTCTGGATCGCGTCGTTGTCTAACAGTTCGTCCCCCCTCGGCGAGGACTCGTCCTTCATCGGGTTCCTGGTGGGCCCATGCTCGCAGCCCTCGGCCTCCGCCCTTTCCTCCCCGGGCACCGGACTCTGATCAACCTCCGCGACCTCTTTCCCAGTCCCTTCAACCTCCCTCATCGTGGAGACGGACGTGGTGGTCGAAGAGGTCACAGGCGTGGTCGTCGCGCGCGTCATCGGCAAGCTGGAGGATCCCTCGACTCCAGGGAACACGGTAGGAGCTCTGACCTTGAACGGGAAGTTGCAGCAGGTGTCCGAGTACCTGGTCAGCCCTTCAATCCCGTTCTCCCTTTCGGCCCTCTTCATCGACAGCCTGGACAGTCTCCCCAAAGTCCTGGCCCTGGCCTCGCAGCCGTCCTGAAACCGGAAGGACCCGTACCCGGTAGAAGACTCGATCCCCTCGAGGCTCCGCTCGAAAGTCTGCATGCTCTCGACCTCTGATCGTCCTCTGGCTTCCAACGAGTCGAACGAAGAAGACTTGGCCGGTCTGCCGAGAGTGGCCACAGAGAGAGCCTCGCAAGCGTCCATCCTATTCTCCCTGATGATGGCGGGCACCCCAGAGGTGTACACACCGGAAACAGCTCCTGGAGCCACGTTCCCTCTGGACGGCTGTCCGGGCACCTCCGGGACCGGGTCCAGCTGGCCGATGCACTCGAACCTGCGAGGTGAGACGATCCCCGAGGAGCCGACGCCGGTTAAAAACCTTGGGGATCGTAGGCCGACTCTGTGTCCGCTAGGCTCCGGTTCGGTGATCCCCAGGAGGCCGGACTTGTCGATCCTGCGGACCGACGGAGCGCCCTCCGGGTCGTCGTACGGTCTTCTCTGGCCACGACGAGCGTAGGCGTCGCCTGGCAGCGAACTGGCGCAGGACAACGCGTTCGCGGAGTAGGTCTCCCGATAGGAGAACCTAATGGGGGCATGGCTGGCAGCGGTGGGGTTCTCGGCGATGGTGATCGTCATCACCGTGGTCGCCGCTGGCATCGAGCTGCTCGTTGCTAGGCTCGACGGGCCTAGGCTAGGCTTGTTCACGGTTCCCGGGTTGTCGTTGTACGTCGAGGTCAAGGGAGGAGGAAGCGGCGGAGGCGGCGGGGGTGCCGGAGGAGGCGATTCGACCGGGTTCTCGATCACGATCTCCATCCGATGGCGAAGAGGATCTCGCTGTGGATCCACCGGACGGTAACCGGTGGCGGCAGCCTCCTGCTAGAGCCAAGTGGTCCGCGTGGTTCCGGCTCGCGAGCCGGTAGGCAGGTCTCAGACAATTATCTCGCGGATGATCCGACGGCCCCGGCTGTTCGGGGTCGAGTAGCCGGACTCGAGGCTCTCGTCGTAAGACAGGCTGACCTGCTGCGGCGGCTTCGCGTCCTCGTCGTAGTTCTCCTGATACGGCAGACCGGACACGTCGTACGGCGAATCTGTCGGGCAAACAACGAACAAGACTGTTGAGCACCCAGGGAAAACAAAAGAGAGAACCACCATCACCACCACCACCCTCTGTATGTCCCACCCCTCTTTCTCTCTCTCTCTCTGTGTCCCTCCGCTGTTCTCTCGGTCTCTTTTTCGTCGCACAACCCAGGCGGTTTCCCCGACCGACCTCTCTACGTGCACCGGGAACGTGAGCGGAATCGCAGAGGACTCCGGCGAGATTGCATCGGAGAGGATCCGCTCGGTGGTCAGGACAAGGTGCTGCTTCCGTCGAGGAAAAAGCTGGGTTCGTGAGCGTGAAACGCTACCCTTTCAATCGGGACGAGAAGAATCCCCTGGTCCGGAGACGTTTTCATTATTTACGGGAAGGACTCGATATTCCTAGGATGCTCGACGCTTGGAAACGACGGGGATGTGGATGTTTAAACTTCGTACGTCCCTCGATTTTCGAGTTTTAGCCGGTGGAAAGCCCGGGAACCGTTTCGAGTCCGAGGTGCGAAGGTTGGTTGGAAATTTTGACTTTCCGTCTGCGCGGCCCCGTATGTTTAGCTATCGGTATCGGATTTTGCGGAAAGATCGATCCCCAAACATTTCAAGATGTATAAAATGAAATTGGCCCGCGAGGATACGCGGGGATCCAGGTTATTGAATCGCCGAGGATCGTCGTCGAATCTTCCGGATCGTCTAGCTGGGGCTAATCTGTCTCCTGATTTGTTGGATTCGGTTCAAATTTTCTGCTGTCTGTGCCGAATTCTAATGTCGAGATTAATCCCAGAAAATTCTACAGTGTACTGGGTGTCCCAAAAATGTACCTCCTTGAAAGGGATGATTCCCGTAGGTATTTCAAGCAACTTTTTCCTTTGCGAAAATTTTCTCCGTGGCTTTGTTCAGGAGTTATTCACGGAAAACGGGAACCAACCACAGCTCGGCAACACCACGCCCTCAGCGCTCCACGCCCACCGGTCACGCCCACATGGTTAGCCGCGCTCTGATTGGTCCGCGTATTTCGTTAATAACTTCTGAATAAAGCCACGCAGAGCATTTTCGCAAAGGGGAAAGTTGTTTCAAATGACCCAAAGAATCCCCTCTTTCAAGGAGGTACATTTTTGAGACAAAATGATAAAATGCAAGTGATTTAGGAGGGGTTGATCTGTCCCTTGAAGGGCCCAAACTGGCTGGTCAAAAATCACAGTGAACATTTTGTACTGAAAACGGAGAACAGTAAAAATTGCTGAAAAATATCGAGTTTAAATAATAATCTCGAAAAGGGGGAAGCATTTAATGGAATCTTAGTATATGCATTTCGAAGTGGGCGCATCTATCTTCTGTTTGTTCCGGGTTAAAAAAATGATTCTTTCCGCAAATTTTTTGGGAACGTTCTCGCCCGCGAGTCTGTAATGCTTTCGCAGAGTTTCGGTAGGGAAATTCGAAGTGTTTCGAGTTCTGCAACCGTTCGAACGGGAGCGTAAAAGTATCGAGGAACTTTAACGCGGTTTCTCCGAACGAGTTTTCTTCGGCCGAGGAGAAATAAGGAAACTAGCTTAACCAATCCGATTGAACTTTTTCGACGTTACTCTACAAACCGTCGGTTGTCGTGGATGCCACGATTATTTCGATGCGGTGCCAAAAAATTCGGACAAAACCTATAACACCGTCTGCCGGGGTTCTAACGCGAAGAAAGTTCGGTTGCGAGTAGCTGCGATGCTGGAAATTCAGCTGGCGTCCATTGCAAACGTAATTGATTGCAATTCTGTAGGTCGTTAATTACACCACGTGCTCCTCGAGATTAATTACACGGAAGATCTGAGCTGTGCTTTCTCATTTTCAATTGTTCCATACTGATTTGATAACATTTATAAAATTTATAAAATTCACCCCCTCCTGTTCCGATGCCTACCCCCTACCCTTAGTTAACAATAAATGCACTTCCTTCGGGAAGTATTGAAACAATTTGTCAGAAAGACCATACTGATTTGATAACATTTATGAAATTTATAAAATTCACCCCCTCCTGTTCCGATGCCTACCCCCTACCCTTAGTTAACAATAAATGCACTTCCTTCGGGAAGTATTGAAACAATTTGACAGAAAAAATTCATAGAGCCTCCGAACATGTGTACTACGATTTTAAACAAGTATAAGAACTTATGCAAAAAAATTGAACCGAATTTGTAACGAAACAGTTTGAGCAGAGAATTTTCTAGTGAATTTCCATCTGACAGTAAGACCTACGGCGACAGCTCTCGCCAATTAATTTCGCCGAGGCAGCAGTTCCAACAAACAGTCTCCGAAATGATTACCATCAACGTTCAAGGTCGCGGAGATAATCCCCGATTGGCGGGGGTGGTCTTCGAGGAAGCGTGTCGACATCGAAACAATTTAGCGATCGTCTGCCGATAAATCAGTCCCCGCGCGGCAAAACTTTCGAGGGCCATCGCCGTTCCCCATCTCCCCCACCCCCACCGAATTTATTAAGACCATTTAATGGCCTGTCAAGATGTTTTCGACGTCTTGAAATATCCTCTCACCGGTCCGAGGCGATTCGAACTTTCGTATGACTAAATTGCTCGGGAACTCGCGACAGATAGAATTGAATGTCCATCGTTCGGTCGATAGTGACGGGGGTGAGGTGGGAAAACCGTTCGCGGAAACGAAACAGGGATGAGGGGTGAAACGACGAAAAAGGAGGAAGAAGAAAGTAGTCGAGACACAGAGAGAGAGAACACGAGCGAAAGAAGCTGGCGGAAGAAAGAAACCGGGGACGGAGAGAAAAAAGGAGGGAAAGAGGGGGTGAGACGGAAAAGGAGGGAGGGAGAGAGGAAGAGGAGATGTGTGTGTCTGTGTGTGTGGGTGAAAAAGAAAGAGGGTGGCAAAAAGACCGGATCGGAGAGAGAAGAGGCAAAGAATACTACTCACCGACGTGTTTTTGAGACTTTACGACGGTGGCGAATGGTTCCGAGCAAAACTGCTGTCGACTTAGATTATGGCTTTCCCGGTAATCCTCCCTCTGTGGGAGGTAATGAGTGTGGGTCGGGTAATCCGACTCGGTGGTCGCGTAGCCGGCCAGGTCGTAGGGCTGGCCGACTCCGTTCGCGGCGGCCGACTTCATCTGCCAAATAGAGTCTTGCGAGTTCACCGATCCGCCGTTATTCGAGTTCGAGTAGCTGTTGTCCATGTAGCCCATGTTCACACCTGTTCGGAACACACGGTTGCTTCGTTAATTAACGTCCGGCGATTAAACACCTCGCCTCTGTTCCTCGCAAACCGAATCTGATCGCTCGCGGTCAGATTATCGGTCGCTACACTGTCTACTCTATATATGTCACAAATACCTGGGCTATAAATGTCCCAAAACTATCCCCACCGCCGCTGTATACCCTGCGAGGGGCCGCAAACCGAGGCCTCTGTAAAAAATAGTACCTCCTAGCCGATATATGTCTCCGGCTAGACGTATTGGACATATATCGAGTAAACACTGTATCTACCAAGTAGATTAACCTAACGATTTATTGTATAATATTATAATAGCAGTCGATTATAACCTATCAAGACGAAGAGATGTAAAAGCGAATGTACAGTTTTTAATGTACAGTTTACCAGCTTCGCTGGTAAAAAATAGTACCTCCTAGCCGACATATGTCTCCGGCTAGACGTATTGGACATATATCGAGTAAACACTGTATCTACCAAGTAGATTAACCCAACAATTTATTGTATAATATTATAATACCAGTGGATTATAACCTATCAAGACATGTAAAAGTGAATGTACAGTTTTTAATGTACAGTTTACCAGCTTCGATGGTAAAAAATAGTACCTCCTAGCCGATATATGTCTCCGGCTAGACGTATTGGACATATATCGAGTAAACACTGTATCTACCAAGTAGATTAACCTAACAATCTATTGTATAATATTATAATAGCAGTGGATTATAACCTATCAAGACATGTAAAAGTGAATGTACAGTTTTTAATGTACAGTTTACCAGCTTCGATGGTAAAAAATAGTACCTCCTAGCCGATATATGTCTCCGGCTAGACGTATTGGACATATATCGAGTAAACACTGTATCTACCAAGTAGATTAACCTAACGATTTATTGTTTAATATTATAATAGCAGTGGATTATAACCTATCAAGACATGTAAAAGTGAATGTACAGTTTTCATTCTACACAGAATGAAAGAATGATTTTGTAGTGAACATGTCGGTACGTAAATCGATTCGGAATCGCGTTCGTCCGCAGGGCTGTGCAGAGGGTAAATATCCCCCGGACCAAGCTAACGAGAATTTGCATAAATATTCGGGGGTCCAGTCCGGTCCCGGGGCTCAAAAATACATATCCGCGCGGCGAGCATTAAGTAATGAAGCGAATGCTCGCGGGAGGCAGGCTCGATATTAAACACCGGTTAAACGAACGAAAGCTTCTTCGGTAATTATTGTTATGGTCCCCCTCCCCCTCCCTTTCTTCTCCCTCTCCTGTCATCGTTTAACAGCGAGGGGTGTATCGGGGGTCGTCTATCGTTTTAATTGCCGTTGCAATTTTTATGAAGGCACGATCGCTGTTTCGAACGGCGAACAAAGTAAGAACCCGTCGCGTGCCGTTGCGGGTTTACGGACGTTTTCATTTTTCCCGATCGGTTGAGTGGGCGAATTATCTGGCGTAGCGATGGTTTAGCGAGGTTTTACTCCCGAGAAAAATTGCACGTTTGAACAGAGAGAAAGAGAGAGAGAGAGAGAGAGAGTACATCGAGTGAAAAGATGAGAAACGGTGGCCCGAGGGTAGTTCGACTTGTGTTGTTGCAATTTTAAACGGTGGCTGGTTGATGAATAGAATTCTGCAATATTTTTAAATAATTCGGGAAGCCTTTGAACGTTGTGTTCGAGGTCTGTGAAAAATTTAGAAGAGACAGAAAAATTGTGGGATCCTTAAATAAAAGGAGACCCTTGAGAAGTGGAAATGAAAGAGGGAATGCTGCGGTGGACCAGTCGTTTTCTCTTTTTAAATTATATACGGCCCTGGAGGTCGAAAAGAAATTGCACACTGTTATCAAACAGAGTCACCTTCAGAGATAACATCTATGCCCTAAGGAAAATTAAGGGACCTTCAGAAAAATTACAGGACCTCAGAAAAATTAAAGGACCTTCAGAAAAATTGTGGGGCCGTCGAGCAAAAGGAGCTAGGAGACCCTTGGGAAGTAAAAATAAAAAAGGGTCGAAAACAAAATTGCACACTACTATTAAACATCTTCGTAACCTTCAGAGATAACATCTAGACCCTAAGAAAAATTAAGGGACCTTCAGAAAAATTACAGGACCTCACAAAAATTAAAGGACCTTCAGAAAAATTGTGGGGCCGACGAACAAAAGGAGCTAGGAGACCCTTGAGAAGCAAAAATGAAAAAGGCTCCAAACAAAATTGTACACTACTATGAAACATCTGCATCACCTTCAGAGATAACGTCTAGGCCCTAAGAAAAATTAAGGGACCTTCAGAAAAATTGTGAAGACTTCGCGAACAAAGTTCACAGAACCAGGAAGAAGGGGTCGCCGAAGCAATGTTAATCGCGTCCATGCAATTTCGCACTGGCTCCGCATGCTCACAATATTTCAGAAACTTAATGTAGATCTTAGGAAGTCTTTAGGCACGGGGCCAGGTCACGGGGAAAAAATTCACAGCAAAAAGAAGACCGGCGACGATAACTATCGCAAATTCCCAACATCGAAGGATAAATCCTGTCGCGTCGAGGCTCGGGAAATGGCGCAAAAAGTCTGGCGTTTCGATAGCTAATCCCGAGATAAAAGGCACACACACGGTTCGTAGGAAGACGTCGGGGCCATTTTCAATGCGGTCGAATCGCGTGGAGGCTGGCTGGGGAACAGGTTATGTTCCAACGCCCTCCCCCCTCTCTCTCTCTCTCTGGTTCTCGCGAGGATGGAAACAATGGTGGTGGAAAAAGTTGGCTTAACGAGGTCTAACTTCCTACGATTATACTTTTTCGCGTAGTGCGACCGTATACCTGCAAAGTGCAACGGCAATTTGCCATTTCTTTCCATCTTCGCCGGTAAAGAGATGTGGCACGTCCTAGTTGCGTGACTCGGCCCCTATACGGCCCTGGATAATTCATACGGCAGTTACGCGAGCGAACGAACGAAGGATGCGGCGCGTCTCGCGAACAATCCCGCGATAAGGCCACGAGCACACTGTCTCCGGATATCTTGATAATGTTCGGAGAGAGAGCACGTCCCCGCCGGTTCAGCGGCAGCGACGTCGCGTCGCGCGCCGTCAAAAAATATTTCATGAGCCCTAAACGCCGGCGTTCCCCGAGCCTCCCGTTCTCCCGTGGATGCCGCGCGAGATCGCTATCGGATCGCTTCACATAAATCGACAGATAGCGCAGACGTTGCCCGTACCGATTCGTTCGGGACCACTCTCCTCCTACGTTCGTACAGCTTCGCAATTTTATTACGAATCCGTTATCATCGCGTTCCTGACGTTTTCCTGATTAAAACGAGCACAAACACGATACGGTTCGGCCCGCATTTGATCGTTTAATTCACGATTTAGTGGAACCTCGATTATCCGAACTGTTCAATCTAATTGGAACACGACACAATTCGTCATGTAAATCGGTAGACATTTACTTTAGGACCTTAGTCGGGTACCTGTTTCTGTTATTCGAGCGTTTCACTCGAAGTTCGGATAATAGGGGTTCGACTATATCGTGATTTACACGAGCAATTACGCTTCGAATTAGGTCGTGTTTGGGCTCCTTTTAATCAGGAAAATGTGGCGGATATGCTGATGTACGTTTTATAAAAATATCAGCGGAAACGACGACGGTAGAATCAATTGTTCGCGCCTTTCTCAGCTATTTTCTCTCATTTTTTCGCTTGAAGAATTTCGTTCTCGTGGGTCCTACGATTTTTCTATGGGTACCAAACTTCTCACAGGTCCTAAACACTATGCTCGAAGGCTTTCCAGGGCGTTCAAGAATATCGCGAAATCTTCTTCAGCCCCGAAGACCTACTTGAAATTCTACAAACGTGACTAGACTATATCTATCTTTTCTCTGTCTCGTTTTTCAACGAATGTACCATTCGTTGAGACTCTAGGTACACATTAGTTCAACTCTACGTACCATTGATATTGTGGTTCGGTTGGTGGTACCCGTATCCAGGTTGCGAGTACGCAGGGGTCTTCGAGTCCTCCATGGCCAGAGCATGATCCAAACTGTGTTCCAGGGCCTTGTTCTCGGCGTAATAAGGCGGCGGTGCTTGGCTCTGCTGGCCGTTCCCCGCGACCAGGCTCGGTCGCACCCTGTTCGAAGGACAAACACCATGATAACTTCAACCCCCGTGCAAACGCGAAAGCGGTCGCGAAACACCATCGGAGAGACACTTACGCGTTCGAGTCCATCTCGTAGTCCTTGGCCTTGGTGGCGTGCTTCCGGCGACACCGACAAAAGAGCAACAACAGCGCAGCGAACAGCAGAAAAACGGCTCCGCTGACCACCAACGCGATCAGCGTGGGCGTTGCCATTGCGCCTGATTGAGCGACGAAGGATGGACCATCTGATGCGACCAAAAAGAATGTTCTTGACTTCCAAGTGGCCGAATTACAATGAACAGCTAAACGATTATGGAGGACGAGGGCGAACCAAGGTCGCCCGTCGTCCCAACCCATCCCAAGATCAACGAAACAAGCTACTCACTCAGAGCCTCGATGTACTCCCCGCATTTCTGCCTGTCGGCCTTCAAACAAAATCTGACCCTGCGCCTGGGTTCGTCCTCCAGGGTATCAGGATCGTCGAGGGGCCCGTCTCTCAGTGTGGCAGCTTTCCCGACGATCTCTAACGGCCATTCGTCCAGGAACCTCCACTGTGGATCGTGACCTAGCGACGAGGGTCCCTCCAGCTTCTCGATGGAAGCAACGAGGGACAGACAGGTAGCGGGTACCTCGATGACCAACGTACCGCGCGTAGGATCGTAGTTGACCCTGAGCGGCGCTGGGATCTTGGAAACGGCGGTGGTGGCGGTGACGATGTCCGAGTAATCCGATTGGTTCACCGTATTGACAACCTTCACCTTGAATGCGTAGGTCTGATGCTGCTCAAGGTCTGTGACGTTGCACGGATTCGACATGTAACAGTACAGCTCCGACCAGTCTTCGGTCGAGGACCTGGCTATGGCGCATTCCGGCGGAACGATTTCGTCACCCCTAGGTGCCCGTTTGTAGGCCACGTAGTACTTGTGGATGGGCACGCCACCGTCGAATCCCAGCTCCCACAGGATCGCCACGTGGGTCGGTCCGATGTCGATGGCGGTGACGTTGTTCGGCCTCTCCGGTCCGCTTTTGTGCTGCAGCCTTATGGTCGAGGTGGTGTGGCCCTGGGCGTTCGCCGCTCGACAAGTGTAATCCCCGTAGTCCATCTCGCTGATGTTCGTGATCTTGAGGACCGAGGTGTACACGTCGTAGTTGTCGCTGCTGGTCGAGATCTCGTAGTGGCCGTCGCTCGACGAGCCCTGAAGACTCGCCGCGTTCGTCTCGAAGCTCCACTGGAACTCGGGCTTCGGCCAGGCTTGCACCTTGCAGGTCACCTCCGCGGTCTCCTTCGGGCTGTACGCGACCTTGCCGTGCTGGTGAAACGCGATCGGCTCGTGCTCCACCTTCAGCATCATCGTCGACTCCACCCTCTTCACCTCGTTCTCGAACACGCAGGTGTACTTGCCCCTGTCGCCCGCCACGATCTCGTCGGTCTGGGGTCTCGTGTGACCCAGGAAGCTCAGGGACGAGTTCACCGTTATCACGTTCCCGTGGCCCTCCGACGCGGTGGTCGTCACTTTGTACAGCCGCTCGTCGGCCGTCAGCTCTTGGTCGTCCTTCAGCCAACGGACACTGGGACGGGGCTTGCCCTGAGTCAGACAGGACACTTGGAACGAGGACTCGCCGACCCTGTGAAATCATATCCTTCGAATGCAACGGTGGTCCTTGACGAGAGAATCGCTCCCGGAAACTGGCCGGCTGGCTAACCGGCCTCGCGTTTCCGGATGTCTGGGATCGATATCACAAGGTGGAAATGTTTCGAGTACCTCTGGTTCTAGCTCTCTCTCTCTCCCTTTCTCTCTCTTTGGGTTCTAAGCTTTGTGGAGAGACAGAGAGGGAGGCTTGTGTAACTGGACTGCGAAATTCGATGGATTCATGTACAAAGATCTCCCGCCGCGGATAAAGCGTCGGGTTTAATGCGCTTCAGGAACGGTTCGGTTTTTAGTAGATGGCCGGACGCGTTCTCATTTGATTTAAGACACCTCGAATTTCGCCGATTGAAACCAGAGACCCCGGTAACGTTGCCATCCCAGTGGTGTGCCACTTTGACACTGGAACTACCGAGCCCCGTCGAAACGGCAAATTTCGGATTTTCACTTCCACGATTCGTGGAGTTGTAGACATTTTTTACTATACTTTCTTTTTAATCAAGTATACGTTTACACAAATGAAATCTGAATGTATCTAATCCTGTTATGACGATGAAGGAATCAGTCTCGTTTAGGGCTCGGTAGTCCTGGCATCACAGTATTTTATAAACTGCAATGACTACAGGTGGGAGAAAATGCGAGGGCGGTTCTTCGCGACGATATAAGACGAAAACGAAGAGTAAGAAAATTGCGATTTCGGCTTCGCTTTTTAGTTATAGTCGATTAAAAATCTCGCCTGAAATGCGGCAACCCGGCCGACAGAACGCAACCCGGCGTCGCGCGCATTATGACGTAGCGACGTGTACAGCGGGTGGCCGCATGTTAGGCGGAATTATAATCGTTAATAACTGAAAAATGAAGCCGAAATCACAATTTTCTTACTCTTCGTTTTCGTCTTATATTGTCGTGGAGAATCACCCCTTAAATTTTCACTCTGAACACAGGGTGAAAAAACATACGAAGAAGACGTCACCCGTTCGGATTCGCCTACGCGGAGCAAAGTGATGTGCTCCGAACTATACCGTGTTTGGACTCATTTGAACCGGAAAAACGCGAAGAACACGATGACGAAACTTCGACAACGAATAATTGAAAAATGTTCTGAACCCGTCAAGCGTTGCGTTGATGACAGGGCTAGATTTTGCGAGAAATATCGAGCGTCGCTCTTTCGCCAAGACATTACGGGAATCCTAAAATTTCCGCTGCTCCCCCGGAGCACACCGTACACAGACGCAGCCTTCGGGCGGCGTGTGTTCCTTTTACGAAATTGGACCATATTGATCTAGTTTTCCGAAGGCAAAGGCGGCACACGCAAGCGACCGAAGCGAGAGACGGTAATCTACTCACTTTCTGGTAACGTGGGGCTGCAGCTTGGTGAGTATCTTCGGGGGCTGATGAACAGTCAGGTTAACGGAGGCAGCCTCGCCGTGGCCGATCTCGTTGGTGGCGTGGCACTTGTACGTGCCCTCGCTGCCGAGATGCACGAAATCGATCTCGTACTTCGGCCCGGTGTTGTCGGACGTCATTAAAATCGCCCCGGACTCGCCCTCCTTCCACCATTTGTACCTGGGCTCGGGATAACCGGCCGGGTTCGCCATGCAGGTCAGAATCACCTTGGACCCTTCGACGGCGACCGGGGAGTCCGGCGTGACCCTGGCAGGGCCGGGCTTGTGCCTGACTCGGACCATGACCTTGGCGGTCGCGGAATAGTTCCTTCGATCTCCGCCGGACGGATGAATGATGTTCACGGCCTTGCAAGTGTAGTTCCCGGCGTGCTCGGCGGTGACGCGATTCAAACGAAGGATCGACTTGGTCTGCCGGAAATCCGGTCTTCCGTCTCGCAGCCACTCGATCACCGTCGGCGGTGGGTTGGCGGTGACGTTGCAATGAACCGTGACAGTGTCCTCGACCTGGACTATCCTGATGGGGTCACCTTCGATGGAGACCGTGGGCGGGTACAGCACGTCCAAGATCAGGGAGCTTTCGCCCTTCTTACCGAGATTATTGTCAGCCTTGCAGGTGTACTTCCCGGAGTCCTGCACGGTGACGCTCTTGATCGTGTGCGTCAAATTGGTCCCGACGAAATTACCATCCCTCCACCAGCGCACCTCGTTCACGGCAGGCTTCGAGTCGACTCTGCACTCGAGATTCGCCGGGCCGTTGACCTCCACCTTGAGCGGATTCTCCGGGCCGACCGACACCCTCGGGAAATAGTTGACGTCCAGTGTAACCGTCGCGTTCAGGGTCTCCCCGTCTCTCATCGCCCTGTTCCACACCACGCAACGGAACGTCGCTCTGTCGTCCTCCTTCCTCGGCTCCATCATCAACGTCCTGCCGGAGTGCAGCAACGCGGTCTCGTTGCCCCGGTACCACCTGACTTCCGGCTCGGGACTGCCGCCGTTCGTGTTGCACTGCAGCTCCAGCTTCTGACCCTCGGTCGCCATCGCCGACGTCGGGGATATCGACGGCGGTCCAGGCGCCCGCAACACCGTCAACGTGATGAACTTCCGGTGCAGGTCGATCCCCGCGCCGTTCGCCTTCACCCGGCACTCGTACTTCCCGTTGTCCCTCTCGTACGACACGTTCCTGATCTGCAGGTCGTACCGGCCCTCCTCCAGGTTCATGAACACCTTGTACTGCGGCGACAGCTCCCTGTTCTCCACCGCCGCGTTGTCGTGGTTGTCGTTCGTGTGCGTCAGCCAGAAACACGTCACGTTCTCCCGGGGCGGGGAGAATCGGCACTGCAGCTGCACCGTGGACCCCTCGTGCGTGTCCATCTGCGTCTCCTCCAACCGACCCTGCGCCGCCGCTGAAAAACACGAGAATCGGACGGGACACGTTAGAAAAACGACACTTTCCACCGGACCTGGGTTTTCATCCACCGCCGCCGCGACGAACCGGACTTCCGGTTTCGCGGCGCTCTTTCCTCGCTCAACTTTTTCTTTTCTCTCTTTTTTTTTTTTTTAACTAGAGACCCGCAGATGCTCCCGGAAATCTTTTGACGATCAGGTTGCAGGACTGGGCGGAGCCTGGGCTCTTTCGACGAAGAGGGTGGTTGCAATTTCGAGCAGAAGGATCTGAAGGTTTGGAGGACACGGATTCATTGCCTACAGGTGGAGGTTTCGTGCACCAGATTTCTGTGAACCTTGATATTCTCAGTTGCATGCTCGAAATTAACGAGTTAAATTATTAATTGAAGACTACGTTAACCCCTTGCCCCACAATGCCGAGTCAGACTCGTGACGATGATTCAGAGTCTAATGAAAATATGTATGTGATTAATGGACTGCGGATCTTTATGCAGAATAAAAATTGTTTGCCTCGTTTACATGTAACAGGGGTCAAGTAGAAATTCATATTCAATCATATTCTTAAATATTTTTAATCTCTTCATTGCTTGAAATTGCAACTACTCAATCTCGTCGTAAATCCATAAAATCCGCAATTTAGTTATTAATTTCCTTTGAACGGAAATAAAATTCTATTTCGTTGTAGTTGATATCATTTTGAGACAATATAGGCATACAGTAAGTATAAACTATTTTGTTTTTCGCCTATGTAATTCTGAACGATCAAGAACTTCTAAGCAGTATAATCACAAAATAAATAGTAATGTAAAATACAAATAAATCCGAATAAACAGTAGATTCTAATATTTTTAATTTACGAATATCGAGGGAAAGGTGTATTCTAAAGATGCATCCGTGAGGAATTATTTAACAAATTGATTTCTTCGGGTATATATCATTTAAAGAAATGGCTACTGATAGATACGTTCATGTTATCTCTATAAAATAATGTAAACTAATCATTTTTAGTGCTGCGTAAACCTAGTGTTAATACTGACCCAGTTAATGGTCAGATTCGGATATTTGAATGCAGTGATTTCTCTATATATATGTCGCGAACACCTGGCTGATAAATGCACACTTCGAGTTGAGAGCAGTATTTTGGAATCATTTTGGAACCGAATAATTCTCCTTTTCAGTAATCACCAGCAAATTCCATTCTTTTCGGCAAATGGTTGTCGGATGTGCACGATTTTCCACAGTTTCGAAAATATATCTTTGTGCCCGCAATCGCGCAATTTCCGCAAATAACATTCGTCGCGACCGCTGAAAAACACGTTCCACCAAATAGCCACCCGGACCTACGGCAAACAATTTTGCGGGTGGTATTTTTAAGCACAGTGTTCGCATGCGTAAGGGAAATATTTATTCGGAAAATATGCCCGAAAATAACGTTGCCCCTCGAAAGAAGGGAGCAGCAGCAGCACCGTTGCCGTTGGTCGGAGCAGCTGCCATATCGTTTCTGGTAACGCGCGTGCACACACGCGTACACCGGTGTCTCGATAATGCACCCTTCGCGCGGATATACGCTGCTGTTCCACAATATCGACGACCGAGGAGAGTTCGATCATTATCGCTGAACATCGGACCGCGTAATCACAGAAAAATCAAATCACACGTCTCTCGCGTGACAGTGAAAAACGGGAATATGCATTCGCTTGGCAGAGACGCGGAAGGATGCCTCCCGAGGATATTCTTAGCCCCGTCGCGTTCTACAAAGTGCAATTTCACACCCATAAATCTTTATTTTAAATATGTATGAGAGTGGAAGATAGATTTACCTATCAGAGATCGAGGATCGGGGAAGCTTGCAACGCGCCGTTTCCAAGGACGAATCGCGACTTTCAGGGGTAGTACAGCGGCGCAAAGACAACTTCGAGAACTATATTACCTATCGTCGGGAGCTCGAGAGTTGGCACGGAGACGGCACCGAGTTATGGAAAGCAGCATCATGGCCCAAATTGTACCAATCGTCCCGAAAAAGTCGGTTCGGAGCGCGTTCCTTCGTTTCCCGTGTTGTTTTATGTTCCTACTTTATGCGCGGCGATCGATTCTTCCGATTGTTCGGCTTACGAAATTGGGTGGATTCTTTTTTGCATCTTTATGCTCGAAGCACAGATCATTTACAATTCGTTGCGCCAAATAGACGACGACCAGCTCATTAAGAATTATCGAGGAGTAAAGGTTAACACGTTGACCGTCGTGTCAGCCATATGTGGATGACGGAATTATTCGTCCTGGTTTCGAAATGAATTTTTGCGTTAATGTATTCGTTGTACCAAATTTAATTAGGATCTGTAAAATGCAAGAAAGTTGGGGAAATACTCCAATGACATACATTTAATTTCTTTCAATTTTTATTTCATTAAATAACTTATGTTGATTGTATGGAATTTTTCAGGTTTCTAGTTGGACAGTCAAAGTGTTAATATTGAGGAAAAAATGATTAATAACCAAATTTTTCGAGAAATAAATGGTCAGTTTCCATGTCGATCACTGATCCATGAAACAGCACAATACAACTCTGTTTCTACCAGCATTAATTTTTGTCATGATGCATAAAAATTGGTATGCGGATTTTCACTGGGGATTTTATGCATTTAGGGGAAAAAAGGGTAGCTACAATTTGCAAACAGTAAGTAGCTTAAAAGATTCGAGGAGTTTCAATATATTATTTTCGACCGGCTGAAATTATTAAAAAAGAAAAAAGAAAAAACAAAAATAAATTCCTATGGGGTCACTGCTGCTCGCAAAAGATTCAAACAATTTTTATTTTGCAAAAAAATCCCTAATCGACCAGGTCAAAGATAACCCTTTTTCTCGATATATGTCAATACCAGGAGACATACCCCGCGTTATGTTTACACTCCTCTGCGTCCGAGGCCTCGCGAGGCCTACCCCGAGGTAGTGGGGGTAATTCCGCGACATTTATCATCCAGGCCTCGGCGCAATATATATAGAAATCTCTGTAGAGCAATAAAATTAGTCCACAATGCAGGTTACAAACTCGATTATCAGGTGTCCAGAAATTGTTATTTACAACGCTGATCGGAATAGACGAGTCTCGTGCGAGGTATAAAATTTATACTTGTGTTAATTGATAGTCTAGACATCGATGACGTGCTTGACTGTTTTTCGAGCAGCACGGTGCAGCAGGGTCTAACATTCGGGTAGCGATCGGACATTGTGAACAGCAGGTCTCCCCTCGGACAGGTCCGCAGGGTGTCATCCCCGTCTCCTTACAATTCTCGGTAGAGAGCATTATCCGCAGCAGCCGGGCCGAGCGTGACCCGGTCGAAATCGGAAGCGCAATCGGTAACATCGATTATCGAGAGAGAGCGTTTCGTTGTGTTCCGTTTGCGCTCCAATTGCCGTTATCTCTGACGACCTGTACGAGCTGCCGATGAAGCGGACGCCCGGAGATAACGAAACCGGAGCGCGCGCGATGCATTCGGGTCACCTGACCGACGCGACGACTGGCGTTAAATATTTCAAATGCCCGGATATACGATTCCCGGGAACACAAAGACCGGGGGCAACAACGCGGACGCGGGGCCAGGTGCGTCGCATCACCTGCGAGAAACCGAAGACTTTTCAAACGGTTCTACGCGCCGGGTAGCCTTTCCGTGGTCGTAGGGAGTAGAAGGGACAGCCGGGTGGACGATTAAGGTAGCAGAAATTAGTGGAAATTATTTCCTGTCTATCGGACCGAGGGCAGATATTTTGTTTTTTAATTTGTCATTTCAATAAATTTAAAAAGTTCGGAATTATAGAGTGGTACTCTTATTTCAATTTAGTTATTCTGTTGTAAATTGAAGCTATTTTTCCCATAAACCTGTCGATTATCGAATCTCAATAACAAAGTGGGTGTTCTCTTAAGTTTGGGGAGTTAGGTAAGGTCTTGAAGCAGATTTTGAAACGGTTCTAAAATTGCTGGGATATTGTCGTGGCGTTGCAGAAGAGGAAGCAACGTGGAGTCTTGAGGGTGTCGCAAGGTGGACATCCCCCTATAGTAAGTATGGGTTAGGACACTGCGGATTTTGAAACGTTTCTAGGTTAGCTGGGTCTTCGTAGCCTAGGAGAGTGACATTCAAGGCCTAGAAGGTGGAGACTTAAGGTCTGGAAGGTGGGCACTTAAGGTCTAGAAAGTGGTCACTTAAGGCCTAGAAGAGAAACATTTGAGGTCTAGAAGAGAGATACCTGAGGTCTAGAAGAGAGACACCTGAGACCTAGGGGAGAGACACTTAAAGCCCAGAAGAGAGACACTTAAAGCCTAGAAGAGAGACACTTAAGGCCTAGAAGAGAGACACTTAAGGAAAATTTAGTCATCCCTTAACACCAGGTTTACCGAGCACTGGTGACTAGTTTTACAAAAATAACAAAAATATATCTAAATTTTCACGCATTTTTAAAACATACACCCAAACAATTCAATTTGTTGAATAATTGCTCACAGATGCAACCTCGGTAATCATGAATTAAAAATATTAGAGCCCCTAGTTTTGACAGGTAATCCTGGCATTAATAAGGGATGGTGGTCCAGACCTAACCTATTTCCTGCAACCACGGCGCAGAACGTAGTTTGTTAGATCGTGGGTTATGAACTCGCGCAAATTAATATGATCCAACGAGATCTTTATTCTCCTAGGGTCACGAGATAAATGGTGACACCGAGAATGCACCCTCACCTTTCCCATGGCAAGGCTATTAAGTGGAATACCCCTATTCCTCAAAAGAAAGAGGTACCACCTCTACTCCCCCCTAAACTTGCAGACCCCCGACTTCGTGAACACGATGCGAGCACATCGAACATGCTTACAAGTCCGAATACGAGTCTAGTGTACCTAAGCTGGATTCCAATAATTAATAGATAATCGCACGGAACAATTTGAGCGTTGTAGAACGGTTCTACAACGATTACGAATACTTTGCGGTTTCACGGATGGACACACGTCGCTTTCCCCATTTTGCTCGATTCATAGGAGGACTCGGGAAACGTCATCCGACGAGACCCGTTTCCGAGGAGACGTCTCTCTCTCTCTCTCTCTCTCTCTCTCTCTCTCTCTCTCTCTCTCTCGCCACGGACAAATTCAGTTCTTCGTGGTCGAAACGGTCGACGTAGCCAACGACGAACGTCTCGTCATTGGGTCGTATAACGGTAAAGCCACCGGTTTGACTTCTCGAACGCCGATATCGCGAGACCTCTCTTTCTTCCTGGCCCCCTCCGCCCCCTCTCGCACCTGGAATCAACCTCCCCACTCTCGGATCAGAGAGGCTCGGGGCTTCAAGAGATCGTTGTGCTCCCCTTCTCCTTCACGATTCTCTCTCTCTCTCTCTCTCTCTGTCTTTCTCTCCCTCTCCTTCTTTCTTCGTCCCTCTCCATCGAACCTTTGTGTCTCACCTTACGTGCTCAAGAGCCCCCTTCACCTCTCCACCCTCCCCGGCCTCTGCCATACCTATGCACGAGTCTATATTTACGTCCGCTTGTCTCTCTATAAATCCATCCGGCTCTTTCTCCTCTGTTATCCCCTGTTTCCCCTCTATCCCCTCTCCCCCAGACACACACACATCGACCTATCGGAATTTACACTGTGCCTGTCGCCCCCTGACCCCTCTCTCCCCCCCGGTAATCTTCTACATGGCATACTATTGCCACCTTGTTTACTTTTCGATACCGCTTTCTTGCGTTCGCGTGCCGTCGTCCCACGAAACCTTTGACTTCCCCCTCTCCGTCTGCCGTGTTTCGTTAATTATGGCGGCTCGGGGAGGACGAGGGGGTGGTACACACGTGTGCCCCGAAATGGTATCGAGGTACTGTTGCGAGAACCCCGGGGCATAATTGCTTGAGAAAAGCCGGAGAAAACGTTGGTTCTTTCTGTGGGCCGCTGCTTCGAGGAAGAATGAGGCTCCTCTTTTCTCGGTCCCATTGGGCCCCCGTGAGGCTTCTCTCTGCCCCCTTGTCATTGTTCCGTGGGACTGCCGTCTTCGTGGAACACGGCTGCCCTCGCCGCTGCAACGCTCCGGCTTTGTTCGGAGAAACGTTTTGAGTCGAGCGAGAACGACGCAGGAAACGAACCGGGGAACGTGAATTTTAAATGTGCGCTGCGCTTTTTCGGGAACACCGATGCGCTTGGCACCGGTGAGCCCGGTTTTTGTCGCGATTAACACGGGGAACAGTCTTCGGCTTTTAAATTTTGCCTGGGATCCTTCATTTTTAAAGGAAAGAATACATTGGCGGATCTGGAGTCCTCTGCGATTTTTGAGATTGCAAGAGAAAATTTGTAGAACAGACAAATTCTGATTTCTTTGGATCTATGTTACGGTAAAATTCGCTGTAAGTCTCAAATAAGTGTTTTCTTTTATTTTATATAAATTAAAGTTATCGCTTTCAGTGATTTCAGCCTCACAGATTCGGTGCACTAAGGGCGTCTTACTGTTTTTGAAAAGGGTTGGGGCGTGTTCGGTCGTTAATGCTGTTGCGAGATGACAAATTGTCGTGCCTAGGAGCTTTGAGGGTTCTGATACGCTTGGCACCTGTGAGCATGTGCTCGGTTTTTGTCACGATTAACACGGGAAGTCGCAGTCTTTCGCTCGGTGCAGTCAAATTTTAGGACCCTTCATTTTTAAAGTAAAAATAAATTGCCGTACGGACACTGGAACCACGGAAAAGTCCAGAAAATGGCAGACCTCTGCGATTTTTAAGATTGCAAGGAATCGCAAAGAAAATTTTCAGAACAAATTCTGATTTCTTGGGATCTACGGTAAAATTCGCTGTAAGTCCCAAACAAGCGTTTTGTATTATTTTCATAAGTTAAAGTTGTCGCTTTCAGTGATCCCCTTAGATTCGGTGCACTAAGGGCGTTTTCGAAAAGGGTTTGGGCGTGTTCGGGCGCTAATGTTGTCGCGAGAAGACAAATTGTCGTCCCGGGTGGGCTTTGAGGATCGTCCGGATGGGAGGTTCGCAAATCGTCGTACGTGAGAATCGTTCGGGGAAACTCGCAACGGCGGGGGACAAGTACAGGATAGTTTAGATTATTTTAATCCTTGGTATAACAGCCGTAGTTCTCTATACGTTTAAGAGGCTTTTGCGAGCAAAGTCCTCTTCGAGGTCGTCCCGGGGCTTAGACCGCCGCCTAAAGGGTGTCTACGCAACCTTGACTAATGGCGTTTCTTCGGCAAAAATCGCGCGAACGCAGTCGCGGAGAGTTCAATCGAGCGTTCGCGCGGCCGGCTCGCTAAAAACCGCGACCAAGCAAAGTTTCGCGTTCCTGCGCGGAACACCTTTATGATAAAAACTTGTTTTCCTTTTATTCGCGCTAGTCCGTTGAACTGTTCCGAGCCGATACGCGGCAATCCATTAACACTTTGACTGCCGCCGTGGCGGCGACTGCGAAAATCCCGGAAGTAATTTATAGACTGACAAAATACGGGACGCGGAAGAATTGTAAAATAAAGATCGCTGTACAGCTGTACGATACTGTGCGACGTGTTTATTCAGGATGGACGAAAAACGCGTGAAAGGTCTTTAAACTGTGAATAAACCGGGGCCGGTCGAAACCCCAAGCGCGCAAAACACGCGATGCAACTCCGATTCTCTAGATAAAATACGAGCCCGATTTTTATACATCCGTGTAATCCGAAAAAACCGGTGCAACCTTTGTTTAAACCGTTTTTCAATATCTCGCATGTAGCCGAAGTTATGGCGGCTCGAAACGCCCGTGTAACGCCTCGCAACGCATGCCGGTGACGTAAGCAACGACACTTTAACACCGCCCGCGATATATGACCAATTAGAACCGTTGTAACCTTCGATGCACACGAAAAATCTCCGGAAACGCTTCGAGCAAAGATTACTCGGCTTTACGGGCGGTATACGAGCGTGCCAAAAATGTGACCGCGTTTTATTCGTATAAACAAAATCACCCTGTACACTCGCACACCTGTAGCGTCGCTAGATTCTTCGCCTGACTCTCTATAGCACCGCGCTCTATAGTTTCCTTTCATGTTGCATTCCAGGTTCGCCGAATACGCGGGCTAGAATCGACGCCGTTGAATGTGAGCAGATCGAAAAACAGGTTTTTACAATCATACCAATTCTATGGGGAATACTACTCCATCGGGCTGCATACGTTTCGCAGAATGATTTCTGAAGAATGTGCTCTCGAATTCGAAGGTCGACACGATCCAATGTGTTTACAAACAAGTTCCAATTTATGAAACGCAAATATCTGTTCTATTTGGCATGCTGTTGTTATTGTTAGACATCTCGGAATAAACATTGTCCTAGGCAGTTTCCAGAAGCCGAAGTCCAAACAAAGTGTATTTCCGCTTTGAATTATCTTTAAAAATCGAAAGCAAGGTAAAAATATATTTAAATTTGGAGTTCCAATGTCTTTGCATTCTTTAAAAATCGAAAGCAAGGTAAATATATACTTAAATTACTATTTCCAATGTCTTTTCGTTCTTTAAAAATCGAAAGATGTAAAAATATCCTTAGATTAGGATTTCCCAGTGTCCTTCCGTTCTTTAAAAATCGACAATATCCTAAAATTAGGATTTCCAATATCTTGTCATTGCTTAAAGATCGAGAGCAATGTAAGAATATTCTTAAATTAGTCTTTTCGTTTCTAAAGAAACGAAGGCAAGGTAAAAATACCTTAAAATTAAGATTTCCAATAGCCTTGATTCCTCAAAAATCAAGAGCAATGTAAAAACATCCTTAAATCCTGCCCGATGCCCTTTCATTTTTGTGGCTTTTATTTTTACGCCGTAAATGCATAAACCCGAGTGATTTTAATATTTAATCTCGGTGCAAGTACCGCCGTCAACAGACCAAAAAGGAGAACCGGAACTGCGAGCAACGCGTATACGCTGGGTAATCAAATTACTCGAGCCAGACAGTGAAGAATACATGTATGCTTAATTTCATCGCCCACTGCGATCAAACGGCGTCCATATAAAATCTGAATAAATTCAGATTTCGTAAAGACCGTACAACGGAACCAAAATAAATTCGACCTTCTCGCCGCTGTCTTTGCGCGCAAGATGCGCGTTCACAGTCACTTTCGGCGCTGTGCGCGCGTCTTTAAAGAAAAGAAAAATCTGCATATTCATTCGGACGTCGCCGGTAGGTTTCGGAATATCGCAACGGTTTCGCAAAATGGCTTTTGCACGTTATAGATGGAAGAAGAGGCCGGAAAGCGGGCTTCTCGTCTCTGGCCGAGCGTTTAACGCGTCGTTCTGCGAGGAGACACCTGTGGCAGGGGCCTACGTCACGAGAGAGAAAGAGAGAGAGAGAGAGAGAGCCAGAGAGACCTAACTCCGTGGCGTGGCTTCGTGCGGCTTGACTGTGGCGTGGCGTGGCGTGGCGTGGCGTCGTTCGATATTTCCCCGAACGAGAGGCCGAGAGAGCGAGGCCAGGCGAATTCTCCGGCATTCCCTGCGAATTTACGACGCGTCCCGCTTCTGTTTCACCCTTCCGCGTTAATAGACAACCCCTAGAGCGCGGCCATTAACGGTGAGCTATGGTCCTCGCCGGATTCCGAAACACCAATGACGCCGCCGCGAGATAGATCCCTGGACCCCGGCTCTCCTATTCAAGGCTGCAAGGTTTGCACCCCTCCGCGCCCGTCTAGGGGGGGCTGAACACGCGTGTACCACCCCTGATTCGACTAACGACCGGCTCAGAGGTCAGCCACGCCGATGGACAACCGAAAACCGAGATATACCAGGGCCTGCCTCCAAATCCCCGGTGTAATTGATAATTGATTACCCTTTCGTCGAGACCAAGGTCATGCCAGAACTTTACAAACGGACGGGTAGAAATGCTTTTTGGAACGTGCTGCAAATGTTTTCCCGATTCAGGAATTAATGAAAATGTATTTGCAGCGGTTATCGACTCGATGAAATATCAGGAGAGATGCCCCACCATTTTCACCCTCACGATAATAACGTTCAGCCTCGAGTGTAGGGTATACTAAACAGCTTTTTGTGGACCACTTCCACAGCATACGCACAGATACATTTTCTAAACAAATATGTTACGTTCAGAGAAGTTGAAAGAAGTTTTCCCCCCAGCTTGCAGCGTATCAGAAAACTCGTGACTTCAACCCCCAACTTCGAGAACCATTTTCACCCCTACGATGCTAACATTCAGCCTCGAGTGAAGCGTATACTAAACAGCTTTTTGTGGACCACTTCCACAGCATCTGCACAGATAAATTTTCTAAACAAATATTTCACATTCAGAGAAGTTCGAAGAAGTTTTTCCACCCAGCTTTCAGCACGTCAGAAAACTCGTGCGTTCAACCCCCAACTTTGGGAACCATTTACACCCCTACAGCGCTAACATTCAGCCTCGAGTAAACCGTATACTAAACATCTTTTTACGGACCAGCTCACCCCGAAATTTCCCCAAAATCGATCGTGCACTCTCTATTTTATTAACGTCAAGCTGAACCCGGTCTCCGAAGGAAGTTCCCGGCATCAGCCTTACCGCACAGCGGATTTTACGCATTTATGGCATACACGATGCTCCAGAATTCATCGTCGGTGTGTTGTTGAAAGTTTAAGGAAGCTTGATGGGGAACTTGTTTTACACCCTCCTCTCCCCGCTCCGAGGCGAGCATGTGTGCCAGAAAATTCGCGTTTAATTTCCAATTAAAACGTAAAAATCCACGGGGGGACACAAAGGGAGCAGCTTTCCGATGTAAAATTACGCGGATGATTTTCGAAATCGGTTTTCCAGTGAATAATCAAAGAAATCTCATCAACCTGCGCGCAATTATCCGGGGAACAAGTCGCGGAAATTCGAAACGGTGAGCGCTCCCATAATTTTTCGGAATACAGTTACCAATCGTTTTCGGGCTCTCGCAGGTTTTAACCGGCGTGTCACGATGCGATTGCGTGATTGGATGCACTCGGGTAGCGATAAAGGGAGAGAGAGAGAGAGTGAGAGAGAGAGAATGCGGCATTATTTTTCGAATATCTCGATAACTGTTAACTCCGCCGCGCCTAATGTACCGTGACGATTTTTCCCGTTTTTATCCGCGGCTCGAGCTCGATAGCACGATTTCCCCCGATTTTCCGGGATCGAGTGGTAAAGTCGTGACACGCAAAAACGAAAATTGTAGGCCGAGTCAACCGGGTGCGACACGCTGTAAGAAATCGACTGCTATCGCGGAAAAGAGAAATTACCAGTTTCCGGTGCGCACTCCGTTCGGTGAAACGAATTTTTCTTCGCGGGCGAAACGATCCACGAAAACAGGTCCCATTGATTTCCGATTGGCCGGACGGCCGATTCGATTATATTTATACCCTCTGTGAATAACAAGTTTTAGGCTGTTCCATTAACGCTTTGACTGGCAGACCAGAAACCTCCAAAATTCCATAAAATCGAAATGAGTTATTTAACAGTAGAACTACCGAGCAATAAACGCGACTGACGCTATGTTGTTTTGTGACAGTGACAGGACTGTGCCAATTCAGACTTCATACAATTTTCATTGAAATATGTGCTTCATAGAAGAGGCTCATTAAAAAATTTCCGATGAAAACATTTTTACAATTTTTTTAATAGTAAAATAAAAAGTTAGGAACCAGTCATTTTGACTGGTCCGGTAGTTCTAGTGTTAATGAAGTAAAAGTTGAAAAAAAAAATTAAATGTATGATGTTGAATAGTTCACCAACTTTCTTGCGTTTTACGGTTGCTAATCAAATTTGGTACGATGAATATGTTAACCTAAATATGCATTTTAAAACCTGAACAAGTAATCCCGTTACCCGCGTACGGGTGACATGCAGTCAACGTGTTAACAGGAATTTCGCACGCGATTTCTAATTTTACGCGACGGCCCTTTTGCTGGCGGCCTCGCTAATTTTGCGAACGGCTCGCGACATTTTCGCGCGACACCTAAAACTCGTCGCTTATGCTGCTGCGCACAGAGCGCGAGAGAGATGTTTCGATTTCGACGGAGCCGATGAAGAAAGCGCCAATATTTATCGTTCAACTTTCCAGATAAAAGGGGATTCCCAATTAACCCGATTGCCAAATAGGCGATGACGAACGCGGTCGTTAGGAAGTATCGGGGAGCGATTAATTATTTAATTTCGGACTTTTATGTTGGATAAAAACTGGTCCCGCTAATTGCGAGAGTTACGCGAGCGAGATAGATGTTTGTTCCTCTCGAATACGATTTCATCTTTCGTTCCACGGATTGGTTTAATTTACACTGAATTTAGAAGACCGTTGAAAAATAAAAATTGCCCGAAAATTGCCAGCTACAACGCCAGCGTCGAAATTCGTTTGATTTCTTAACGGGGTTTCCAGGGAAATGTTGCGACAGCATTTTCCAACGACTCCGGTGTTTCGAATGACCTTCGCGTTCGATCATTTTTACCGTGAACGCGTAAAATGGGTATAGGTGCAATTTAAAAATACCGTACCGGCACCAACCGGTTGAAATGATTCAGAAAAGACGTGAATGTCAATGTGTGCGGCTGCTCTCTCTCTCTTTCTTTTTCTGTGCCGTGGAATTTTTATTTCGCGCAAAACCCCGCAGGCTAATGGCAACCAATTTTGCAATCAACAGAGCAGAGTTCCTGCGTTAACCGGCCAACAAAAAGGAAATTTCCTGCGTAGACGTATCCAGTCGGTAAATAAATTGCGGTGCCCAGCGACTCTAATTACACCCGATCAATCAGCAGCATAATTCGCAGCCGGACCGTGCTAAAATCGAGTTCGCCCGGGGGACGTGCAAAATTTCCGACCGTTTCTCGGACGATCTTCGCAGAAAAAACGACCACGAGCTAACGTTTTCACGGATCGTTTGCAGACCCGGTCGCGGTTTCGCTAACAAAACAAAAAACCGCAGCGAAAGAAGCAGGCCGCTCGCGAGTCTCGGTCAAGTCTTCGGAGCGAGACGTCCAGGTGAAGGAATCTTCGGGGCGACCCGTTTCTCTCCCAGGTACACCTTGAACTCATCCATCTTGGCACCCGCCGAGAGAGGTCGTCGAGACCGCCTAACTCCGTGATCGTCTGTATACATATATATAGGGGAAAACCGGTCCGATTTTCACGGTGTACAGCTGTTGCCACGGATATCTCCCTAAAATGGCGAAACTCGACGGCAGAGAGAACGAACCTAGTCGCCGCGGCAGCCCGGTTACGATACGCGCCATCCACCAACGGCGGACACTTGGCCGATCGGCGCAAGATCGTGAACGGTTAGCATTGGCCAAGGGAAAGGAGGCCTTCGGGCTCCGTCGCGGCCTGGAACGGGTTTGTTAAAAGGACGACGATGCACGAGAGAGGCCGGCCAAACCGCGACAACCAGACGCCAACTAGAAACTACCAGGAACGTCGTCGACACCGTTTTGTTGCGCCGAGGAATTGTTGGTATCGAGCGGAGAGAGCTTCGGCATCGAATCTTCCACGTACCTGTCCTCGAAGGATACACTCGGTTTATTACCTAACCCTGCACCGTCGTTTGTTAATCACTTGGTCACTTGGATTTTGTGAAAAGCGGAGAACAACTGGAAACTGCGTCGGGAATTGGTGGGACGAGGCAGTACTAGGAACTACTAGGCATTAGTAGTACTACTGAGAACTACTAGGTACTACTAAGCACTACTACGCACTACTAAGCACTACTAAGCACTACTAAGCACTACTAGGTACTACTAGGCACTGCTGGGTATTACTACGACACTGTTTTGTAGCTTTCTGATCGGAATTTTCCGGATCAAGTAACACTGGGAACTACTAAGAACTACCAAGAATTGCTAAGAGCTGATAGGCACTACTGAGCATAACTAGGTACCAGTAAGCACTACTAGGCGCTGCTGGGAATTACTACGACATTGTTTTGTAGCTTTCTGATCGGAATTGTCCGGATCAAGTAACACTGGGAACTACTAAGAACTACCAAGAATTGCTAAGAGCTGATAGGCACTACTGAGCACAACTAGGTGCTAGTAAGCACTACTAGGAGCTTCGTCGACACTGTTTTGTGGCTTTCTGATCGAAATTGCCGGGATGAAGTAACACTAGGAACCATTAAGAGCTACTAAGAACTACTAAGAATTACTAAGAACTACTAGACACTGCTGAGCGCTACCAGGAACTATTAAGAACATTGCCGACACCGTTATGCAGCTTTTCGATCGGAATTGTTGGGACAAAGAATACTAGGAACAACTAAGAACTGCTACGTACGACCAGGAACTACCAGGAACTATTAGGAACTATTAGGAACTACCAGGAACGTCGTCGACACTATTTTGTAATTCCTCGTTCAGAATTAATGGGTCAATGCTTCGTTTCAGCATCGAATCTGACACGTATCGATCGTCTAAGATTGTAAATATTTATTCTTTAATACCACGACGTTATTTACTAATGCCCTAGTTGGTAGTAAGCTTTTATGAGAACCAGATGACGACCAGAAACTATTAGAAATTTTGTCGACGTCGTTTTGTAACTCTTCGGACGGAATTCCTGAAATCAAGTAATACTATGAACTACTATGAACTACTGTGCACTGCTATGTTCTATTATGAACTACTATGTGCTACTATGAACTATTAACAACTACTGTGAACTATTAAGAACTATTAAGAACTACTAAGAACTACTCAGAACTACTGTGAACTACTAGAACTAGGAATGTAGCCGACGCCGTACAGTGCAGCTCTTCGTTAAAAATTGTTAGATTGAAGCGTCGTCCGCTTCGTCTAATCAAATGTTGGTCTTGATGTAAATGACTATTGCAGACCGTTTGGATGATTGTCTTTTTAAAATGTCAATTAAGGCCACGAATATAATTAAACTCTTTTCATTCGACTACGAAAATAGTATTCCTTGTGGAGAACAGGACAAATGGAATGGCGAACACGACAGGTTAGTTAACCAGGGTTAATGAGGCTAGCACTTCTATCTGCTGTGTAGTTTGTCCTCGAAGTCGAATTAAGGGCGCCATTTTACGCTTCGAATGGGCCCCCATCTTTTCGATAGATATTCCTCGTGTGAACCTTATTGTTAATGAACTTCGTTCGGAGGTACTTTCGAGTGCTTTGTGCTCTCATAGAATTTATAAATTAATAAAATATACCAAAGGACACTCCTATTAACAGTGATTAATGACACCGTTATTTCTCTGTCTAAAATTTGGAATAAATTGTTATTACTCTGTCTAAAGGTAAAATAATATTCCTTATGGTTTATGAAATATTAATCTCCTTTTTCACAAGTATTTTTGTGACCTTTAAATCTGATAGATCCTAACAGAATATATTTCGCTCGGTCTATCGCAAAACGCGTACAAACATAATTTTGCAAGCGGAGGTTCTGAAAGATTATGCGACGTACATACATGCCAGAAATAGTAGATAGCGACGAATCGATACACTAAACTTGTTTGCTTTTCGCATTATCTAGCGCAAGATAGTTAAAGCACACCGAAACGTCGCGTCAAAGCGTGATTATGCGGGTGACAGGATCAGTCGACGTGTCAACAGGTTCAACAGGTTAAACGAATCAGGGTTGTCTCAATAAATGCACCCTTTTCTTCTGTCCTACGCGTCCACTATGGTTGTCAGCAGGCTCTAAAGTTAACACGTTTGACCATCAACTACCGGCACAGTTCCCTGCATCAATGTTAGTCCAGCTAAATTATGCACAAAATTTTCACAGAGCCAGTTGTTCCGATATCGAGTAATTTCTCGATACATGTCGCAAACACTTGGATGATAAAAGTTGCACTACTATCCCCACTGCCGCAGGGTGTAACCCGTGAGGAAAGACCTCGAAGATCGAGAGGCTTCGCGTGCAGGAAAAAATAGTAGTGTCTCCTGGACGATATATGTCGCCGGCAGGACCCGTGTTGTTGACAGATATCGAGAAAACACTGTGTACCGTTTTCTTGTTCGGATGTATAGTATTCGTTCTAGACGGAGAGTTTACGTCAAAATGAATCACCGTTGGTTACGGCGAACATTTTTCGTTCGACCTAGAAGGCGGACAAGAAGGTAGAACGCTGCCGTTGCTGCAGCTGCACGGAACACGTTAATGCTGCATTTGATCAAAACACGGTGAATGAATTACTATTGTTCCGAAGTTATATAGCAGAAATTGTGGGAAGCGTTGCCCCGGGCTAGTCAATCGGTAAGGACTCATCTAAATATGAAACTCAGCCTCGCGTCCTCCATATCCTCTCAACTCCACTAACAGATTTTCCCTCTCCACGTTTAACCAAGATAAACAATTTCCAGTCGACAGAAATTTTCGGTGGTCCGTCGAAAATCCCTCCGAAGAAAATGCTCCAAAGATTCAACTGTTTGCGCTCCAAAAATTTTGCACAACCCTAGCAATTCCCCGCCGGAGGATTTTTAGATTACACTGGCTTAACACTAAGCCTAACACATAGTTTACAATGATTGAAACTATAAAAATTCATTTAGAGAAGTAGTGGACAAATTTCGCCATCCAAGCATTTATTATATTGAAAATTACGGGGAATCTCAATAAAACGGTTGCCATTTTGATAAGGCAATATTTACCAGATATTGTTAATGCTTGGTCGAATTAACAAACAAACTCTTCGGGAGAAAATTGTGCCTTTTAAATTGAACGCTTCATGTGTAAAACAATCTGATTAGGGCGAGGAACCCAATTACTGTTGGGGCACCAATTACCGTGTCTATATTAATTATAAAGCATAATGCTCTGCTAAGCTAATTTTTAAAGCATAATTCTATACCCAGCTTACTGTTAAAGCATAATGAATATTAAAAAAAGAAGATATACAGCACATATATAACAACTGGTTTTAATGAAAAAAAATTTAATATCTCTCTTTTAACGTTCATTAAGCTTTAAAAATAAGTATAATTAATACAGGTACATTACCCCCACAGTAATCGAATCCCTTGGTTTTCGGACTTCAGCACAGACTCGCTATTTTAGACAAAAGTTTGTGCACAGCAAAAACAGACGTTTCCAGTTATAATAATAAATGGCTCCACGGCAAAACAACTGAAATTATCGCGATTTTAATTGCACCGGCCAGCAGCGCGGAATATACACGGTGTAACAAAATACCTTGGAGGCAAGTTTGTTCCTTTATTTTTGTTTTTGTCTTTCCCAAAAACCCCCTCAAAAACGAAACGAACTTTCCGTTCGAGGAAACAGAAAGGAGTCCTGAATTCGATTAAAACCGGTTATCGTGCCGGAGTTATAAATCTCGCGAACCGCTATGGCAGTATCAATATTCATTAACGAGCTGGCTAAATGTGGTTCCTACCAGGCTTAAAATTCCGAATCAAACCATGCGAGGCGCTTTCAACGACGGCAGCCATTTGTGCCAGCTAGGCCCAAGCCTACGCGAACCCCTATTCATTCTCGCTGAACTTTTCGCACCTGCTTCTCGGAGAGATTGACAATCCCCTCTAACTCTTATCGATCTTTCCATCGAATCTGGTAATTACGTCTGGCCACTCTAAAAACTTCGAGTGTTGGCACCAAATTAAAATGGAACGGCTGTAATCTTCGATCAAGATGCACCCCAGTCCCATTCAAGCAATCGACACAAAGGAGGATGCAAGATGGATCAACGTGGTCACAATGGAGCCGTTGAAATTCTAAATTCTATGGCTAAATCCATCGAGACTGTATAAATTTAGATCATTCTAACGTAGTTAAGTCTAAGTCTGTATTCTCCGGCAACGACAGAGGTCTCTGGAGCTTCGCTTTTTACACGTTCGGCGTGAAGAATAGTTTCTCCTATCCGATATATGTCGGAATCGTGTTCTCATTTGTGGAGAATTCACTGTATCGACAGCTAATTAATCCTAGCTGCCATCGAGTCATCAATAATTAAATCTAGGTAGAAGGAAATATCCAAAATGGACCCCAAGTCTAATCCAAGAGTCGCACACCTAGGCGTCATTAACACTAGGTTTACGGAGCACTAAAAATGATTATTTTACATTTCATTACAAAGGTAACATGAATCTATCGATCAAAATTTGTAGCACAAAGAAATCAATTTGTTAAATAATTGCACATAGATGCATTTTTACAATCTCAATGTTCGCGATATAAAAATATTAGAATCCGTCATTTTGACGGGACCCGTAAATCTTAAAAATCACTAGATCCACGTTACCAAATTTCTTTTTATTTAAAACAATCCGCTGCGAATCGAAGTGACGCCGGAGTGATTACAACGATGTGAATAAATTTAACGATTTCAAGATCGTTAAAATTCTCAAAACTCCAAATCCAAACCTACTCGATATATAATTTCGCAGCTCCTCCGCCGAAGCGCAAACACGATCCGGCCGCTGGAAGACCGGAATTCCTCCGCGACCATTGTGACCCCGCGCGAAACCGGACGCGAGCGTGATCCTCCGGTGTCGGCGCAAAGATCAAGGCCGTTGGATCGGAGGCGAGACCCCGTACATCTGAATTATACTACGTCCCCGTGAGCGAAGACAAAAGCCGACGATAGTCGAGGGAATCGTCGAGGGAATCTCGCGTTCGCGGAATCCGAGACCGGTGCGCAAGGCGAGCGCACTCGAGTGGCACCGGGGTCGCATAAACGCGAGTATAGCACCTACACGCCGTCGTTTTATGGATACGTACCGGGGCTGAGTATCAGCACGAGAACGGCGGCGACGATCGCCGTGTCGACGATCGCGCGGATCCTATCCATCGTGGATCGGCAGAGCTCTGTGCGATCTTCGTAATCGCCGGACGAATGCTACTTTCACCGATCCTCGTGAATCGACGGCTCGCGGTCGTGATCGATCCTGTCGATCGCTACTGCCTGGATCCTCCTCTCGTTGCCATCGTCCGCTCGATCTCCACTTACGACGACACTGTCACTCGCGACCGGTAGTTTCTGCGTGTCGGCGATTTCTCGGAGCGGATCGGCCGCGGGGCCGGATTACCGGGAACTTTCGGCACTGTGCGCGACACCGGTCGCTGGTTCGCGGTCCACCCGGTAGATCGAGTGTACCATGTCTCACTGACCGTGCAGCACCGTGCAAACGACGCGAGAGCCTGCCGATTTTCACCGTGGTAACCGACTCTCCAGGTGAAAACCGGATTGTCCCGCGGGCGGATGCTTCGCGCGCGGTTTCGAAACGCCACGTTGCAGCCGTCCTTTGTTCGGCGCGCGGCTGTTACGCGCGCAACACGCGCCCCTCTCGAATCCCTCTCGGCGCACCTTTCTCGTCGTTCACACTTTATTTTATTCTCTTTTCGATTTTCTCGTTCCTCTTTCCCCCTCTCCTCTCGACGAATCCACCGTTATCCGTTGCAAAAATCCTGCGGGCACGACGATTCTCTTTTTTCTTTTTTTTTTTTCCACCGAGCAGAGTTTCGGCCAGAGCAGTATGCCGCAACCGGACGGAGCGTATGCACTTTTGTCGAACACGCCAGCAGCTGGCCTCCAGGTTCGAGGGAAAAAAAAGTCGCGAGCAACACACCGACACAAACGCACTCGACGAGGGTCGCGCGACGACTGAGCTTGGGGTCGCGTAGCTCGCTCCTACCCCCCACCGTTTCGCTGCCACCCCTCCCCTGACTACTCCCCTCGCCGTTGCCCGCCCCCCACTCCCGAGAGCGAGAGCGCGCCGGAGGATTGTGTGTACAGGGTGTCCGGAATGTAGGGTATCGGACCGAGGGTATTTAACGCGAGCCGCGAGCTCTGTTTACGGTCGCGGTCGGGCACGCAATGGCGAAACTGCGTCATGGAAATAAAGGTCGCGTGTAATTATGGCGAACATGAGCCTGACCCGGAAAACTACCCCCCCTTCGGACTGCTAGCGGACACCCGAGAACTGAAAGGGTGCTTTCCACGGGAAAAATAAGTTCAAAGCGCCAGGTAATTTATTTACCCCCTTGTCCGACGTTTCGGGGAATTCGACGAGCTCGTTAACTAATTACCGACCCTTCCATTGATAGGCGGAACTTTATGCGATACATGCACGTACAAATCTTTTACCTGAATTCTAACTTTTCGATTTGTGCGGTGGTGAAGATTGTTTGTATCAACTCTTTGCTCTCGGCGCTATTTTCATTGTAAAACTACATTTTTCTTTTGTTTTACAATACTCTTTGTATTTAAATGTTTAGTAGTGAATCCGAATTTTGTAACGTAACAAATATTTTGTAATATTTTCCGTAATTTCTTCGAAGTAATGCCATAACAGTTCTTCGGTTCTTCAGTTCAGAGTCACCACTCGAGGGCAAAGGGTTAATTGCAACGAACCGGAGTGAATTTAATATTTTTAATCAGTTGAAAATAATGTATCTGAAAATTCTCTTTCTGTACTGTTTCAATTTACGTATGTTATATACTCACTTTTATTCATCCAATTAGGATCTGCGAATGCAACTTTTCCTTCGGTTCGGATAATCGAGGCTCCAATCGAGGCTCATTACCGTGGATTCAATGAGCTAATACGAACCAAAATGGGCCGTGTATGGTATCGTTTTAATTGGGAGAATGTTGCGAATATATCGGTAAAAGTTAGTTAACATTAACCCTCCGCCATTAGCCATTCTGTTATTTAAGACGGCCGGCATTGTGGATATTTCCGTGCCTCAATTTCGCATTGTTTCGGGGCTACGAACAAATCTGAGAAAATTCCGAGATACTACTCGAAGTCATGCGATCTGGAAGTGTTAATTGAACGAAATGAATTGAACGAATTGTGTCAATGTCGATATTGTTTCGCGATAAAGACTCGACGGATGAAATGTCCACCCGGTTGCGAACGGTCCCGCGATGACAGGGGAGGATTATCAACAACAAAATGATGTCACCGTGTCGATACTTTTCAAGGGGTTAACTAAAGGCGGATCGTATGACCAATTAGGCGCGGAAGGAACCCGCCGAACGCAAATCCCATTATACAATGCATAGAATTAGCGATATCCCGTTAATTTGCGGATTTCAATGGAATCCATTGCATGCTCGAGGGTATTCAATGATTTTTGGGGATGTTCGTCGCTCGGCACGATCCCGCAACGGGGATTGAAGATACATTTAGGCGAACAAAGACCGACCGGTATTTAGCAATATTTGTTGCCGGTCGTCGGCGGTACAGAATTGGATCGGGCAAAAATGTAATTCGATCCCGCGCTAATGACGATGATTGAAATGGGATTGTTAATTCGATTACCAGCCGCTTTCTGTAATTATCGGCAACAACTCGCTGTAATAGCTCGCCCGTCGCAATTACAGATCGCTAACGATTATCGATTACGCTGAAAAATCGTCAGAGCACGCCGCGCCGTCGGAAGCACGTTTTAATCGGCGTCGGTATAGCGCGTAATCGGTAGGCCGAAGCGGTATATAAAACGTTTATGCAAATAGGCCGGCTTGAGACGCTAATTTATGGCGGAGGAAAATCAGACAAAATTTTATTACGCCTTGGCCGCGGCGTTGCTGCGTTCGCTGGAAAAGGGGTGGCAACCCCTCGACACATTCTTCTCCACTGCCGTCAACTCGCGTATTACAAATAATAAAAAAGGTTATAGGCCCGTAAACGCGAAACACTGTTGCACCTCGTCGATCGAAACTATATGATAACAAATAGAGTCCGATCTTGGATGTTATTGTTCATAAAAAGTGTGCACGGGGTGGTGACCCCTTTAGAAATAATTGCGTCGGAGATCGTACATTAGTTCCCCCATTTGGCGCAGTTTCTATGCAACTGGTGCATCGTACATCGCAACACCCCGCAGCGCAACGCGACGCCTCGAAGACACCCTTGTTGTCTGTCTTTTTCACCCTCGAACCGTTCCCCGGGATCCGACAACAGCATAAAATCTGCACTCGACGAGAACGCGGCCCGATAAAGTGAAATATTCAAATGTAAATGCATTTGTTTCGATTGGACCTCGAGTGCATCGTCACGCGTCGAACACTGCGCCCTGCAGTGCAATAGAGAACCCTGAAAATGCGGTTCGTTTTTCTTCTCGAGCGCCGCCGCGACTCGACCGCGAAAGGGGGATGAATGAATAAAATTTACGGTCGATGGAAATGAGCCGAGCAGAATGAAAGAAACAATTGCGAACAGCATTCGTCCCGATGCAACTTCAACGAGTGCATTATCGTCTTGCGTCCAACACCGTGCTCTACGCTGCGATGAGAAACACCCCGAAGACGCTATTCTCTTGTCCCTTTCGCCCCTTCTCGAAGGGCGGACGAACGAGTGAAATCTACAGGCCAATGAGAATCAGCCAAATAAAATGAGATTGAAATGGAATGGTGCGTTCTTGTGCATCTATCACTGCACAGCGCAATAAAAACAACTTCGAGGCACTATTCCCCTTTGTCTTACCCGCCCTTCAACTTTATCGCGGAAGGGGATGAACACGTTCGCTGTCGTTGTCCCCGACAATTGCATAAAATCGCAAGTCAATGAAAACCGGTCGAACGAGAGATGCTACAAACAAACTGCAATTACATTTGTCTCTCGATGCACTTCGACAAGTGCTACATCCTGCGACAGCACCCCACGGTACAACGAAAATCTCTGAAACACCGTTTCTTTGTCTCCTTCAACTTCCAGCAGGATAGCACAGGGGTGCGAAGGCACCGCTCACTGCAACGGCTGCAACGTTTTCGATCGGTGCATCGCACGGTGGGACGACACAGGATTGTTCGCATGATTTTTATAAATATCTCCGACGACCGGGAACAGAAAAATGTTCCGAAGAAAAGCTGATCAGTGTTCGCTTCCCTTCGAATCTCAATGTAAAGATATTTCAGAAAAATGTTCTTTTCTTAATACACCTTCCAGGATATTTAAGATGCCACCCTGATTTTTTAAATGTTAATTTGCATTTTCGACTTCGTAATACTCGAGACGAATTCACCGATCTTAATTTTAAACTTTCTTATAACGCTGATCAGTGTTTACTTCCCTTCAAATTACAATATAAAAATATTTCAGAAAAATGTTGTTCTCTTAACATATCTTCTAGGATATTTAAGAGGTCACCCTAATTTTTTAAAAATGTTAATATACCTTAGAGATCACGTAATATTTGCGACGAATTCACCGACTGTAATTTTAAACTTTGGAATAACGCTGATCAGTGTTTACTTGCCTTCAAATTTCAATATAAAAATATATCAGAAAAATTTTCTTCTTTTAACATATCTTCTAGGATATTTAAGAGGTCACCCTAATCTTTTAAATGTTAATATACCTTGGAGATCACGTAATATTTGCGACGAATTCACCGACTGTAATTTTAAACTTTGAAATAACGCTGATCAGTGTTTACTTGCCTACAAATTTCAATATAAAAATATTTCAGAAAAATTTTCTTCTTTTAATATATCTTCTAGGATATTTAAGAGGTCACCCTGAGTTGTTGAATGTCAAAATGCATGTTCGACTTCGTAATATTCGAGACGAGTTCGGCGATTGTAATTTTAAACTTTGGAATAACGCTGAAACAATTTTGGGATGGAAAAGACGGGTCTTCGGGGTGCAGCGGTGCGTTGCGTCGTTCGGGACACCCGGTATACAACCGGTCGACGTGATGCACGGTCGTCGGACCGAAGCCGTGAGGTACGATGGTGTGATGGCGGTGATGGTAGGCGAAGGTGGCATAGCCGGGACGGAAGACGAGCGCGGAGAACACGTTCGGGCGAGGGGCCCGGCGGAGGGTACCGGGGGGAACGGTAAGATATGATGAAGACGGGAACCGAGGAGGAAGATGGCACGCGGGAGAAGGAGAGAGGGAGAGAGAGACAGAGAGAGAGACCGTGAGCAGGGATGCGAGAGGCAAGGGGGGAGGGAGCGCGGTTGGAAGAGAGGTAGGACGCGCGAGAACAGCTTGCCCCCACCGACCTCTGCGGCAGGTGGTTCTTGCCGCCGCGGGCTAGGCCCATGGGACTGCCAAACCTTCTCTCGTGCGGCCGTCTGTCGCTTTGCCGAGCTTTTTCGCCGGCGATCCTGCCGGTGCCGACCCCCGGCAATTTTTCCAGAGCCCCGGGCCCCATCTTGCATCTCCCGGAGTGGGGATGCTCTTTAATACTCGCACGATACCGAGGAATCCTCGCGCAAACGGGCCTGCCACGATCGGACCAGCTACGGAGCTCCTGGTCGCTCGTTGTGGGCCCACCGGTCCCATAGTCAAAAACGAGTACTCGTTAAGAACGATTTCTTTAAAATTGAGGGGATCAGCTAGGGTGATCCCGGTGGCTCGTTCTGGGCCCACAAGTCCCATAGTGGAAAACGAGTACTCGTTATGCACGATTTTCTAAAAATTCGGGGGACCAGCTAGGGAGATCCTAGTGGCTCGTTTTGGGCCCACAAGTTCCATAGTGGAAAACAAGTAATCGTTATGGACGATTTTCTAAAAATTCACGGGACCAGCTAGGGAGATCCTGGTGGCTCGTTTTGGGCCTACCGGTTCCATACTCAAAAACGAGAACTCGTTAAGAACGATTTCTTTAAAATTGAGGGGATCAGCTACGCAGATCCGGGTGGCTCGTTTTGGGCCCACCGGTACCATAGTCAAAAACTCCATAGTATCATAGTATAGTCCCATAGTACTCATTATGGACTATTTTTCAAAATGCTGAGTCTAATCTCCCTTCCACCCATAACCCACTTGGGACCATGCCCACGGATTGGGGGCTATTTTTCCAATTGATCAGAGGAACTATTAATTCATCAAATTAAATTTCACGTATGGAATAAATCTTCTGAAATACGTATATAAATGCTGACCAGTTAGAGCAAAAATTTGACATTTACATTAATTTTAATTTGCCCGTGTGGGCCACCCGGGGTGATCCCGAGGGCTCGCCCCAAGCCCTCGTCTATCCAAAAGTAAATTACAAACTGAGAAAGCCTCGTTAAGCGGTCGATACATTTTCCAGAATCCTTTGCTGTCCCACAATTCTTGCATAGCTCCGCGGGGGCCAGCTCGCTAGCTCCCAGGGGCAAATGGGCGTTACCACCCCGCGTGCCGGGGTTAGACGGTCGAACGCAAAACCCGAGGAAACGAAGCAAACGGCAGGACCGGGATCGAAGGTCGAGGGTATTCGAGGGCGCTCTTTCAATCGACTGGCCGGAAGTTGTAGGACTCGCGGGGTTGGTGGGCGGGGGCCCTGCGGAACGCCCCGAATCGAGGCGCAATTATCGCGACCGCAATTATTTCGACGATTCCGTCCGGCTTATCCGGGGGCGAGCGTTTTCCGCGTTCCGGTGCCGGGGTACGGAAGGTTCGTTAACGGGCCACGAACGGGAATCGTTACCGTTTAATTAAGCGCATTTTCGAAGCGTTCCCGTGGCCGGACCCTCTCTCCCGGTTCCGCCGCCGTCCGGCCCGGCCAATTGCGGCCGGGGTTCGATTTTTCGAACGGCCGATCGAACCGGCAAGAGCCCGGCTTTCCCCTTGGCTGCTTTCTCGTTCGCTCCGGGGTCCTCTTGTCCTCGGGAACCCGGCTTCGATTTCATTTCGTGCGCCTCTTCCTCTAACCTCTTCGTCTCTCTGCTCCCCATCTTTCTTCCTCTCCCTCTCTCTCTCTCTCTCTCTCTGCTCTCCACCATCCTCCACTCTGTCCTCGTCTCTTTACCTCTCCTCCTCTGTTTCGAGCATAGTTCGAGAGCATAATGGCGACGCGGGGGTGGGGTGCGTCGATTTTCACGCGGGCCATATGTCCGCGCACCTTTCGTCGACAGACTCTTCTACGCGCACCGTTGGGATATTTATTCCTAGGAAAATAGGGGACTCTCTCTCTCTCTCTCTCCCTCTCTCTCCGAGCGTCGCAAGAGGCAGATGGTCGAGGAGCTCCGAGAGCAGGTAGCCGGAGAGGGTGAGAGTCGGGTGGAAAGGCGCGATCACGGAGGAATGGACACCTGCTGCACCTAGGTGTCCTTCGACCGTCGAACAACCACCGGTCGTTTCTTCCTCCGCTGGATTCTCCGATTCTTCCTCAGGAGCCCCTTCTGCTCAGGAATTAAAGAGCCTGCGGGGACGGAAAATCCTGCGCGTCTGCGTGCCGCTGGAAAATCTGCTCCTCTCCGCTCGAGAGCTGACCGAATTAACCCATTATTCATCCCCATTTGCGATCGCGCGCGCTCCATTAAGAAATACCGTAAAAAGAATACAATTAATTTTCCGAATTGAACTGAACGCTTGATACAAATCGGCCATTTTCATTGGGCCCAATGGGACAGGCAATTTTTGAGCTGCGCGGCCATTTATTTCTCTTCATAATAGTTTTATCGAATCACAGGCGATGGTGATTGTGTTCTCACAACGAGAGCGCGGATTTTATGCATTTATTTCTTTATGCATTTATGGTCGAAACGAGTGGGTGCAATTTAAAACAGGGGACAGATTGAAGGAATTTGAACGCTTCAGCGTATAACGACTAGCTTATTAAAATTATCAACTACATTCCTATTTGACTTGTGTTCGTTTTTCCGTTCAATTTCGAAAAATCCTCAGTCCGCTAATTGCCTGATATTTTCACTGTTTTCAGTCTACACATGGATATCATTGCCGATCTTTGCTCACACGAGGCTGTCGATGCTCTTCAGCATCCCCGGAATGCCCGGTTCTAGGTTTTTTGTTTGACAATTTTCGAAATTATAAAGATGCGTGAAGATGAAATTATAAGTTCGTGCCGTTTACTCTTGTGCCATCTAAATTCTAAAAATAAAATACGTAATCACCCCTTTCATTCCACAAGCTCTTCCGACCTTCTTATCAAAGACATCATACCGTCACCATAAAATTTCATGCGATTTTTCATTAGAATACTTTTCAACGGTGAATAATATAAACACGTCCACGGCACGAACTTACGGGACGACCTAATATCTTCAGCAGAGCACGCGTTGCAATAAGAACCGCGCGAAGTCTAAATAAATCGAATCTTCTCATTTCTATGAGGCACATGTTACATTTATAGCTCGGTACGCGTTTAGTGTTGAAAGAGTGTCCGGACCTCGAAGAGCGTCGTACGAAGTCCCGTGTCCCAGGGGAGCAACAGGGTCCCAGCAAACCGAATCACAACGGCGAGGAAGGTGTCTCTTCTCTTCGCGAAGGAAGTTCGCCGCGCGCCGCGCCGCGCCGCGTCGGTACGTGCAGAAGAGCCATAATCGCGGGCATGGGGCATTGTAACAGCGAAAATCGCCGGGTAGCGCGCGGGGACACGCGATAGACGGAGAGAGATCGAGCAACGTGTTCAGACCGTCAGAAAAAGCATCGACGACGGCAGGAGAGCGCAGCATCCCGGCCAGTCACGCGAGCCATTAAAGATTCAAAGGCCCGGAGGGCGAGCAGATGGTCCCCGAAACGAGAACCAAGAGAGAGGGAGAGGGAGGGAGAGAGAGAGAGAGAGAGAGAGAGAGAGAGAGGCAACAGCACGGACTCGGACCCCGAATACGGCTGCCAGGGAATTACCTAGGAACCGGCAACGCCGCTGAACCGCGGTTACGTCCTACGGTCGTGCCGGTGACCGAGAGCTCCGACCCCTTCTGCTTCTCTCTCTTCCTCTCTCTCTTTCTCTCCTCCGTACGGTGCTCGAATCTCGAGCCAGGTTCTCCTCTCGGCTACGGGTTTCGTCTCACTTCCTCCGTACAGTCTCGAATCGGCTCTTCTCTACGTTCACGAGCCCACTTCTCACTCCCTTCACTCTCTCTCCCTCTCTCTCTCTCTTTCTCCGTACGGTCTCCGCGGTCTCTCGAATCTCTCGCCAGGTTCTCGGCTACGGTCTCCCGTTCCCCTCTCTTCCTCCGTACGGTCTCGAATCGGCTCTTTTCTACGTTTACGAGCTCTCCTTCTCTCTGTCCTGTACCCTCTCTCTCTCTCTCTCTTTCTCTCTCGCCACGCACGATCTCCGCAAGTCGAATCGGTTCTTTTCTACGCTTACGCTCGGCTACGAGCTCTCCTCTCCCCTCTCCCACTCGGTCCTTCCCCTCTCCACCAAACCGCGCTTCGTTACCTGGCCCCTCTCCGCCGCGAACCTGGCCGTTCGGCCGCTTCTGGCTCGCAACCAACGTTCCGCGGAGCCGGCAACGTCGCGCCGCGATCTCGCACCGTCGTCAACGGGCCCCCGCGGACGCGGCAACGTCGCCGGATCGGGCCCCGCGATAGTCCCCGGCCCCAGCGCCGTGCCACCGAGCCCGACCGAATGCCTCCGTCGTGTTCGACTTTCTTAACCGTTACCGTTCTAGCACGTGCGTTATCGGCGCCAGGCCTTTGTTCCTCGGACACAGTATTGCTCCCTACGCCCACCCACCCCCGCACCCACGGGGGTGACGAGCACACGGCCGCAGAGCAAATATTGAGTCGCACGCGGCCGTGATTAGGTTCGAGACGAAACCCGGCGGGTTCGCCGATAGATAAGGCGAGTATCGATGCACCGAACGGACGCGCGCGCCTCAGCTAATCTCCGAGGCTATGCGCTTCTGCGATCCACTCGAACGCCAACCGAAGAGTCGAGGACCACTCGAGAAGATCCTACCTACCCCCTCGCACCCCCGCGCTCGCGAAATTCTTGGTATCAAGACGCCGAACACTCGAATCGAGTGCCGTTTATTCGCGAGACCGCGAGAAACTGATGCTCCCGGGACGGAGGCTGTGTGTCCTTTTGAAAGGGTCCGGTAGGATTTTTTTCCAAGCCTCAATAACCGATTGAAAATTCTGGGAAAAATCTCTGGAACGAAGCTGGCTTGTGGCTTCATTTTCGATTTTGTTTCAACCGAATAGGTCAAGTAATAAACGAGAAAATTGAAGTTTTTGTCCATCCCTGTAATTACTGTTAAACGAAACGGCGCGGATCTGAAATGTTCGGTAACAGTGTTCCAGGCAAAGAACATTGTTTACCAGCCGGAAAAAGAAAAGGAATCCTGTTGACAGATTACTGGTGCTCATCCTGCTGAACCCTTTCATGCCACAGCAGCCTGAATTCGAACTCCGGTATCCTGTCTTTGCAGCGTTGTGTCGGATGCGACGCGTATACAGGTCCGGTACCGCTTTGAGGATGAACGTGGACATATTGAAGACATCGGGAGCTGCGCAGCTAATTCCTGTCGATGCAAATGGAGAATTTAATGGGGTATATAATCAAGAACCATCGCGTCCCTGTTTCCTGTTATTGAAGCTCGAAAATAATCTTCCTATTTCGAGGAATCCTGAAGTGAAAAATTTCAATTCACAAAATAAAAGGGCCGCATTGTACACGAAACGAGAACGTGTCCAAACGATCGCCTAAATCTTCGACTGTACCATGCCACAAAGAAAGACTGTTCTCTGCCACGTGATCGTAAGACAGTCCCCTAATCTTCTCCGTGGTACCGGGAAAGACTATCACGTTCTCGAGTGTCCACGTCACTCTCTCTTCCGGGGTCAAGCGACGAAAAACAAACCATAGATCTTTACAGTGAATTCGCGATATATGTCAACGAAACGAGTCCTGCCAGCGTCATGTATCCTCCAGGAGACATACCCGTGTTGTGTTTACACTATTCGGTGTCCGAGACCTCTTGAGGTAATTCCGCGACATTTATCATCGAGGCCTTGGCGACACATACAGAGAAATCACTGTACAGTGAATTCGCGATACATGTCCACAACACGGGTCTTGCCAGCGTTGTGTATCGTCCAGAACGCATACCCCGAGCCGTATTACGTATAGCCCGTGGTAGTGGGGATGATTCCGCGACGTTTACCGTCGAGGCCTTGGCGACATATACAAAACAAATCACTGTAGTAGCTGTTCATTTACCAACCGCGTTCGCTCATCAACCTGTCGAACGTTCCAGCATTGTGCAGCATTATATCGCAATTTCAGATTCCGTTTTAGCACCCCCTTCGATAAGAGGCTACCGAATTGGGAGTGCCAGGCAATTAGAGGCGCCAAGTGTATGAACGAACGAAAACTGGCGCACGGTTATGGACTCCGGTAACGGGAGCCACAGTTCCAGGACACCGCAGTAATCTCTCAAAGGTTATACGCAACCGTGGCTTCCCTTCCTCTATCCCAGGAGTCCCGTGATTATACCCAAACGTTGGCACTGAATGGTCCGGCCAGATCCAAATGTATTGACCAGCCCCGGAATCGATACGCCATGTCTCGCGTGTGTTGATATTAACAAGCCTGCGACGTAATAGCCGTCAGAGGATACACCCGATCCTTCGAAGGATCCTCGTCTATCCAAGGATCCTCTCTCTCTAGCCGAGAAACAGCCCCCGACGACGCTCTGAAAGATCCTCTTTGTTTCTGCCTCTACAATAGGCAACAGCACTCGCGCACGCCGAACCGGTCCCGGACCCTTCGTGTACGCCTCCGACGCGTTCCTCATGGCAGGAGTATGGCTGCCTCGGCTCGGGGAATCGTATAAGATACAAATTGTTTGCACGGTGTCGACTATGCTCGCCGCACGAATTATCTCTCTGTCGCCTCAGCGTGTCCACTTGTGTCAATAATTACTATTCGACGGCTTTGGACTCCACGTGTCGACGGCAATTTACACGAGTTCGGTGTTTACCGAATTTTCGGTCGGTACAAATCACCTGAAAGTTCTGGGCCCGGAGTGTCGCTTATGCGTTCGTTTAGGTTAGGTAAACGCGCGCGAAGATTTTCCGATTCGAACGAGTCCAAACACGACCCTGTTCGAATCAAATCGACTCGAGCAATTCGGGATTCAGTAGAATCTCCATTATCCGAACTGACCGGTGAAAGATTGGGTCAAATCTTCCCTGATTTGTACAGTGAATCGTGTTGCACATGGATTGGTTTAGATCGAGCCGTTTACATGGGAAAATCGTATGAGGGTACTGGAGGATTCGGTTCGGATAAGAGAGGTTCTACTAAATCGCGTATTAAACCGTTGTGTGTAATCCAAATTGTATCGTGTTGGGTATCGTTTTAATCAGGAAACTGTCAGGAATGTACCGGTAAAGTCTATTTTACGAAACGGTTTGTCCTCGGTCGTCGAGATGGAGATTTTCGCTGGCAGGATCGACTAGGTACGGTCAGATCCAGCAATAAATCGAATCACAGCGTGCTTATACATTATATAAGTCGAATACCGAGTTCATTCGGTGCTTTCGGAGACTTTCTTTCATTGCTAGGATTCGAAGACAGTCCAAAAATTGGACCATGGTGTCGCTCGTGGGATTAGTGTCCCTTGCTGGCCGGTCGAATAGTCATCGGTGATTCCAGGTGAGCATGATGAAACGCATCCACGCCCACGCGGGCGCCGCAGAACCGCTTTCCCCGGCTGGCTACCGTGGTCCCGCCTTTCGCCGACCTTGGAATTCCTGATTCCCTCGCGTCGTCCACCTACTCGAACAAATGCTCGGTCTCGCGTTTATGCGCGTGGACGACGCTCTACGCGCAACAGTTCGGGACACGCGTGTTTACCGCTACGCACCGATATTGGCCGGGGAACGTACGGTTGTTTCACGGTGCGTGGACTCTCGTTGGCCGTCGCCGTCGCCGTCGCCGGCGTCGTCGTCGTCGTCGGCCTCGTTTCTGTCGCGAACAGGGAAAAACCGTGAAGCTGGCCGCGCATGCTGGCTGAGCGAAACCGTATGGCCCCCGGGGGCATCGAGCAACAACGGGGCTCTTTCATTTCGGCCGTCGGGGAGCAACGAGACGGATATATCGCCGACAAAAACACTCGACACCAGAGCAGACCGCTTATCGCGGCCGGCCAACGATGCTGCGAGCATTCCTGGAGTCTGTCGTCGACCCGGCGTCCTGGAATGTCGGGCCCAATCTTGTAACCCTACTCTCCCCGTCTCTCTCTCTCTCTCTCTCTCTCTCTCTCTCTCTCTCTCTCT
>CM052142.1:7166622-7178364 GCA_028454255.1 Halictus ligatus | reverse complement strand
AGAAATCAATATACAGAGTGGTTTCTCTGTATATGTCGCCAAGGCCTGGATCATAAACGGCGCGGAACTATCCCCACTCCCGCGGAGTATGCCCCGTGAAGGGCCCTGAAGCTCGAGAGACCTCGGTCTCTCCAATAAACCAATAAACCACTACTAATGCAATAACAAACCTGCAATTTACAAACTGCAATGTTTTATTTACACTATTGGCCTTTTCTACTTTCGGCGTGGATCAAAGAATGTGTCAAAGTATCTCCTGGCCGATATATGGCTCTACCCGAGTTTTGGACATATATCGAGTAAACCCTGTCAATTATAAGAGCAGAGTAGGTAATGTTTGCGGCTTGTTATGCAAAATAAAATTTTTCTTCACGGATTACAGAGTACCGGAGTTGAACAAATATTTGTTTCTAGCTTCAATGATTTTAACAGAGCGATGCCCATAAATCGGTGGGGTCTATAATCGTCCTACTGGTTTTCATAAATCGATAAAATCAGCAGTCTAATTCCGAGAGGAATTCGTAATGCGACGACCCCCCATCGAGCACTATGAAATCGCAACAATCGCTAGACTGGATCCGAAAATTCGCGTATCGATTCCCACGTTGATTTTGCAAGACTCGTCCAAAATTAGCAAGAGACTGACAATAGAAGAGAACCGAACAGTTCCGAAAATAGTAAATTGCGGGCCTAAAATGATCCGGGCACGGATTGCACGAAACAAACGAGAAAAGGTGTTAACGGCGTGCCGGTGGCCGTGCTCGGTTATTTTTAATTAGACGGTCCCGGTGTAAAAGGAAATATATTTTATTTATACCGGCGGAACAGAGAGCGTCGTCGCCGTCGCCGACGACGATGATTATGCGGAGAATTACGCGACGCGAGAGCCCGACGCGCGGCGCGTACGTGAATAACTATTAACGAGTGTGCACTCGTGATCGATGCGGTTTAATTTTGCGGGTAACGAGCGGCGTTGTTGCCCAGTGAAAAAGCTGATTGTCGGCTATATATTATCCGGGGGGGGAGAACCGGTGGCTGCCGGGACCGCATAGTACGCGAACGAGTAATTTCAGATTTCTAGTTTTACTATCGCTCCGAAAATCATAAACGGCCCCGCCGCTCTCTGCTTTCCGTTCTAAGCGATTGTATTAATTTATTTGCGAGCGCGCACGCGCACGCGCGAGCAAAGCCGGTAATAAATGTCGCGCGAAATTCCCGAACAATGCGGAATCGGAACTTTCACGGGAAATTGCTGACCAGTGTTTTTGGGCGCGGGGCGGTGATCCATTGCGGCCCGACACTTACCCGAGCCGACAGCAATCGATACGATTTAATCGATGCGCATTTTCCCTGTTAACAAGCTTTCTTCCCCGGGAATACCTGAATATCTTGCCCGGGGGGAGATTAATGGGATTTTTGCCTTATCCCCGCCGCTGATTAATCTTCGCCGCGAAACAATTTCAGAAAATGATTCGCTATGCGATTAATCTTTTGCGGGACGAGATCGGGAACGTCGATCAGGTCTCATCGATTAAAGTGATTAGCGAGGCAGGACTGATTCGTCGGTGGACGATGTAACGAGAAAAAGCGAAACCTTGTTCCGTCTAATTAATGCCAGCGGCCAGCGTGACCAGGAGTCACGATCACGAAGGGTTCGCGCCGGCAAGTTTTGGAAACACTATTGATGGAACGACATTAAAAATTTGTGCCTGGTATTTCGGTGATCCCACCAGAGAAGTCCCAGTCGAAAATAATTACATGGAATATTCGATTCTATAATCCTACTTCGAGCCGGCTATTGATTCTTTAAAGAATCTAATTTTAGAGAATAGATCAGAAGGTAAAAGTTTGAAATATTCATTGACTCGCATTTTCCATTATCACCAGAAAAATTTTAAGCCCCAATTTATTCGTAAAAATGTTGGCACGAGTCCGCGGCTGGTGGAACGGGGAGTCATTGTCCCAACAAATCGGGTTCGACAATTTTTAAACAAAATACCGGTCGAAGGACATCGTTAAAAATTTTTTGGCACTCGGCACACCCTCGCAACTACCCCAGGAAAAATTTTCAGTCGAAAATAACGATTATAAGGATATAGAATAGGCCTTTTTTCAAGCATATTGTTCACTTTTCGAATATCCCCGTGCGGGAGCATCGGACAGTAGTGCTCATTAAAAATCATGATTGGAGGACGACAGAGTCAAACAGAAAAATTTAAACAACCGTGTTCATTGTTTACCATTGTCCACTGGAGACAACGAAATCCAAACCTTGCAGCCTGTATTTGCTAACGAAAATGACAAACATGAAAGTCACAGATTCTGAAATAGTCGATTTCGACGATTTTTAAAAAGCCAACCAACGAAAGCACAACATTGAAAATTTTCCTGCACATAGCTCAGTATTCAAACTATTTCGTAAAAAATTCCCAGTTGAAACAACCTCCACCAAGGGCCCGAGAAAAATGATCAAACTTCCCATCTTCGAGCACTATCGCGTAAAAGACGAGACCAGTTTCACGGCTCGTTCGCAGACCTCGACAAATTTTTAAAATAAACCAACTGAAGCTGAACGTTAAAAATATTCGTGCACACAGCCCACCGTTCGAACTACTCCGTAAAAAATTCTCAGCCGAAAGAACCTGCTCCAAGGGTACGAGAAAAATGATCGAATTTCGCATAAAAACCAAACCCGATTTCGCAACTTGTTCGGCGGTACCTGTAGAAATCAACAATTTTTAAAAACCCAACCGACAAACGTACAACGTTCATAATATTCTTGCACCCGACCGAATGTTCAAATTACCGCATGAAAAATTCCCAGTCGAAACAACCTCCCCCAGGGGCCCGAGAAAAATGATCTTTCTCGCGTAAAAACCAAAGCCGGTTTCACAACTTGCTCGGCGGCGCCTGTAGACGGGAACAATTTTTAAAAACCTATTCAACGAAAGCGCACCGCTAAAAATATTCGTGCGCCCAACCGGACGTTCGAATTACCCCATGAAAAATTCCCAGTCGGAACAACCTGCTCGAAGGGCCCGAGAAAAATGATGAAACTTCGCGCATAAAAGCCGAAACCGATTTCGCGGCTAGTCCCGGAGCACCTGTAGACTTTCTCGCTGGGAGTTTTTCTCTCGCATGGAGTTACGTAAACTCGACGAGTCATATCGCCTTGATTCGCGACGCTCGTCCAGCAGCAGCAGCAGCAGCAGAAATAACTGAATCACGAGAGCGTCGGCTCGTCAAGGTTCCAGCCGCGGTGGGTTCGCGGATTGCGAAGTTAATCGTTCGTCGCATCCGCATTTTCCTGTCCCCCACCGCCACTTGTCGAAGGTGCGCTCGCGCAGACACGCACGCGGGCTCGCGGAAAACGTGGCGGAAATCCGTGCAACAGGTGCCTGGCTGAACTTCTCTAGTTTCGCAGGATACTTGTACAGGTTTCGAGAGTAGGGGCGGACGAGGAGGAGGAGGACGGAAAGGGTGAGCTCCGGGGAGAGGGCCGGTGTGTGCGTCGCGTTTTCCAATCGAAATCGATCGTCCACGGGCCGACGAGATATTCGACGGCGATATCGCGGAGGTTGCCGGGATTTTTCCCTCCGGTTTCCCCGGATGATAAATCGCCGAGCCGGCTGCCATGTATCCTGGCGACACCGCGGCCCGGAGTCCCGGCTCCGAAACTCGCGGATTTCTTTCCCGAAACATTGTCTTTTTGCGCGTTTTTTCTCGTTCTCCCGGCGGTTCACTCGATCACCGACGACTCCCCAGCAGATTTACGACCCGCCCCCTCCAGCCTCCACCCACACCCTCGTTCCGCCGGGTTAGTTTCACGGGCGAGAGCACAGGGGGAACGCGAGCGCTAATGGGGGGAACGTCGCGTAACCCGTCGAAAATCGGCGGATCTTTCGGAATTTATTGCTGGCCATGGGCTCGCGCCATCTACGCGAAATTTTATGGGTGTTTTGACACGTCTTTCGTGTAGCTAAGGATATTTTTTTTTTCGCCGGAAAGGGTGCCGCGTTGACGAGCAGCTGCGGCTTATGCTCGCTGGAATTCCGCTTTGAGAGGTGGAAGTTTTGCGCTGTGGAATGATTTGTTTAAACTATACCGGTTAATAAGTGGGTTTGCAGTAAACAGCGGACGATAGTGAATATCTGTGTGTCAATGATCAAATTGATCGAACTGTTTCCGAGCTGTCAGAACTGCAAAATAAAACATTTCTTCCGATCTATTTCTTTCATTCTTTCATTCATTCATTCATTCTTTCCGATATATTTTTTTCATGTTATACATACGAGAATGATGAAAATTTACTTGTACAGTACTGAAATGTCTAGTAACTTATTAAATACAAACGAATTTAATAATGTCGAAAATATTTTGAATAATGATACAGCAATTTTTAGTGGCGCCTTACACCATTCGAGAGCTAAGGGTTAAATATATGGAACCACGAGATAGAAGTAATTCAATCAATTCTAACCGAATTTGCCGCACACAAAAATTTCCAAATCTGGACAATGGTACAATTCGCTGTACCATTTCTGCTAGAATTATTAAAAGTTTTAATTAGCAGTCATTCAAAAATCTAGCTAAATATCTACCATATTTACCAGGAGGACGTGGTTTACACTTTCAATTGCACGTTGCTTCACAGCTTTCGCAAAAAAAAACAGTTGTAAAATCCAAGTTTCACGAAATTCGGGATAAAACTTTTCGGATAGCGTCCCGAAAGGATCTAAGGTACTATTCCACCAAGGGTATCCGGCCCTTAAAGGACTCGCCCTTGCTAAAAAACATATCGGAAGATCTTCGTCTAGGAGATTATAATTCGTCGCCGACTCTGCGCGGGCAGTTAGGCGAACGGGGCCGGATGTGATGGCTCGAAACGAACCTCCGCGGCCGACCTCCGTTATCGGAAGAGCCATTGGCGCGATACTGTGGAAAACTACGGGCCAAGTTTCCCGGGGGCGCGGGCATTTGATCGTCGTGGAACGGCGTTCAACTCCGGGCGTCGCTCGATTGCCGGCGTATACGGAATTAAATTCGATTCTCCTGTTTATGCGAGCGGTGCTCGAATTCGCGTCACTCGATACCCGTCCCCCTCCTACCTCACCTGGGGAGCCGTGTACAGAAAGAGTGGGAGAGAGAGAGAGAGAGAGAGAGAGAGAGAGAGCCATTGTTCAGAGTCTCTCGTTTGCCATTCCGGTCGACGTTGACCGGCGTTGACCGTTTCCAACGGCGATTCTAGCCGGGCAGTTTTCGGGCCGGCTACGAACCGCAAATAGCTAAGAGTCAGCCATTTAAATGCTGAACGGGTCCCCGCGGACGAACTTCCCACCGAAGCCCGAAACGGCCCGGCGCGAAACCGAGCGCCGAACTTGTTCGTTGATTTAGGGGAACGACGATCTCCGGCGAATGTTTCGCAGCTAGTTGGAATATGTAATCGTTCCCGGTGAAATTAAACGTCGGGGATCGACGGTGCCCGGGACCGCAGCGCGCCTAGCCGCGCCGGATCGCCATTAAAATTGTTACACGATCCCCCCCAACTTCGTTGTTTTCATTGTTTTTGGCCCCTGCCTGTTCTGGTCCCAAGAATCCACTCGCAACGTTCTAATTTCCTAGATCTTGTTACGGATCGTGTAGCGAATTTTATCTTGGGAAATGACCGCACGAGTTATGGCGATCTCGTATCCGGCCGTTTATCCCGCCACCGGAGGTGCAATGGTTTCACCGTTCCAATAAGCGAAGATCATACTCATCCCCTGAACTGCCTTTCGGAAATTAAACATTAGCAAAGTGCTTAATCGACGCTCAACTTGAATTTCCCTTGATAGACAGAATTCTCGGAGATGTTCGAGCAGCGGGTTAAAAGTTTTTCCATGTTTTGTGTCCTGAGGAAAAGTCTATCAAAAGAATGGCGCCTTCGGGGACCATCGGTATTGTGTACGTTCTCGGCAATGATCGTAGAATGAGTCTTCAGACGCAGCAGATGATTCCAATGACGGAGGACCAGAATTTGCAGAGGTTAGGATAGACGAGCCAATTAAATTTCCTTAACCCCTTGCACTACGATGTATTTTACGTTTTCAGTGATCAGAAAATTTGTGTCTATCGTATACCTATATGTTCTTCAATAGTTGTACATTAAGAATGCCAAAATAGAATTGTATTTCGGTTCGAAGGAAACTAACAACATACATATTTATCAGGCTCTGTTCAGAATCTTCGTCACGAGTCAGACTCGTGAAAGTAGTGCAAGGGGTTAATAATAAATCTCCTTGATGCTCTTACAGATACTCTTCAAGAACGAATCAGTTTTCTCTGTTTCGTGGACTGGAATCGATTCTCGTAACGAGCATATCTTCGATGTTTGAAAAACCCCGCAGAAATTGAACACGCGATGATATTCACCGTACGTGCACAACAATTGCTTCGTCCCGTACGTCCCGAGTCTATTCGAAAACGAGTGGAATGCGCGATTAGAGGCGCTTAGGTTGAACCGTCGTGGCGTTGAGAACCCGCCTGGCCGGAGCGATGAAAACCTCGCGGAGCCGGCCATCGTTAAATTTTCCAGACGGGAGAATCAGCAAATTTTTCAGCAGCGTTTTACTCGGGTCGAAGCCGACGCTCGCCGATCCGCATAAAATCGTACGTCGTTCGTCGCCTCGGCTGGAAATCATTTCATCAGAGAGCGCTTTCTCAATCGAGCATTCTATGTCGGCCGATCCGATACTATTAATCCGATTCTGCCGGCGGTGCCCGATATCCAGTACGCGAGCAGCGTGACTCATTTACATGGTTACATGGTTACATGGTTACGTGGCCGGTGATCACGAAATCGAAATGCAACGAGAGATTACGGAGAGGAAGAGAAATACTGTGCGTGCGCGCCAGAGAGAGAGAGCGAGAGAGAGAGAGAGAGAGAGAGAGAGAGAGAGAGAGAGAGAGTCAGGAGGGAACGAGAGAGACAGATCATTTGATCTTCCGAAGAGAGTGGACGAAAGAGACAGACAGAGAGAGAGACAGGGAGAAAGGGAGAGACAGATCACTGGATCTTCCGAAGAGAGTGGACGAAAGAGAGAGAGAGAGAGAGAGAGAGAGAGGGGTTATAGGAGCGGGGGGACCAGGAGAGGATCGTTTCCCGGAAGCTGACGCCTGAAATCGACGCCGAGAGATCGAGGACCGACCGTTATCCGCGATTTCCAGGAGGAAACGCGCGCCGATCGGCCTGCCCGTTTACGTACGAGCGGGGCCGAGGCTTGCGGAGGATAAGTAGCGGCGCGCGAGCTCTCGGGCCCTCGCATCTGCGAACCCGTCACACCGGTCCCACTTCTCCCTCCACTGGCGTAGGAGCCGGGGACCGAGCGAACGCCGACCCGAGGCCGGCCCGCAGCGATTTAAATGGCGCGCGGACGACGTGAATCGTAACGAGGCTGCGCTACGAACGCGCCGGGGCGCCTTCTTCATTTATTCACGCCAACGCAAACGCAACTAGTAGTACCAGGTCGGGCCCAAAATTCCGCGCCCCCCGGTACAAAAACTGGAACTCGGTGGCCCGATTTTGATTGTTGTCGTCGTGGTGGCGATAATGTCGCGAGCATTACCCAATGTCAGACCCAAAGTTCAAGTTCTGGATAAGAAGACTGAATTCTACTTTGATGAGGCCCAATTTTTATCCTCACTACTTTATACAGCTTCTGATAATGCCGGTAGTGTCAAAGGAATTATTCTATGTCTGGGCCAAAATTCAAGTCTCTGGTTTAAAGACTGAATTGTTCTTCCTTAAGGCCCAAGTTTTATCCCCGCTACTTTATACAGCGTCTAATAGTACCGGTAGTATCATAGGAATTACCTAATGTCTGGCCTAATGTGAAAATCCCTGATTTACAGATTAAATTGTCTCTCCTTAAGGCCCAATTATCACCTTCGCTACTTTATATAGCGTCTAACAATACTGATAGTATCATAGGAATTATTCAATGTCTGCCCCAAAGTGGATGTGAAGATTGAATTGTCCCTCCTTAAGGCCCAATTTTCATTCCCACTACTTCAAACAACGTCTAATACTGATAGTAACATAAGAATTACCTAATGTCTGGCCCAAAGTGAAAATCCCTGATGTAGAGATTGAATTTCTGCTCCTTAAGGCCCAATTGTCATCCCCACTACTTCATCTAGTATCACTAACAATATCCCAGGGATTACCTAACACCAGGCCTACAGTGCAACATCCAGATTCTGGATGATTCTGTTCTGAATCCAGATTCAGAAATCGAATTCTCCTTTGGTAAGGCCCAATGTTTATGCCCACTTCATGGAGCGTCTAACAATACCAATAGTGTCATAGGAATCACCCAATTTTTAAGAATATTTAGCTCAAAGTGCAATCCTTGAATGGAAGACTGAACTCTCCTTCTTCAGGGCCCAGTTTTCATCCACGTATTCAGCACAGTCCCACAATCAGACAAAGTAGTTACATTATGGGATTTAAATAAACGGGACGTTAAGGAAGGAAGACTGTACTCTTTCGTCTCCAACCATAACACATCACCGAGTATCTATCCAGAGAACAGCCAAGATCCAGAACGTTTTACTGCGTCTCTCGCGACACGCGACGTTGAGGGAGGAAACGTTCAAGTTCTGGCAATGTTCCTCTCTCGATCTCTCGAAACATGCGACGCTAAGGGGGGAAACATAACATTTAAGCACAGAGGAATTCATTTAAATACAGAGTACAGAGGAAATACCCAAGTCCCGGCAACGTTCATCTCTCGATCCCTAGAACCGCGGGACGCTACGGGGGGAAACGCCGCATTTAAAGATATTACGGTCGCGAGGACCGTCCGGAAGCAGTTAACGACCCGCGATCGACGCAGAGCGATCGGGCCGTGGCCGACAGTTAATTAGAAGAAGACTGTACACCTATGCGTCCACACCGGAGCGTTTCCCGAGCGTAATTTCCCGCGAACAGCGGGCAAGCGGGTCGTTCGGGTCGACTAGCGGGCGAGCATTTCGTGCTCGGAATACACGTCGCGGTTCCCCCGCAACTTTTTAATGGAAGACAGCGGCCCGGGACCGTCGCATTTTTACGCCGGGTTTCCACCGTTGCAAACGGCCTCGGCGCGCGTCTCCCCTCGGACTTCTCCGGACAACTTCGAACCCATTCCAACCCCGCCCCCTCCGCCCCACACCCCTCGCGTCCCCCGCCCCCTGGACGAGATAGAGGTCTCTCAGGTTTTTGTCCGCGGCATGGCCGTTGTTCGTCTCTCGTTTTCCCCGGGCCGGGCAGAGATCCATCCTGGTGATGTTTTTTGCGAACGCCGCCGAGACGGAAAATTCCTGATGAAAACTGAAAATTCTTGGCTTTGCGCCATTGGATTCCAGTCGAGCCGGTTGCCGCTCCTCTACCGCGCCGTTACCTTCTCTGCCCCTCCTCCTTCCTGTCTCTCTCTCTCTCTCTCTCTCCTCTCTCTCTCCCACTCTCGCCTTCTCTCGTCCCCATCTCTCTCTCTCTTCACGGTTTTTTCTCCGTCTCTTTCTCTCTTTCCACTTCGCCCTCTCTCGGAGACCTTCTCGAGGCAGAGAGAATCCACGCTGCCGCTCTCTCGTGGGCTCATCCTCGTCGAAAAACGGGCGTCAGGGCGCCGCACAATGCGTCGACAATGGACGAAAATAAAAAAAAATCCACTTTCTTCTTTGGCATTTTACCCACCGCAAGCAACCCGGTCGAAATTTCACTCTTGAACATCTTTCTCTCTCTCTTTCTCGCTAATATTTATTGTCCCCCTTCGAGCATTCGACGTGGCAGCGATTATGTATGAAAATTTTGGCTTCGATACGTGGAATTTTTGAAATTTTTCCAAAATAAGAGAATGCAGTGTAAAAAGTTCGTCACGGTTGTTAACCCTTTGCACTCGAAGCCATTTTCGCTCTGAAACGAAACGTTTCTTCGGATCTAGAATATCTCCCTTCTATTATTTACATTTATCCTTGTAGCATTTAAATTTTAAAAATTAAATATGTGATCACCATGTCATTCCGCAACCTCTTTTGACCTTTTCGGCAAAGACGTCGTACCGTCGCTGTAAAATTTCAGCGGGTTCTTCATTAGCACGTTAAGTGCCAAATATCATTCTCAGAGATTCTTACAAAACCAGAGTAACTTAATTAATGAAACCGAATCTAGAAATGGTAAATGTATTATAGGGGATACTGTTTTAACACTTTCGAATTCTAAAGATACGAATAAAATTCGGTTTATCTGGATATGTCACAATAAAAATGAATGTCTACACCTAGTCAAAAATCACTGTCAGTCATATGTGACTAACGTGGCAGTTAACGTGATAAAATAATTGGTGAATAATATGAACATATCAACGGCACGAACTTATGGGACGACCTAATGTCTATATTTCTCCACGCTATACATCCGAAAACGGTGCGATTTACTCGTACACTACCGATATATTTACTAATTTATCAAACACAAACAAATTTAATAATGTAAAAAATATTTTTAATAATGATACAATTTTTAGCAGCGCCTCACAGTCGCCGTTCAATGGTTAACCATTAACCCAACTTCCATCGAACTGCCGGAACAGAAGTACCAACGTGTTGCGAATAAATCTTCGTTCCTCGAAAAATCCGGAAAAGCTTGACAATTTTTTTCCCCCGTCGAGAAAATTCCACTTTCATTCGCTGGAGGAAAGTCGCGGGCCGTAAAGGAGAGTACAGCAGCGCGGGAGCAGAGAATGAATTGCTAATGTCGGCGCAGCTGGGCCGTCATGTCTCGGTAAAAGTTTAGTCGAAAATAAAGGTATTCCGGCGTTTCGGAAAACGGTGTGTCAGCTTCTCGGGGCGGGGTACAGATTCCCGGTAAAAATTTCAATCGCGATCTCGCTGTTCGGGCAATTTCGAACAATCCACGGTACAGAGTACAAGAAGAGTACAGAATACAAGTTCGAGTCCGAAAGCTTGTTCCCTCGTCTCGAGCATTATTCCCGAGCAATGGAATTTTGCCGTGAAAACGCCTCCGTCCCCCCGTTCGGGCTCCCCTCGTTTCGGATTCAAAGCGGCGCAATCGATGCGCGTTACTTTCGCTGGCAATCCGGCTCTCTGCGTGGCCCGCCATCAATCTGTCGCGTCGACGCTCGACTTTGGAAACGGTGACCTATTTGCGGCGCTGCCATTAATCGCAGCCACTTCGTCGTCGTCGTCGTCTTCGTCGTCGTCGTCGTCGTCGTCGTCGTCGTCGAGGCCTAGCGACGAAAAAGAGACGGGAAACGGAAAGCGAGATAGAGAGGTGGTAGCGAGAGTCTGATTAAAGGGTCTTTTGAAATCGACGAGTAGATTAAACAACGTATGCCACTTAGAACCCGGATCGTTTCAGGCGGCGATAAGGAACCCCGGAATCCGAGAGACGAAACCTCTCGGGGTTTTCTAGTCAGCTTTTCCAGCGTTAGGCAGCCGCAGACTCCGAAACATCTGTACCCCGAAATTGACTGACACCCGCTCGTCAACCCCTGGAGTCGGATGTTATTTTTTCCAGTGGTCCCGAGGCCTTCAGATATGGCAGTTCCGCGATTGTGGAGCGGTGGGATGACGCAGGTGTTCCGAGTATTGATGATCCCGGGGAATTGGAGCAAAGGTTGACCCTTTGAAGCCCTCTGTATCCGCTGTGATTGGAGAGTTCGAGCTGTGTGTTACCTGGCGTCGCATTTTCGAACAGTGGGATTC